>OX439484.1:147091249-147637769 GCA_949320155.1 Melangyna quadrimaculata | reverse complement strand
GGGCCAAGAATCGATCCCTGCTGAACTCCCGAAAGAAGATTTAAGATTTTACTAAGGTATGAGAGAATCAGATTTGAAGCATTGTCTGAGAATCTTTAGTTTAAATATGATTCTCTTGTGATTGCCAGTGTCAAATGCTTTAGAAAAATCGAGAAGCACTAAAAATGACACCAGATCACTATCTATTGCATTTCTGATATCTTCTGAAACCTTTAAAGTAGCTGTGATACAACTATAGCCATGTCTTAATCAGACTGTCTATCACTCAAGATTTTATTAGTTTTTAAGAATCCTGAAATTTGTCTGTGAAGAAGTTTTTCCAATACTTCGCCACTTTAATAAAACTATGGGTTAGCGCTTTTTTTCATAACCGAGGTGAGATATGTTATCGTTCGGTCGCTTCCTAAAATATTATCACAAAAAAAAACTGGTTAAAATAAGGGATTTTGCTAAATTTCGACCATTAGAAAAAATGTATTATACTAAGGCTTAAGAACTTCAGTTTGGACCATTATACTTTTCCAAAAGTATGTCGGTATGTCAATCATTTAAAATTCTTTTTTTTTTTTAAATAATATAGGTACAACTCAAAAATTGCTTCCCTTTAAGGAAATCTGGTACCCTTTCATCTCTCTTATTAACTGGTATTCTTTTTCAATTTAGCGTTAGTATTTGCTTTAAGATCCAACATTAAATACAAAATCCACCCTCTTGTTCAAGAATGAACAATTCTCTTGTTAAAGAATGAAGCAAAAAAAAATCTTCAAAAATGAGGGCTGTTTATACGCAAGGATAATTAAATTATTCAGAAAAAAACAGAAGCAAGTTCATTATAATCTTATGCCCTCGTGTTCGTATTATTAACAAGGGAAATATTTGTAGAACGATATTTGGCGTAGGTATGTAGTACATTCGTTATCGGTGGTGGTACAAAATGTTTCGTATTAATTGTGGTTACTTCCAGGCTCAACCAACTTGCCCTGGGCGTTTAACACCGATACTATAAAGATTAACACTTCTTCTGTTCATAGTAGGTACTTGGTTTTGTTTGCTTTTATCATCAATTGTAGGTAAGAAGGAGCATAAAATGGCAATGTTTGCTAAAAAGATTATCGCCCTTAGAGTACAGAACAAATGAATTGTACAACTGCTACAATTATCATAAATGTTGTAGGTACAGTATTGATTTTTTATATTAGAAACGTTTGAAAAAAAATTAAAAAATCCTTTTTATACACTACTCAACATGATCTCATCTTTTATGTCACTGATTAGAAAAATTTTGATTATGAAAAATATAATCTTTTAGAAAAGCTTTGTTTTTAATCTTGTGTTTTGTCAAGTTTCATGAGACAAGATATTATACACTACTCAACATGATCTCATCTTTTATGTCACTGATTAGGAAAATTTTGATTATGAAAAATATAATCTTTTAGAAAAGCTTTGTTTTTAATCTTGTGTTTTGTCAAGTTTCATGAGACAAGATATTCTATTTGATTGCAGTAGGACTTTTCGCCGAATAGTCGTCACCGCAAGGGCCGGCCCCAGCCAAACTTGCGCCCTGTGCAAGATTTGTAGAAAGCGCCCCTTTTTTATATTTTCACTCATACACTGATACACATGTACATATGCACAAACCTTTTCCACATTACCCAGGAGGTAGACTTTCAATGCGTTTTTTATTGATTGTATGTATTAAATGTAATAAAAGTACATATTTACAAAAAAAAATAGTAAATAAATTAAAAACAAAATAAAATAAAAATATATATACATACATACATAAATATTCATTAGGGTGGTTCTTATTAATGTCATTGTCTTATTTTGAATGACGCACCCCCTTAATTTGATCTAAATAATTTAAAAAAAAACATTCCTGTCAAATATTAGCACATTTTACTAACGTTTACCCGGCCCCCAAGACATCTGAAGTTTTTTATGGGAAATCCCATGTATTTTTTTGTAATGATTGATAAATAAAATTGAATTTTTGCACACATGTATTAACTTGTGTCATGTTTAAGAAAATTTATTAAAAAAAAAAAATGTACAACATTTATTAATATTAAAAATTAAAAAAAAAAATATTTTTGTTTAAATGGCTATAAGTAGGAAAATAACTGTTGTACATTTTTTTCTGATACATTTATATAAATATGACAAAAGTGACTACATGTGTTCAAGAATTAAATTTTTTTATCAATCATTACCAAAGTTAAGATTTTTCTAATTTGGATTTACCAAAATACATGTGATTTCCCCTATAAAACCTCAGACGTCTTGGGGGCCGGGTTAACGTTAATATAATGAGATACAATTTTACACGATTTTTTTTATTTATTAAGAACAAATTAGGGGGGTGCGTCATTAAAAATGAGACAATGACCTTTATAAGGACCACCCTAATATTCATATATATTACATTTATACAGGGTGTCCCGTAAGGGATGGTTCAAACTGAAACTGGTGAAAGACCATGTCATGACCTATCAGAATTTGGTAACTTGTTCATACCGAATCATAACGGTTTTCGAGTAACGGCTATTTTTCGAAATTTAAAAAAAAAAACATTACTTTGAGCCAGTTTTTTGCTCACCCTGTCCATAATTGACTTTAGTTTTTTACAATTTTTACACTAAAACTTTGGCTAATAGCTTGACTTATTTTTCTGAATAAAAAATGTTCATTTACGTCACCATTTGCCTACAAACTAAAAGATAAACTTGAACTTTGACCAAACTTAATTTTTTACCTCAATCTTCTTAAGAGCTCCATGAATAAAATTCGTTTGACACAATACTGGTTTTATCTTTTACAAATATCTCGTTTTTCTGTAGTTTATAAAAACGTATAAAACTTGCTAAGGCGGTGCTCAGATAGAAAGTTATAACCGTTTGAATCCAATAAAACAGGTTAAAAATAAAACAGAAGTAAAACATTTTTGTTCAAGTATATCGATAAAATTAAAATATCTTTTCAAATATAAATCCGACAAAGCTGAATTTTGGTAGAGAGCTTCATTTTAATGTCTAACGCATTTTTTAAATAAAAACCTTAAGGGCAAGGACTTTCGATTTTGTAAGGTGAAAGGGGAAAAGTCCAGTATTTTTGAAAATTTCTCGAAAAGCATCAGGTGTGGCTGTGTGACAGACAATAACAAACCTTTAGTAATGTTTTAATTTTACAAGAAAAATTTATTAATATATCTTATTAATAACCTATCCATTTTGTATGTTTTGTTTAAAACAAGAACTAACAAAACCAATAAGCGAAATAGACAGAGATGCTTAAACGTTTAAACACAAACATATTTCAAACTTTACATCTGTCAATAAATGAAGTGCAGTGCGTTTAATTTAACACATGCATCGTTTCCATTAGGCCATGAACAAAAATCTCACTTCATTTTGAGAATATGAAAATTAAAAGTCGAGTTTTTTTTATATTTCTTCTTCAAAAAAAAAAAAATGACCAGACGGAGAACAAAATGACCAAGTGACCAAGCGAAAAAAAAAATTACCAAATTTGATCACAAATGACCAACTTGGCAACAGTGGTTCTGACCCATATGATTCCGTATAAACAACTTATTTTTTTTTTCAATATTATAATGTTAGTTTCGATACTCAGAGCACAGCCATTGACTATTGTAGAAGTAGTAGGCCAGTCGAAATGTAATTTTTAATTACAAAAATTAAATAGTGGAATTTTCGGAAAATCGGTTTTTGTTAACTCGTTTATTTTCAACTTTTCACGCATTTTTGTATAAAAACAAAAGGATAAAGTTTTTTTTTTCAATAATTAAGGGAGCCGTAAGGAGTCTAAATAAAAAAATTCGACCGCCTATCTCTTCAACTTTGGCCGCCATCTTGAATTTAAAGCAATTTGGTTTTTGTTAAACAAATCAATTACGAACTAGCTTTTTGTGACTTATGCGACTCTTGATTAAAATTGATAATTTTCGACTTCAGTTGAAAATCAAGTTATCCGAACTAAGACTAGAACTCTTTTCCACACCACCGCTTGGGTAGAGGTTCAGGCGCGTTTTATTTTTAAGGTGGTGTCCCCAGCCCCCAGGATGCCTAGTCCACAGATGATAGTACAAAAGTGAGAAATTAAAATGCTTGCTAAAGGATCATGCTTCCAAAAAACCATACGAAAATTGTTCTGACACATACATTAAACCACCATGCACAATTTTCCATTGTTTATTTGCAAACAGGTGTCTTCAGAATAGATATTTATTTCTCACTTTTGTACTTTTGTACAAAAGTAGGCCTGTGTAGTTAAGCCTTTATATTTTTCTTTCAACCGCGCTTTGAACGTTTTTAATGATGGTTTGGACTCTGAAAGACTAAATTGACATTCATAAGAATGCTCATTTATATAGCAATAAATGTTAGCCATTGCCACGTCTGTTTCATTTGAAGGAGGCCGCCCCACTAACTTTGTCGATGTTTCATTATACATGCGTGTAGTGCATTTTGTATGATAACGCGCGCCTACAACGGACAGGTCAGGAAAATTGGCAATGCGAGACATTACATTACGTGCGAAATTGTCTCCGCGATTATACTCAGTGTTTCCACTATTGTGTCTCTTATAACATTGCGAGTAACAATGGAAACTGCAACTTTTTTCTTTAAATATGTAAAGGTGTTCTTCAATAAACTCACCGCAAAACCACGCAAAAAAAAGCACGCCTAACTTTGCAAAACAAACGCTAGTCGGTTTGCAGTGAAAAACTCTACCTCATGAGTGGTGTGGAAAAGAGTTAAGCCTTTCCAGTAGGTAATGTCTGAAATTTTTATCAATAGGTATAACAAAAACGCATGAAAACAACCGATTTAAAATTTACGATAGGGAATAATCAAATTACCAAAAAAAAATGTACATAAATTATGTCTTTTTCATTAAAAATCTAAAACTACGCAAATAATTTGATACAATTGCAAAATACTTAAATAACCCTTAAAAAACAAAATATGAAGTCTCTTCACGACTGAAAAATCTGTGCAAAATTAGATATGTACTTACTCCTAGGTCGCTTACATTTCGAAAATCGAAGGCCGAACTCGAACTTGTATGCGCTGTTGACCGAGAACCGTACTTCGTAATTAGAAACTATATTAGCAAAAAATATAGATAATTAAAAGCTCTATAGTTTTTGTTTAAGTTTTTTTTTCGATTTTATTGACAAAAAAAAAATTATGACGAATACAAAATATAAACCCCTAAATTTTTTCACAAAATGAACTCTAACTTTTAAATAGTATGATTTTTCGAAAAAAGTTTCGAAATATTTTTTGTAGGAAATTTGATTTTCTACAACTTTGACATATAATTTTTTTCTCTAAGATCAAAAATACAAGAGTTATGCAGAAAACAAAAATTACAGTTTGAAACAAAATGGCGGCATAATGACACTAGGTACAGTTGTGAAAAATGTGGTTTTTGGATAGTGTACTGATGCTCTTTCGAATGGCAAAGTCAAACTTCACCTCGGAATTATTTCCCAGCAAAAGTCTAATTGCCCTGGAACTAAAACTACGACGACGCGAAGTCCGCACAAAGCGATTTTCCTACTAAAGAAATTTGGCGAATTTAATATCAATCAGTGAGAAACCAATTAAAAATAAAGGTCAAATATAATTTCCGATCTCTGGGGATAGGTGTTATGGTCCTAAGTCTAAAAAAATGGCCGCGGGGCAAAAATAATGCTGCGGGGGCAAAAATAATGCTGCAGGAGCTAAAATAATGCCGAAGGGCAACAAAATTGCCGCGGAGTTAAAAATAATGCCGCGGGGCAAAAATAATGTCGCTCGCCAAAAATAATGCCACTGGGCAAAAATAATGCCGCGGGGGCAAAAATAATGCCGCGTGGCAAAAATAATGCCGTGGGGCAAAAAAATTGCCGCGGGGCATTATTTTTTCCCCGCATAAGTTTTTTTGCCCCGCGGCATTATTTTTTCCCTGCGGCATTTTTTTTGCCCCGCAACATTATTTTTGCCCTGCGGCATTATTTTTGCCCCGTGGCATTATTTTTGCCTCGCGGCATTGTTTTTGCCTCACGGCATTATTTTTGCCCCGCGGCATTATTTTTGCCCCGCGGCATTATTTTTGCCACTTGGTATTATTTTTGCCTCGCGGCATTATTTCTGCCACTTGGTATTATTTTTGCCGCGCGGCAAAAAAAAAATTCAAACTAATTTTTTTTTCAAAATTTTACGTTATTAAGTTCTATTTTTGTTTTCAAAACTCAATGCTCTTATTAATTTTTAGTCAAATACTGAAAACCACTTGGATCTAGAACTTTTAATTTTCAAGATATGAACAAATAAATGAAGCAACTTTCTCATCAAACTAAGAAGAATCCGGCTAAATGATAATGATGATGAATGATTTTTCTTGTTTATACTAAGATGGTGGTTTCTTTATTTTTTAATATCAAAAAAGTCAAAGTCCTAGAACCATCTGGTTTTCAGTATTTGACTATGATTTGATAAGAGCATTGAATTTTGAAAGAAAAAATAGTACCTAATAACGTGAACTTTTGAAAAAAAAAGTATTTTGAACACTTATTTTTATTTTTTTTTGTTAAAATTTTAAGTTTGAAAATTAATATTTCAAAGATTGTTCACTAAAATAAACTTTATTTAAAAAGGAAATGATAGAAGGGACTTCTGACTTTACATACAAAAATAAAAGGGCGATCTAGTTCTTACCGTTGTTTTTTATTATTTTGTTTACCCATTTCTTTTCGGGTTCTATAAACGCCTTGGTAGGGTAAATGCGGCCTCCAATCGGTCTTGGACATACGGATCTGTAATCAGGGGCTCAATACCTAGTGATGGATACAAATTTTCTTTGGTTCATACAATCATCCTCAAAGTTGCTTCTTTTAGGTTTTCAAATTGTTATAAAGTATCTTAAGCCGCCTCCAGGTACTGCGACTTGCATTTCTTTAATAAGCATTACCACACGTTTCGACTCGTATATTTTTTTTCGGTTCACTTTCACACCCCTAAATTTGCTATGGGCTTTTGGTCTATATAGGATTTGTGTCAAAAAAAAAAAAAGTTTGAGAGGTTTTATTCAAAACTAACATTACGATGATGTTAAAGTCCCAAAAAAAGTTATTTTTGACTGAAGACAAGTCGGTCATTTTGTCTGTGTGCCTTAATAGAGCTAGAGCGTCAACGAATGGACGGATTCGCTTCAAGTTTGGTATGAAGAATTTGTATGTGATCCCCTAGAGAAAGTATACGAAAACAATCAAAAATTATGTCGTTGTTTTTTTTACACATCGACCAAAAAACTTGCGTCATAGAAAGGTAACAATACAGTTCTAACTGATCAGAACCAGCTTTTGCTATCAGGCTCGCAACCCATTTGTTTTCTATCTACGGCCTCAATTTCAAAACAGAATTTGTAATTGTTCTTAAGAGATCTACAAACAGTATTATAAATTCAAAACAAACATAAGAAAAAGTACGAATACGCCATAGTGCACCATCGTATTGAATTTTTCTGAAGGTACTAAACCTATTGTATCTGTTGAAAATATTATGACTATAAGTAATAAATGAATTTCTAGTCGAATCTAGCTTATATATTTAATTTTTTTGTATGCAATAAACTTGACTTTATGATAAGTTCGACTTAAAATTCTGTTAATGATAAGGGCCTATGTGAGTTTGTTTGTTACTCGGCACATCTGGCAGCAAAAGCTGAGCATAGGATAGCAGAATTAAAAAAAAAAAAAAAAACAAATTGCCGTAAGACTAGCTAAAATATTAATTTTGTATCTGTTTGGAATTTAACAGCACTCAGCACAACTAGTTTTTCATAGAAAATCAAATAATCTAACCAATTTTATCCGTAAATACAATTTGAGCACAAAACAGCACAACTTGACGTATTTGAAAATCCAAAATCGGGGTGCTTACTTCATGCGCTTAAAATAAACTGTGGGTCTTCTTAATTTACATGGGGGTGTAGATCGTGCTTGAATAATTAGATATTGCACAAATATAAATGCAACAAACATTTTTGAAGATAACCACTATGCCTTAGCGAAATCTGATATTTCAAACAAAATTTGGAATTATAGATCAAATCTCCATAAATAAATTCTCTTTTAACTTTTTTTTGAACAATATCTTAGGATCAACGTTCTACGTACAAGTATTTTAAGATCATTTTATGTTTTTTTTTCATACAATTTTGAAGAACATATTAAGAAACTTCATACTACAGTTGTATATAGTGCTAGGGGGGTTATGACCCCCGCGGATCCGCCTCTGCCTTGGATCCACCCTTTGCCATGAGTCTTTTTTAAACAAGTTTTTCTTATATTGACCTTAACCGCTTGCTCTAGCTTTTTTGCTTTTTTTCAAAAGAACATCCCTATACATATACTGATTTCAGTGAAAATAGACAGCAGAAGGGGGGAAAATAAAAGTCAGAGAAAAAAATATTTTTTAAACATTTCGGACCGAATGATGGCTATCAAAAACTATGACCTATTTATGGACAACTCTTGTATCACTTCGCCAAATAAATAGGTATACCAACTGCCTCCTCTTCCATTTTTCAAATCCAAAAATAAACCTCTCAACAAATGAACCTGTATGACCGACGAAGACTTGTGTTTTATTTTTTAAATGGTTTCAGTATAAAAAACTACTGAAGTCGTTTTTTCCTTAAACTTACTTTAGAATATTTATTTATAACGTAATAAAACAACATTTAACTTTAAATAAGAAAATATAAATTTGAAAAATAATTTGCAATTTAATTAACTTGTCTTTTAAATTAAATTCATTTCCACCTGCAGCCCTTTTGTATTTGTGCTTGCTGTTGTTCTTGTATTCTTCTATAAATTCCTTGTCCACACGTTGTATAAACAAGCTGCCATTATGATGGCCATCAAACCACCATTTGGTATTGTTAAACGTCTTCTTGGCACGCAACAATAAAGTTACTTGAAGAACCAATTGAACCACAACACAACATACGTAGGTATAAGGTATAACCAATTGCGGTGAACACGACGCAATTTAATGGGCGATCAACTATCAACAACACCTGTAAGCCAAATCCTATAAATCTTTGCCTGACAATCGATTAGGACACGTTCCACACTCCATCCATACTATGCGCAATATTTTGTCTTAAGAAGATCTTTAGTCGCTTGAGGTCTTTATCATCAGGAGAGGAACAGCTTTCCATTTCGGGTGCTGATGTGGAGGAAGGTCAGGCCAAAGAGGCGTACGCCTTAGAGGTATTTGATCAAAGCGTGGAATGGGTTGCAATTAATCTCGCATACGAAGATACGAGTTTTCGCATGACTTCCAGGTGATCTGCATTGCACCCGCGGGACCCGGGAGTTTAAATTGAACGACCAGAGGCAAAAGGTATTTGTAAATTGAGGTGAATGAAATTGCAACTTAACTTATAAGTAAATGTATTGTTTATGAATTAAAGTTTTGTATTCATTTTTTAATTGAAAGTTAAACTTAAGCACCCCTAATTGTCTTCTTACTCAGAAATTAACTAAAACACTGATTAAAAGATAATTCATGAATTAGAATTTTCTAATAATAAAAAAATAAACTGCGTGCAATAGCTAATTGATGTTTAGTAATCAACACGAACGAAAATCTACTACAATCCACAAAATCCCTGATGTCACCAAAGAGTATAATGTCAATTTCTTTTCAACTATTGGAGATCAAATCTTTTTTCTTGTTGTAAGGAACTCGCAAACAAAATAAATTTTTTTCTGTGATTGTGTGTGCAATTTGACAGGCCCGAACGCACAATTCTTAAATATTTTTTTTGAAAATGGAAAATTATAATACTATCTAGATATAATAAATTTAATTTAATTTATTTTATTTACTGAAGAACGTGAACTTTATACTTTTACACCACGGAAATAATTTAATTGAACAAATTGACTGAAAAGCCAAACGTAAACAATAGCCAGAGAAATGTCAAATCTTCCTAGTGTGTGTGCATGTCGGTTTAAATCTTTCTAAAATTAAAGATTTGATTTGTTTAGAAAATTTGATCTTTTCTTCAAAACAAATCAAATTTCCCCTTCACAAATTTGATTTTTTTGTTGAAAGGAAATCCACATAAGCTATTTTTCACAAAAACTTGCTCACATATTCTGAGATTTTACACACATACTTTCTCATTAAATCGTGAATTTCGTGTAAATATCTGAAATGAAAATGACGTCACTTAAGCTTACGGGAATGTGTCCACCTCGTCTGCCCCTAGGTCTTCCCTAACAATAGAAATCAGTTTTCCCATGTTATTCTTGGAGAATCTATATTTGCTCCTAAATTGAATTATCAATATCGATATGCCATTTTAAATTTATATTAACAAATATATCAATTTTCAATTATTTTGAACACTTATGTCAACTTAATTTCTCGTTAATATACCTACTTCGGCGACTTAGTTAATTAAACGTCAATCAACGTTAATTTACTTCAATTTTGTTTTATGAATACATTTTTGCACTTAACTAACTGAACAAGGATAATTCACGTTTGATTTGCGTTTATGAATACGGGTGAAGATATTTTACAATTTATATTATTTTTTTATTTTTACGAGTGTAATGATCAGAGGTTAAACGTTCGGGATGCTTGGCATAATAAAAAGGTAAACAAAAAGGTGAAAAGTGCGATAGGTGCCAGATTGTATAAACTTACACCCTGATCACACTAATATTCTTTATGCTCTATAATAGATTTAACAGCCATATTATTGAATTTTTCAAAACTGGTCTTACAGTAAAATGCAAAACTTGTTTTATAGAAGTTTCAAGTTGCAAGTTTTTTATAAAAATCGGTGTTATTTATGAAAGTTTTGATATCCCAGTTTTGAGTTTAAAATGCCAAAACTTTTATGAATAATAAAAATTGAAAGTCTTAAGGCTCTCCCAAACCAATGCGAAACATTCGTTGCGGCGAAGAAACATTCGTCAGTCAAAATGAATTCATATGTTTCTCCACTGCGTGGGTGTGGGCACTCTGATATATCACCATGTAAATACATTTTGACATGCGAATGTTTTTTCGCCGCAACGATTGTTTCGCATTGGTTTGGGGGAGCCTTTAAACTGGCCATACACGACGGAACCAACGAGCCGAACGGCCCGGAGCCGAACCAAAATTGCTTGTGAGTGGGAAAACTCAGATGGCTTCGTTTGGTTCGGCTGAACAATTTGGATTTTTAGCCAGTCCAAAATCCACGAACACGAACCTCCGAACCAATGTTCGGCTCTATCGTGTGTGGGGAACCAGCAAGCCGAGCAGTTCTGTTTGCTTCCAACTTTCGAATGGCTCCACCGTCAGTAAATAATAAAGCTCCACTTTCTCACTCTATCTCATTAAACTGTAGAATACAGTTCCCACCAAAAACATCTAACTGTCTCATTTTTTTTTTTTTTTTGTCAAGTTTTGTCATGTTCAATACAAACACACAAAATTCAGATTTTTAGAATTTTCTTGGTTTGGGCAACTGTCATAAGAAGTTCAGTTCAGTCGACTTGTGCTTTTTGCATTGACGATTTTTTGTTTGGACAAGAACCAAACTGCCAAAATTGGTTCGGATCGGCCGTGTATGGCACCCAAATTTGGGCCGTGGACCGGAGCCAAATGGCTCCGAGCTGTTCGGCTCGGTCGTGTATGGCCAGCTTTACAAATTGTAGGAAAATAAGGCGAAAATGATTGTCGTATAGGATTATAAAAAAATTGTCATGGAATCAATAAACGGGGGAGCGGGGAATTATTGACCACAGATAAATATTGACAGAAAAATGGGAAATTTTTCTAAATCTATGTGCATTGCGAGCATTGACAAAATAATCATCCAAATTTTGTCGTAGTATTTTTGTATCTCTTAGAAATTTTTCAAGACAACACGTGTTTTGCGGCATAAGTCAAAATATACAAAAACGATTGAACGATATCGTTTTTGAGATACATAACTGTCTTTATTTTTGAGAAGTGATAGAGATAGCAATATTGAAAACGATATCGTCCTATCGTTTTCGTTTTACGTGATGAGACCCCTGAATTCAAATCTGATCCCAGAAGTGACAAATGAGGTATTCAAAATTATTCTAGTCTAAATGTAGCAAAAACTGTGTTTTTCATTATTTTGTAGGTTAAATTCAGTAACATTTTTACCGTAGGGTCGGGAAATTTCTAGGGGCTAGAAATTTTCGGAGGCGACTTTTTTTGAGAAATCAGAACATTTTTAAATTAACTCCAAATATTTTAGCCGGAACTAAATATAATGCTTGGAAAACAAGCGAATACAAGGAAATCAAATGATATGCGTCTATAATTGCGGTTTGTTGGTTTTCGTTCCATTTTGCTTTCGGAGGAGAACAGCGCTCAGGAGCGCACCTCACTTAAGATAAACTGACATCTCGCTGACGTAGGAATGTTAAAAAGAGAAAGATTATTTATTTCAATATGGGTGACTGATTGTGCGGAAATCTTCTTTTTGTTGCCTTTTTTCATAATCTTAAGAGCCTTCACACCAATGTTCACAATTTTCTCGACTTTTTAAAACTATAGTTAACAACATAGGTAAATGTATGTAATTTGATGAGAATTTTTCAAATAGAGTGCTGTTGAAGTAAAAGTCTGAAAAATTATTGCAATCTCATCTTAGATACTGGAAAACAACTCGAGGATGGATATGCCTTTTCTTATAACGCTATGTAATGTACATATCTTAAAATTAAAATAAAATATCGATCATAATTTTTCTTGTTGAAAATGCATTTAAAATAGGTACAGGGTGATTAACCTTAGCTGTGACAAAAACCTTGAGCGTGTAGGTTTGATCAAGACCAGAATAAAATCTTACAGCAAGAGGAGTTCTATTCCCCCTAATTTAGACGCTAGAGGGGCAATTTTCTAAAAAAAAATTGACTTAAAACAGAATACAAATGATTAAAAAACAACGGTAATACTTACAATGCCCTGTTATATTTTTTATTGGTTCAACAATACTAAATATAATATCGTTACCAAAGAAAACATTTTAAAATAAGTTAAAATTTAAATTACTATCTGACCCAGAAAACTTTAATCCTCCCAAATTCGTTAATGTAATGAAAATAATAATTCCGAGTCAGGCACTTGCTGCTTGATAGTGCTTTATGGTCGACACACACTATTGACCATGCGATAAACATGGGAATTCAAGATAAAAAAAATATTTTTTAAACCCAAAAATAAAATTTCTAAAAATTTGTGTATGCAAAATTGTTAAAATTCTGAAGGACCTCTTACATAAAAAAAAAATTGCCAAATCTGAAACGCCATTGACAAGGAATTTGTAAATCAAAAAACCAGTTCTATGACAGGCACCGTTAATAACCGTTATCGGTTAATTTTGTTTGATTGTGTTTGTTTCTGATCCTGTTAACTATAATTGCTGCAAGTTTCATCAAAATCGGTTGACTAGTTTAGTTTTTAAGGAGTTTTGTGTTGTCCACCCTCCCATACAAAGTGCCCCACTGTGCAGACTTCTTTGAAATGTTGCATGTAGGTTCTTCATTCACTTGCAGATTCATTAGCAATTTCAATGCAGAGTGCTTCGAGCGCCTTCTAACAACGTAGCCACAATTCCGTAAGAGGAGATTCCCAAAGCAATCTCAGATCTCGAAAAAATTTTAGCCAAAACTATTAAAATCAGGGATGTTTTTTATTAATTCCACTGGGTGCATCAAAAGAAAGAAAATGCCACCATTACCGACTACTTACTTAATTTAGATGGAGCTCACAGCCCAGGATGGGCCCCTCCAGCCAGCTCTGTCCCTAGCTAGCCGCTTCCAGTTGCGCACACTGAGTTGGTTGATGTCATCCTCCACTTGGGTGCGCCACCTGTTTTTGACCAGGTCAACGTCGCTGTATAGCTCGTCGTTGAATCTTCTTCTCCACACTCCTTCGATACACACCGGACCGAAAATAACACGAAGAATCTTCCTCTAAAAGCACCCTAGTAGATTTTCATCCGATTGTTTCAGTGTCCATGCTTCTCCCCCATAGAGCAGGACCGGGATGATTAGGGTCTTGTATAAAGTCTCCTTGGTTCTCTTAGAGAGGGACTTACTACTTAAATGCCTTCTTAGACAGCGGTTGGCAAGAGTAATTCTTCGCTTGATCTCTGCACTGATGTCATTTTGCGATGTAATAGTGGAGCCCAGGTAGACAAAGTCCTTGACAACTTCGAAGTTGTATCTGTCCATCGTGATATTTTGCCCGAGTCGACGATGTTGAGAGTCCTCTCTCGATGACAGCATATACTTCGTCTTCTCCTCATTAACCGCTAATCTTATTTTAGCCGCCTCCGATTCAATGCTCACAAACGCGCCTGCCACAGTTCTCTCCGTTCTACCGAAAATGTCTATGTCATCTGCATACTCAAGCAATTAAACGGACTTTTGATAAATTGTACCGCTGGTTTTGACATGTGCGTTGCGTACAATTGCTTCAAGAACGATATTGAATAGGTTACATGATAACGCCTTGCCTCAATCCTTCCTCAAGATCAAAGGAATCGGTGGTGTTCCTACCGATTTTAACAGAGCAGCGAGATCTCCCATCGTCATCCTGCACAAGCGGACGAGTTTGGCAGGGATGCCGAGACTCGACATGGCTCTGTATAATTCGTCCTTTTTCACGCTAACATACGCGACTTTAAAATCGATAAAGAGGTGGTGTGTATCGATCTGGAATTCCCGGGATTTTTCTAAAATCTATCGGAGTGTGAACATTTGATCGACTCTTGTCTTGACAAAAGGTTTTAAGCGGTCACACAGGATAGCCGACAAGATTTTATAAGCGACACTTAGGAGACTAATTCCTCTGTAGTTGGTGCATTTCAGAGCATCTCCCTTTTTATGGATGGGGCACACTATACCGAGGTTCCATTCACCGGGCATAATTTCATCCGACCAAATTTTTCAGATGAGCTGGTGTATGCTCCTAACCAATTCATCTCCCGCTGATTTAAATAGTTCGGCTGGTAAGCCATCCGCACCAGCAGCCTTGTATGACTTCAGTTTGGACATCGCCAGCCGCACTTCGGATAGGTCGGGTGGACGGAACTGTTGGCCATTATCGTCCAAGTTGAATGGAGTGTTCTGCCTTCTAGCGGTATCTTGGCTGTCTTCGCCGTTAAGCAGCCTAGAGAAGTGTTGTTTCCAGATCCTCAGCACTGACTGGGTGTCTTACCATATTCCCACTCTCATCTCGACATGCTTCCATCTTACTTTGTATCCTTGGTTGGATCGTTTTACCCTCTGATAAAGTTTTCGAACATCTCCCCTGCCGCTATAACCCTCAAAAATGATAACGTTTTTTTTTAAAGGAACACAATACAAAATTTATTTGCCATAGAGGGCCGCTTCTCATGCTCTCTCTTTTTCCTCCTGAGAAGTCAGCGTTCCTCTTTTCGTATCAGTTCTTGGCTGTTCGTAGTACGCTTGTTTTTGTTCGAACATCTTAACTCAATGCGACTCGATCGAAATCCATTTCTCAATTAAATGCGAATAAATGTACTTAAAACGGATCTTTGCAGATTTTTTATTTTCCTGGAAACTTCTGGGAAATTCCTCCAAAGTGTCGTTCCGTGGGCCAATACAAATCCATATCAAACCCATAAAATCAAAAAAATCGAACAATCCGTTCTCGAGTTATGGGTGCTCAAAAACGAAATGTGCGCCTACAACGCCACCTGTTTTGAAGTTATGTAAAATTAATTAAATTTCAAAAGAACGGTGAATTTGTATTGAAAATTCAAAATCAGAGGATTGGTACAGAAAAAGGAAGGATATTCATACAAATGTAAGTGAACATGTCGTATATCCTTTCAATTTCTTACTAAATTTGAGAAAATTATGCGGCATGCTTCTATTTAAAAAAAGTTATGTTATTTTTCGTCAACGCTCATCATAATAATAAATCAAGCACACTTTGTCAATAAAATCTTAAATTTTTGTAAATAATTGAATCTACTACAATTCAAAGGATATTTACATTCTATATAATACCTATAGAAATATTATAAAATAGGATTATAATACAATGCACACAGTTATACGCGATGGACAAGTTACCCCTATGGATGAATTTTCTGTTCACATCAGCATTCTAATATGATTCAATTTGTTTTTTATTTGAAACTTTTGACAGAGGGTGGTTCTCTAGTAAAAGTTTTCATGCCAATAAACACAATAAGATTGTATAAATAAAATTGAAAACTCATGAAAAAATAAATGCTGGACTGAAATTCAAGGGAAAGGCATTTTATGCAATGAATGAAACTGAAAAGACACAAGTAAATAAAAATTGAAACATTTTTTCTGCAGTCGTTACTTGCATAACTTAAATTCTTATTTGCATTTGATTTTTCTATTGACTTTTCTTGCGTTTTAAAAATTTGAATCTGAAAATTTGAATATTCCGTTATTTGCTATACAAAAACTATTTATTTTGTATGAATTAATTATTATTTTTTCAAATTTATTATTCATCTGAGAGTGGAATTCTAGTAAAACAATGCACAAATGTGCAGACGTTAGGAAATGCGTACCCATCACTATAACCAGATGGATAGGAGAGATGCTAGGCACAAGAACGGCGGAAGCACACGCAGGACAAAATATTCAGAAAATCATCGCAACAAGAGGATGTCCGCAGGGAGGTGTACTGTCACCCTTGCTGTGGAGTCTTGTAGTTGATGAACTACTTGAAAGTCTTACTTCTCAAGGCATACGCTGCGTTGGCTTTGCCGATAAAATTGTTTTAATAGCCTAAGGGATGTTTGAGAAACCCTTTGTGATATAATCCAAAGAGGGCTGACAATTACTAGTAAATGGTGCCTTTCGGTAGGACTAAACATAAATCCTACGAAGATAACAATCATACCATTTACTAAGAAAAGACTTCTGCCACGCATGAAAACTATCAGGTTAGCTGGTGAAGTAACTGATACACAGAAGGTGTTAAAATATCTAGGAATTACACTAGATAGCAAACTCCTCTGGAATAAACATGTCGAAATAACTGTCGGGAAAGCCACAAAAGTCCTAATGATATGCAAGAGGCTTGCAGGGAAATCATGGGGTTGCAAACCAAACATCGTTAGATGGACGTTTATGTACACCATGATGGTAAGGCCCATCATTACTTATGGTGTGGTTGCATGGCACAAAAGAACCGAATTAGCAACGACTAGGAAAGCACTAGACAAAATTCAAAGGCTCGCATGCATATGCATTACTGGAGTAATGAGAACTTGTCCCACTGCAGCAATGGAAGTTATCCTTCACCTAACCCCACTTTATGTGGTGGTAGAAAGGGCAGGAAAGAGAGCCATCCTAAGATTAGCCAGGGAAGGTAAATGTATAGGAATTAGAGAAAGGGAATCCAATTCAAGGTCCTTCGAGAAAAAATTCAGAACGGAGTTAAGTAGCAAGAAAGAGTGGGTAGGCGAAACAATGAACTATTCTCTCAATTCAAATGCCATCAAATGGTTCACGTCTCAAGGGACGGGTGCAGGAATTTTTGGGCCAAGAACCAAACTTTCTCTGTCGATGCGACAGTCCACTAGCATTTTCCAAGCGGAGGTAAATGCCATAGGAAAATGTGCCGAACGAAATCTCGAAAGAAACTACCGTTACCAAAACATTGCCATTATATCAGACAGCCAAGCCGTACTCTAGGCACTGAAGTCATATGCCATTAGTTCAAAACTGGTATGTGAGTATGCGTGCATAGGTTAAACGACCTTGGCAAAAATAATAATGTCACACTTCATTGGGTACCTGGGCACGTAGGTGTCCAGGGAAATGAAGAGGCAGACTCTTTGGCAAAAATATGAGCAATGACGCCTCTAACGGGCCCTGAACCTTATTGTGGTGCAGGAGAAAAAGTAATTAAAAATAAAATCAAAACAGAAGAGGCGGCCAAAAGATCAAACTTATGGACAAAACTCCCCTACCTTGGGAGCTACAACCAAGAACGCTTTGTATCCTGTACAGGCTTAAGCAGGAAAAACCTCAGAATGATAACTGGTTTCCTCACTGGTCACTGCAAACTGAAAATACACCTAAGTATTCTTGGCCTGGTGAGCACTGCCACATGCAGATTTGCAACACTCATGAGGAAACACCTGACCGTATATTAGGTTAATGCGATGCACTCGTGCAACAAAGACATAGGTATCTGGGTCGACACCAGATAGAAGAGAGCGAACTTCCATCTCTGAAAGTCCTACAAATACTTAAGTTTCTCAAAGGAACAAACTTGGAGGAAGAGCTATGAGAATGAGTTCTCATCTAGCTCTTGACGGGAGCACAATAGATCTTAAGGTCGCAGTGTACTTAAACCCCTTATATTATTCATTCATTCAATATGCAGATTTTATAAATGTTCACATTTGACTCAAAACGTTAGGTTTCGGTTAGTCTAACCTTAAAATCCAAAAGAACGGTTTTCGGAAAAGTAAAATCTGGTATTTGGGAGATAATATTTTATATATATTGTTTTTGTTTTGTAAAGTTTTCGAGTATACTGTAATTTTTCTCTAGAATCTTTTCGTTAACCTTAAAACCTTATTAGGCAAAAGGCACAACCTCTGTCAGATTCTCAATCCAACCCTTCGTACATTTTGTGTCTACAGTGTCTACTTTTGTAATTGTGTAATTGGCACTGAATAATCAAAAGCCATTGAAATTATTGTGTTATATACTCTTGTGCCACCCTAAAGCCCAAACAAACTAGATAATAGTAAACTTCTCCCCTATATTATGTGAATTATACTTCAATAAAGTCAAAAGCTATTTCAGAAAATTCAAAGACTGGACGTTGAGTGTGAACGCGACCGACTCGCATAGTAAAAATTCAGAGTGTGTAATTTGCGATTATTGCCACGTGTTTGTTATGATTGTTCACTGAAACGCATTTTAATCGGATGGGATGTTCACATTTCCAATATAATTTGCTTGCGGCTAGAATTCATAAACAAGGTAAATAATTATAGCCTACGGTTGAAGATATAAATTGATCTCGATTGATGCTGATAAAAGCATATTGTGTGATATAGAGATATGTATGTATGTACCAACGTCAATGATGTACATAATTATGAAACATTTGAAGCAGTTCTGCTATAATTTCTAATAATTTACTGTTTGCATACTAGGACTGCATTTTTCGTGGTATTCTGTACTACTTCATGAAATTTTATTAAATTCATAAGATTGCAAAAAAAGTGTTCTATAGCAACAGTATAACAAATATTAGATTTATCTGAAGAATAAGTAGATACTATCTGAGGCTAAGGACAGTTTTAAGTGGTATGTAGTTGATATGTTTTCTGGTAGTTGATATATGTACAAATACAGGGTGTCCCTTAATTCGTCAGTTATAGTATTTTAGCGTATGATTCTTGGGTATATTCTAAGAAACAAAAAGGTGCACAGTAAGGGCCTTTCTCCAATTTTGATATAATTTATCGGGGATTTAAGAAAAAGCATGGGCAGGAAATGAAACTGTATAGCTTAAGACTGAGACAAGATATCAAATTTATTTAAAGGAAATTACAAAGACTTGTGTTTCTTCTAAAAAAGAAGGCCTTAACGAAGTTTCTATCATTAGTACTAACCAGCGCAGTTACCGTTAACGTGGGTCAAGGTATACCAGAGTGGGACTTTTCTTAAATCCCTCATAAATTATATCAAAATGGGAGACAAGCCCTTACTGTACAACGATTTTTTCTTAGAATAAACCCAAGATCATCATATATCATGCCCTCAATATACAAAATACAATTGACAAATCAAGGGACCTTTATTTGTAATTGATAATTTTCAATTGCTTTCAGATGAATTAATTACTTTCAGATGAATTAACCAGATCTAGTATTGATAGTATATCAGTGTCAGATAATATTGACGAGGCAGTAAACAGTTTTTATACCATCCTTAATAACTGCATGAATAATACTATCCCTATAAAAATTTCGAAAAATTCGAACGCCTGCTTTTCATGGTATACGAAAGAGCTGAAATTACTCAGAAACAAAAGAAACAAAGCATGGAAGCTATATTTAAAGACCCTTTCGTCTTTCGACCACAACTCTTACATTGCATTGTTTAAAGAATTTAAATCCCTTTCGAAGACTCTATACAGATTATGTTAACGAAATGGGTAGATCTTTAAAGGATGATCCTAAGAGATTTTGGAAATTCGTTAATTCAAAGAAAAATTCTGACGGTTACCCGGCAAATTTCACATACGAAAACTGTTCTTTGCAAAAACCCATTGATATTTGCAAGGCTTTTCCGAAAAATTTTCGAATTTTATTTTTCGACACATCTGTTGATGTTGATGAAACTTATTTTAGAAATTTACATATCTATGCCCAAACAAGTTTCAGTAATATACCCGTGCAACAAAGTTCTATTTTAGAGCTTCTCTCATCGTTAAATGATGATTACTCATCCGGGCCAGATGGAATTCCTCCAATACTACTGAAAAAATGTAAAAATATTCTAGTTGATCCCTTTAAATTTTTGTTTGAGTTTTCTATTAAATCAGGAAAATTTCCTTGTTTTTGGAAAAAAGCATTTCTTACTCCAGTTTTTAAAAATTCTTGATATCAAGAATTATATACCTATATCGAAACTTTCATGCATTCCAAAGCTCTTTGAGCAAGTTGTATGTGAAAGTTTAGCATTTTATACTAAGAATATAAAATGTGAACAACAGCATGGCTTTGTGAGAAGGAAATCAGTGGTAACAAATCTCCTGACTTTCTTGCACAAATGTTCTAATGCATTGGAAAATGGAAGTGGGGTGGATTGCATATACACTGATTTTTCAAAAGCATTCGATCAACTAAGTCACAACATTATTATATTTAAACTCCAAGCTTTTGGTTTTCCGAATATTGTTATAGAATGGATAAGGTCATACCTTGAAAAAAGATCTTACCAGGTGAAATTTAGAAACTGTCTTTCAGATTCATTCAATGTTCACTCGGGTGTACCTCAAGGAAGTCATCTTGGCCCACTTCTATTCATTCTGGCTATAAATCATGTTAAATCATGTATACACTATAGTGATATTGTTATTATGGTGATGATGAAATCTAACAGTAAAAAATAAAAATAAAAAAAAAGTTTGGTGTGACAAAAACAGTCTTTCTATTAACCCAGTTAAATGCCAAACTATTACTTTTTCTCGAAAACGAGTACCTACCAAATGCTTTTGATTATTCCATTTCACAGCACTCACTTTTTCGTGTTCTCAGCTTCAAAGACCTTGGTGTTCACTTTAGTTCTAATCTAGAATTCACAGAGCATATTAATTATATTGTAAAAAAAGCGAGTTCCATGCTTGGTTTTATAAAACGGTGGGCTAAGGAATTTAACGATCCGTATGTCACCCTCTCCTTATACAATTGCTATGTACCTACGACCCCCCATCTTGAGTATGCCTCACAAGATTGGTCTCCTTTTTACTTTATTCATAAACACCGTATTGAAGCAATACAGCATAACTTCCTTCGATTTGTTTTAAAAAGGTTACCCTTAACTGATCCATATATAATCTGCCACCATATGAACATAGGATCCAGCTTCTGCAGGTCCAAATTTTATATCAGAGGCGGGTTAGTAATGATTTAATATTTATTCATCAACTTATTTCTGGTCAAAATGATGCTCTTGATTTGCTAGCCTGTATTGGCTTGAACAACCGCGCGGGTTCTCACCACCTGCGAGAATTTAAACTTTGCCACGTAGATTTTCATAGAACTAACTATGGCATGCATGAACCTCTTAACCGAATGAGTAATCTGTATAACTTAAATGTTTCCTCAATTGATTTTAACATGTGTAAAATAGGACTTAAAAAGTTATTTCGAACCAGTGCTCCGCTGTCGTGATCGGTTTAATTTGTTGTTTTATTCTAAATGTTGCATTTTGTTTATAAACTAAACATATCGCAAACTAAACATAATTTTGAATATTTGATTTCATAATCCTAATTTTTTAAATAGTTTTATTTTTGTATTCAATTTTAAATTTTTCAACTGCTTGCAATAAAGCAGACCTAATCTCTTTTAACTTCCGTTGATACCTACTCGTTTCGCTGTAAGACAATTTGCTGTGTTATTATTAAACATAATTAAATAACGTATTTTTTTTGTAGGTATTATTATCTAACATCAAATAATTAATATAAGTGCAGATATGACTTGCAATCATAATTGCCGTCGTACTCGGTGAAAATGGACCCCAGCGCGTGCGGTATCTGGGGGAGAAAGAGGCGTGGGCCTTAAAAAAAACTCTAAAGCTCTCTAAATAAATATTTTATACTCTAGTCTCTTACTTCAACTTTATTTCAACACAGAGTCCTTTTTTAATTTTTAGGTCCCTATACTTTTTATCTTAATTTTGAATGATTATTATTTATTATTATTATTATTAATTCTTTATTTCTCGATAATTTAACATTTTTTTTTTTTTTGATTTACTTAAGAATAGTAAAGCATGACAAAATTTTGCCGTCTGCCTAGTTGACTTATTTCGAGTTTTTAATAAAAATAAAAGGTTAAAGTTATAAGTATATAATCAAACAAAAAATAAGATAAAGTATAAGAAAATCTGAGCTTACAATAATATACAATTATTTTTATCAAATTTAATAAATTTTAAATTAATACAATATAAATTAAAAAAGAGATATTTAGAAAAAATTTAATTTACATTTTGTTCAACAATTTAAATTCAATCTTACATTCAATCTATGAAACTGCTACGGTAACCTAAGGCATGATTCACAAAGCGACAAAGAATTTTCCAACCTGAACAACCATTTAAAAGATCCTTTGTATCTTCAAGTGTAAGGAAGCTCTTTGAAAAATAAAGCCTGCGGATTTCTTGTAATATTGGGCATACAGCTAGAAAGTGATACACATTTTCGATTTCATTGCGGTTGCACAAACTACATATCGGGCGAAGGTCAATTCTATGAGGTCTATAGTTTAAACAAAGCATCTCGGTCCTTGCTTTAAAGATAACATTCATTTGATTGAGAGTGAGTTTTTCGTTAAAATAGTTTTTAATAAAGAGTGTATGGTTTAATTCCTTGTATAAAAGCCTAGTTGGCGATGTTTGCGCTCTATTCAGACAATGCAAATAAAGAGAATTTTCTATTTTTGCTATGCAGCCATAGAAAACATCCTGCCAATAGTTGAGTGCTGTATTATTAAGGTCGAGATTTACGCTATGTCTAGATGCTAAGTCGTTCCATTCTTTAAAAGGCGATATTTGACGTCGAAGTGCATATTTTAATATTTGTTTTTGGAGGTTTGAGTCAGATCTTTTCATAACTTTTATTATATAATCAGCATTTGATTTTAAATTCTTTAAAAATACTTGTGGCATACCGGATTCAACATGGATTGCATACGTGGGTGTTGAGTTAGCTAATTTAAAGATGCGCTTGAAAAAGAAACGTTGAATTGCTTCAAATTCTTCTATGTTTTGATAGCCAAAAACTTGATTTGCATAGCACAGACATGTTTTGATGGTTGCATCAAAAACTCTAAATTTAGCAGTTGCATCCACATATTTGTTACAAAAGAAATTACTCCACATAAGATTAATAGCCGTTTTGGCTGCAGTACACTTTTCTTTTACATGTGGGCGAAAATCAAGGTTGCGAGTTATCAAGAAACCTAAGTATTTGAATTGATTTACAATTGCTATTGGTTGACGTTCCAAAAACCATTTTTCTTGTGGAGTTCTTCGCTGTGTATTTTCAAAAACCATGATTTTCGACTTTGCTACATTTATGCTTAGATCCCATAAATCGCAAAAACGCTTCAGCTTATTTATTTGTAACTGTAAAGCTGTGGGATTTTCAGCCAGTAATACAATGTCATCTGCGTATAGAAGCATCTTTATTGATGTTTCGCCAACCTTTATACCACCAGGAAAATCTTTGGATACATCATTAATATATAGTGCGAACATTAATGGACTTAATCCACACCCTTGTGGAGCAAGGGATGTATTATTGATACATAATATTTGTCTGGCGCAGTTGCCGCTTTGTTCATTGTGTCAAAATGTAATTTTTTCACTTGGTCGCTTGGTATTTTTTTTTTCCAAACGCTCACTTTTTTGAAAAAGAAATAAAAGCAAACCATTTAAATTCTTATTTAGAACTTTAAAAACAAATGCTACTATGATTTGATATTTCCTCATTTACAATGCTTTGATAAATTTGTCTATAAGAACTCCCAAAGGTATCTTGTCGGATTCCTAAGTTTAATCTTTGAATTTGATTGATAATTGTCCAAACTTGGATGAGGGCAATCCTTGAGATGTGAAAAATGCTTAGATTTTCACATATTTAATAATCTTATAGCCATAAAATGAACGTATATGAATTTTGGGAAAAAGTCAGATATCTTAAAAGATGGGTAAAACGAGTACTGTTAATTATAAAATAGTTTAACTTACAACTTGTACTTACCAAATAGCTCAGTTTCTACTGAAAGAACGTTATATGACTGAAGTTTAATTAAAACTAAGTTAAGAAATATACCTTAACTTGCCACCATAAATAGTATTTTGATGACCAAAGAGCTCGAAGAAGAAAAAAAATTAGATAAACCTTAGTGTTTGGTCTGCAGAAACCTTTTTTTCAAATATGTATTTTTATAGGTGTACATTTCGGTAAATTAAATTTAACTATAAGCTATTTATGATTATGGATCAAGGTCAAATGTACGTGAACAAATACCTACATACGCTAGCCCAAAACACGCGTAAAGCGTATTAATAGTAAACTAATAAAACAGAAAACCAATTTAAAAGATCCAAAGGAGATGACCCATTTTCGGGCCACGTGCGTACATAGATGACATAGGTACCAAATGAAAACTGGTATTGAGTTCTATAAGAATGCTAAATATTTTTAAAATCGGTGTTGGGGATTTCAAGATATTTGAGCTTGAAGTTGAAGATTCAAAAGTCATATAATTTATTTGTTTTTGAAACAAATGTGCATAGCTTCTGAAGTATAGTAGCTGGAAAAATTGTTAAAGTACCAAATTAGAGATCAAATACCTTTCATACGATACTAGTATTTTTTTCCTACGTTCAGAATATTTTGATATATAGAGTTCAGACTTTTTTTTGAAGTAGTTTCGTTGCAGGTGCTTTCTACGACTGATATCTTTAAAAAAAACAGTGATGACATATGTTTTTTTGGTACCACTACAATCTTTTTAATTTAATTAAGGGTTACATTTTTTCAAGGTCACCAACTATTTTTGGCACCTCATTTATGGGATATTCGCAAAAAAAGGATACCATTCGAAAGGCCACCGGCTCGTGATAAAAGGTCAGCTAGCTTCAGTAATTGGCCAGCCATAGGTTTTCTTTTAATGAAGACTCTTATACTGTAACCTTGAAACAATCTTTAAAAATTCATTAAAAAAAAACCTATTTGAGTGTGATAAACTCCAACCTCCCCCTACTCTCCTACGTTCACCCCTTTTAAAATCGACTAATAAAAAATCTAATGCGTTTATTTCCAAATATGCTGTAGAGGGTAAAATTCTGCGTCGACACCCATCTTAAGATTTTATGTATTACTTTTTTTGAGGTTTTGGCAATATTTTAACTTTTACTCAAACAACATAAGCGTACAAGTCAAATTTTAGACTAAGACATATTTCAACTCGTATCTTCCAAACTATTGGTCTTACACAAAAAACTTCCAAGATTTAATTTGTGAAGAATTGTATAAGCTATAATTTGTGCTTTGACATTTTTTCTGTAAAGCTGATAATTTTTGAGATATTGGAAAAAACAATTGCGAATTCTCTTTTAACCTCTTTTACCCTTCCTCACGAAAAAAATTGTTAGTGAAATGAAGAAAATTTTTTAACACATATTAAGGGCATTTAAATAAAGCTTTTCACACAAATTCAGATTTTTACAATTTTTTTTCTAATAAAAAATGAAATATCGAAAACAGTGTGCAGGCACCTTTAAAGCAGGATTTGAACATGTTCCGCCACAGTAATTCGGGGAAACTTTTAACCAAAGTACTCTTAAATCAAATACTTTCGATTAGTATGTGTTAGATAGAGTTATCTTTCAGTTGCCACTTGCTCCTTTATTTGAAGGCTTTTTGCAGTTGAGTTGCAGGCCTATTAGGGGTGTATATTTAATCGAATCAAGATGTGCGAAAAGAGAAAAGTATTGGCTTTAACAATTGCAGAGTGCCTAGATGACGATGAACAAGCACAAATAAAAAGAAAAACAATTTGGATGAAAGAATGTCTTGGAAAAAAAAAATTGAAAATTAATTGAGATTATTCACGTCTCTGTTTTTTATCTCACTTTTATTTCTTGGTAAGAAAGAGATGGCATGACAGTAAATCAAATGACTTGCCTACACACACCTCAACTAAGTTGGAAACATTCACATCAACTTGAAAAAATTCAAAATCTTTTGATTTTCTTCCAACTCAGTCATCAACCTTCAAAAAAATCAAATACAAACCCACACACGAGTTGATTTGATGAACTTGACATTAAATTGAAAGTCAAGTTGAACTGTGTATGGAGTGCTTTACAAAAAGAAAAGTTCAAATTCAAATTCGCCTATAAAATACTGCCACATGAAAAATTTTAATTTTTGCCACACTAATAAGAACTTTTGAACAACAAACTATCAAAACAATTGAACAAATAAAATGAAACATATTCATTGACCACTTTTGTTTGCCTTTAAAATGCTTTTAAATATTAAAAATGTACCACGCACGTCGAAAATGTTAATACTTATTTTAATTTAGGATAGTTAAAAGATTTCTGTAATTAATTCACAGATCAGAAAACTATTATTCATTTTTCAAGAAAAATTGATTCAAACAGAACATTCATAGACTGAAAAATGATTTTTTTAAACATAGGTAAGTATGTTGGTATTAGCAAGCACACATCTATTTTCTCGTATTTTTCTACCCAGGTAGAGCAAACCATATCCCACAGCCACAATCCCAATTCCCAATGCATTTTTTCTCATATTTTTCTACCCAGGTTCAGGCTTGCCAGATTTTTATAAGCTTATATCGCAATTTAAAAAAAACGTGATATATGGCGCAATATGGCCTCTGGCAATCTGGCAGCCTGCCCAGTGTTCATGATGTTCGCACCAGCGTTACCACTTCCGGAAAAAAAGTCGAAGTAGATTTGAAGAAAATAGGGAAGTAGATTGACAAAAGTCGAAGTAGGTTCCAAAATTAACTTTTTTTTCTATGAATGCATACTTTTAAAAAAATTTCAATTAAATTGAATTTAATTAAACAAAAGAAGAGCATTGCAATTATTATAATTACGTATAATTTAATTAAACAAAAAAGTGATGCAAATTAAATTTATATAATACTATATTTTTTTGTACATACATAAATTCTTGTATATTATTTATTTTCAGACTTCATGTTAAGGTAATTATTAAGTTATTATTTTTTTCGTTATAAAACATAACATTAGTATGTTCTTACAAACATAAGAACACGTCATTAAAAATAAATGAAAAAGATTTCAGTCTTTAAAAAATTTTAAGGAACAAAAAAAATCTATAAATTGGCATTGATATTGGTTCTTCATTTAGTTTTATATTTTCCATATACCAACTTATATTTTTGAAAAAAAAAGGTAACAATTGTTTTGGTGGTTCGAATATTTCGTTTTTTAATACATTTTCCTATTTGATCAGTTCTTTGCAGAGCATAATGCTTTCCACAATTCCGCAGAGGAGTTTTATTGGTTGTTTCGTATTTAATGAAGTGCATTTCAGCGAACTTTCGCTCTGCTGCTGCTGCGAAACTGTGGGGCAAAACTGCCAAGTTTAGCATAAACTCAGAAAGGTCTTGAAACATTGGATTGGTCTTTTAAGAATTTGCTTACACAAAATTTCATTTTCAGTTTGATCTTGCTCAAATTTAACCATAAAAAATATTTTCCAGAGAAAAAAGAAGCAGAATTGGCCTTCTTTTTGTAAAATTGAAGTAAGTTGAAGCAAAGATTCTTAAAAAGAAGTAGTTTTCAATATTTTGTCGATGGTGCGAAGTAGGAAGTAGATTTTAAAATTATTTGAAAAAAGAAGTAGATCTACTTCAATTGAAGTAAAGTGGTAGTACTGGTTCGCACTGTCTTGCTACTCGCTACAAACAACCAGGCACATGTGATAAACAGATGTGCAGCGTTTGTCATGCCTAAAACAGATGTGCAGCTTTTTCCATGCAGCGAAATTAAATTACACAGGTTCTTATGGGAGAAGATTCACTCAAAGTCTGCATGCAGCGCAGCGCTGCACGATGTCTCTATTTCTAAATTTGCTGCCTAGTTTCATTGCAGCCACAACTGAAAAACGAAAATTTCTAAATAATTGCTATTTGGCATTACTCATATTGACATCACCTGCCATTCTTTCAAAAAACTTGTTTGTGTTGGTGATTTTTGTTTAAGAATCCATGAAGCCGGCGTTGCCACCCTACCATCGTCCAACGAAGAAAATCTCATTCCAACACTATTGTGTGACATCGGCAACGCTGTGCTTTCATGTATTTGTTTGACATAACTATGCATCATGAATGTCAGAAGCTATGCACATGTGTTTCGTGTGCAGCTCTGCATGCAGAGATGCGTGCAGCCTGGCTGCACATCTGTTTTAGCCTACAAACACACATTACATTTTCTTCTCGCATTTTTCTACCCCGGTTGGCCTTATTATTAGAGCCAACCTTTGTGAATATTTTTTCGATCTGTTCTTAAAGATAGAATGAGATAGCACATCAGGCACATCGGGAATAATAGTATAGTTTTGTATCACATTTGATGGCGCAAATTTTTGTAGCCAACTCAAGACTGAAATTGAAAGCATTAACGAGTAACTTTGTATGGGATTAATATACCACGTACGGGTTGCAGGAAATGGCTCAATTTATATAGCTTTTCTTGGTTTTATAATAATTTAAACCCATTGGGATGTCATGTTTCTTATTTTATGTATTCAAGTTTTAATACAAATAATTTGTTTTTTCATTTAAGCTGAAATTTTAGGGTTGACGCAGCCAACTGGGAGGAATTGCCACTGCCCTTTACTATCATAAAGTATCGTTATTTTATTTAATGTATTTTCTTAGTGACTTTTATAGCGATTTCAAAAGACCAAAAATCGTATGAAAAATGGTAGTTTTAATTAATACAAATAATTATTTTATTAAAAAAAGCATTTTTCATACGATATATGCTATTTTAAAATTCATTTTCTTCCTCGTCTTCTTTTTCATTTGCATATTCTTCTTCGCCTGCTACTTTATTATTTTCTTCGTCTGTAAGGCCGTGTGTTAATTGGGTTAAAATGTTGGTTAAATTTTCTATCTTGGTTAAATTTTGACACTAGCGTGATGAGTAAAATGGGTTAGAATCTATGCAGCTGCAGAGCAGGTTAAAATGTGTTAAAATTTGACGTTCCTCAAGATATTCATTCATAATTTAAACGAATTTGTTTAATAAATCCCTTTTAACGCAATTCACACAGCAAAAAGCTAAATTTGATCCCACCTCAAAGCAAACGTCAAATTTTAATCGTGGCAGAAAATTTAACCAACATTTTAACCACACATTTTAATTCACACACGGCCTAAATGCCTGTCCACATTGGATTTTTAATGCTGGGTGCATGCAGTGAGACAGGTAGATTTTATGTGAGTGAAAAAGAGATTGGTAGATTCCACCCAAATTGCACCGATGCGCCACTTTCAAACAATATTCTCGGATACAACATGATAGATTTTGTATTGTGTGAGTGAAAGATAAATAGATTTCAAGGGTGGAATATAGGGATGGGTGGATTGAACTGAGAGGATTTACTCTTCATCGTATGGACACAACGAACATATTAACACCAAGCATTCAAAATCCAATGTGGGCAGGCACTAATACTACGTTTCCACCAACCACTTAACCGAGATTTATGGTGTTTTCGATTAGTAAATTCAGATTTCAATCTAAAAATTGATTTATTTCATGGTGAATCGAACGCCATTTGAAATTGATTTATTTTTGTCATTGTATTCGTGTTATTTTATGTATGTTTCATAACATCACAAAACTCGTCATCACTTCATGCACTTACAGAAAAAATAAATGAGCTACATGAATTTAGCAATTAATTTTTAACAGCTTCCATTTTATATCAGAAACGCTTACCTTTATATTTAGAACATAATTTTCATTAGTCGAAATAAATTCGAACAATACACAAAATTTTGTAAAGTAACAACTTAAAATTGTGTTGGTATTAGTGTAGGAGGGATAAATCTGCCGAAAAATCTAGATCTGCAAATTTGATTTTAAATCAAAAAATAAATCAATTTATTTGCCCATTGGAATGTAAAATATGCGTTTTGACAGATTTAAATCAAAAAAAAATTGATTTATTTTACCAATCGAAACACCATTAGATAATGAGATTTGTTTGGTGTTTCCACTGCACAAAAAGATCAAAAAGAGGATTACGGCCAAACCTTCAAATGGTGTTTCATTTTTTTTGATATGAAGTGGAAGTGAGATAGATAGGTTTTGATTACATTTCCATCTGTCAACTAACGAAATTGGCGTTTAAATGGGTCGGTTCCACAATTATTCTCTGAAAAAAAATTTGTTTGATTTGACAAACTAATGTTTTATTTGATTGATTAAATGAAGACATTTGATGAGATTAAAATTTGTATGGTAAATCTTCGAGATTTCAATGAAATTTGTGATAATCTTGCTTAGTACAGTCAACGAAGGAATTTTGCTTGCAAAAAATAAGGCCCTCTGGATTATTTTTTTATATGGTATAACATACCCAAAGTGCCCAGCCCAGGGCCACGAACTTAACTGAGGAGGGGGGTTAAAGGTACCCCTCTTTAGATTTTCGTGAATATTGGCACAACCTAACATGTAAGATGAAAAGTCTATACTACTTAATAAGAGACAATTTAATTGTCTATAAAATGATATGTTCGCATTTTTTCTAGAGTCAATAATAAAGGAGATGCGGGGAGTAGAAAAGTCAACAAATCTGAAAAACCTGTTATTGTCTTAGATATTGAATGGTTTCTGACCAATTTACCTGCACAAAACAAAAAAGGAAACTACACATTCATTCATTGTTAATTCATCATGTCGTGGGGCTAAGAAAGGGGTTTTTATTTCCTTTTTTACTTGCGACATACGTAGGTAAGTTTAGGATTCGTGAAAAAAAAATTCGAGATAATAATTTTCCCTAACATAACGATGTTAGAGAACGCGAAAAAAGTAGGTCTCGCAATTCTGTCTGTCTGTCTGTATGTCTGTCCGTCTGTCCGTCTGTCTGTATGTACCTCGACCTGCAGCCTAAACGGCTGAAGCGATTTTCTTCAAACTTTGGACTTAAGGTTCTTATGGGATTCCCTAGGGGGGAAATTGATTTTTTTTTAGCTCAAAAAATAACGGTACCCACCATACAACCAATATACAAAAATTGATTTATTTCAAAAACGGCTCTAACGATTTTGAAAAAAAAATTATGAGCTACTTTAATTACAACAATTAATATTTTGGTACAAACATTTTTTCTTATAACGGTTTTTAACGGTACCTATCATAAAAACGATTTTTTGGTTTTCAAATTTCTCGATAACGGCTACGCTGATTTCAACCAAATTTTGTATGTAAGAGGCCCTTTACAATATAAACAATTTTGCATATACAATTTTTCAAAAAAATTATTTTTGGATTTTTAAAAAAATATTGAATTTTTTTTTTTTGAAAATTTGATATCTTGAAAACGATTCGATGAATATTTTTTTAATTTTGTATAAAATTGTATTTTATTTAATTCTAAATTTGGCATACCAAATTTTATTTTTAAAAATTTTCAAGAATTTTTATACATACAAAATTAATTTTTAAGAAAACCGCTCTAAAGATTTTTGATTTTTTTTTTTTTTTCAAAAATTCATATTTATCAAACAAATCAGATGACATACTTTTTTCTTTGCTCTATCTGTTTTAGCTATTAAAAAAAAAAACAAATTTATAGTAATTTATGGTAATAATTTATATTTTAAATTGTTTTTAAAATTTTTATTAATGATATCATAATGTTATAGAATCACTACATATGCACATTGTCAATTTTAAGCTACGTTCAAGCTGTTAGCTTCGAGAGCAAGTTTATGCGATCCAGTCGTGCCCTTTTTTGTCTTTAATATCCGAAACTATAGGAAAAAGTTGATGTATACTAAATTAGGCAAAATTTAATTGGCAAGAGTTGTTTCGATAGTGCGCCAAAAAATAATAACGTTTTTTTTTAAAGGAACACAATACAAAATTTGTTGGCCATAGAGGGAGGTTCTTTCTCCCCCCCCCCTTTAGAGAGGAGGGGCATTTTTTTAAAAATAATATTAAAAAACAACGGCAACACTTACAACAAAATAATTTACCTTTTTTGAAAGCCAGAACTCCGTTCTTCTATTTTATTTTCAAATCAAGTAATTGATGTCCATAGGAAATAAGATGCTGAATTGGCTTTTATTATTCACTACCCCTAATAACTCTTCATTGAAAACTGAAAACTAAATGGTTCTATGTCTCCTAGTTTTTGAGAAAATTGGGCTGGGGACTTTGGGTATCTTATACCTGGGGGTTACCCCTACCATATAAAAAAATAATCCAGAGGGCCTTATTTTTTGCAAGCAAAATTCCTTCGTTGACTGTACTATATAAAAAACAAACAAACTTTTATTTATAATTTATAGTTTTTCTGAATGTTTAATGTGCATAAGTTTATTTATAGAATGGGAATATCAAGTTACCTACATTATGTATGAATATATCAATTTGAAAAAAAGAATAAAAAATGTTCAATAACAAATTTAATATCTAATTAGATCTAAACAGGATAATAATTAATGAATTCTTAAATTATAAGAAGTTCGTTAAATAAATCTATCGTTTTATTTCTTTCATTTTTAATAACATTTGTAATTTTTTTTATAGTTCAAATCCGCATCTACTTTACATATTTATAAAAACAAATATCAGTTGCCAAATAAACTGCATTTTCATTATTGAATTTCAAGAAATAAATTTGTGAAATAATTGAAATCTGCATCAGCATGATCCTACTGGCGTTATGCTTTTTTATAAATCTATGTTCATAGCACATCCACTGTTTATAATTGGGGGAAGAGTTAGGCCTAATTTATTCAATCAAAGTTGAACATAGCTCTGGGATTTTTACAGTCAACTTGAGAAATAGCTTTTATTCACTCGAAGTTGACGTTTTCAACTTTTGATTTTCAACTCTAGAGTTGTTCAACTTTCGATTTTCTCAACTCCCCGAAATAGTAGAAGTTAGCGAGCAAACTTGGGATTTTTCTTCATTTCTATTTATTCATTCGTGCTATTGAGTTGTGTGAACATTTCGCTCTTCACTTCAAGGAAAAAAAATTAATTAAAAATAAAGCTGTGTTTTAATTAAATTAATAAAATAAATAATGTTTCGTGGAAATTACTTCTGGGAGAATCGGGCGTCATCTATTTCGAGCTGCGAAGAAGATGCAGAGGAGGAACGCTTATACATTGAAAGGCGGCAATGCCTTCCCCGTGTCGGAATCGATAAATGGGATGACCAGGATTTCATTTATCGTTTTCGCCTCTCGAAAGGAACAACAATTATGGTTTTAAGTTTAATAAAGGATTCATTGCCTTGTGGCGAAAGACGGTACATTGTGAATTGGTTAAAATTTGTGTTTTTGATAAAGTTTTTGGTGATTTGTTCTTTTAGATCACGTGAATTACTACCAATTACGCAGTTATTGATCGTATTGCGATATTATGCGCTGGGATCAATACAATTAGCGGTGGCGGATTTTATTGGTGTGAGCAATGCAACCGTGCATCATGTGTTTTAACGGGTGTCCAAAGCGATTGCTCAATTTGCACCACGATTTATTCGTCGGAAACGCAAACAGAGCGGAAGCAAGCAGCAAGTGACTTTTTTGCGAAAGCTAGATTCCCACGAACAATTGGTGCAATCGATTGTACCCATATTCGAATTCAGTCACCCAGGTGGAACTGATCCAGAGAATTTTAGAAACCGAAAGGGTTGGTTCTCCCTGAACGTCCAAACTGTTTCGGCTGCAAATTTAAAAATTAACGATATCGTCGTTCGTTGGCAGGTATAGTATATAATGAAAAATTCATAACATTGGTTCGGGTTCAGATATAATTTTTAAGTCCGTTTTTATTGTTTTTTTTTTTTTTTTTTTAAAAAAGGGGTCCACGCATGATCAGCACATTTTTAATTTGTCAAGTTTGAAACAACGTTTTGAACGAGGCGAATTCGAGCATTTCATTCTCACCTTTCCTGAATGTCACAAACGCCGTTGAGAATTTACGCTCCTACGGAATTTGGAAAAGGCGATTTCCAGTATTGGCTACTGGCTTAAGGTACAAAGTGGAAACAGTACAAATGATAACAATCGCTTGCGCTGTACTCCACAACATAGCCATCGACGAAAGGAGTCAGGAGCCTTTTCCTGTTTGACCCTGCATTGTTCTTCTTTATGGAAAATTTGTGTTTCTTCCTTCATAATTTCATTTTAGGAAAACAAAATAATAGAAACAAATTATAGACTTATTGTTCGATATACATATTTATCAAAAAAAAAAAAAAAAATAAAAATTGTAATCCGTTTTGTGCATCTTTCAATTTCGCTTGGTACCTACTCTCTTGATTCCGCGTTTCACATGGACTGAAAACTCTATTCCAATTTCGAAATAAATACAAAATCAAAAATAATGGTTTATCTTTAATGTTTAATTAAATAAGGAACCACAAAATTCTTATTCCAAACATTCTGAATACCCAAAATAAATAAAGAAACATATTCACAAATGCAACATTGTTCTAATGCAAACCAAAAGTTGAAAATGACGTCTTGGGTGTCATGTGTCACAAATATCCCAAGGATATTTTAGAAACTGCAGGTTGATCAACTTCTTGATTTCAACTCTGAAGTTTAGATTCAAAGTAGTGAATAAAAACATTTTTCAACTTTCAATTCAACTACGGATTTGAAGTCAACTTGTAAGTTGGCCAACTTTGGAGTTTTCAGCAAGTTGAGCAATACTGAATAAATTGGCTCTTATACTACCATTCTAAGTCAATAGTCAGTAGGGTGTTCCGCATTTTGAAAATATAATAATTGTGTTACTCATACGGACTCGAAAGTTTCAAAATAAATTTTAAAAATTATGCAAGTTTCAGGTCGTTATAATATTGCCAACTAAATTTTCAGTTTTTCCATATCTACAAAATAAACAATGAAAACTATCATAGCGAAAAACTTAAAATTTTGGTAAAATTGTAAAAGTCTCTAAAAACTACAGTAAACAGTGGTTCACTCGGGCGTATTCGCACTTTTTTATTTTACTAAATTTAAAAGAAATTAATACATTTTTATGTGTGCAGGTTTAGTAGATTGATGCCGAATAGATCATAATGAATAGAAAGTTACACACTGAGCCATGAGAAAATCAATGTGACTTAAATCAAGTGACACAGAGTGTACCTACTTACATAAAATAAAAAATACTCGTTCAATAAAATTTATTTGTATCAACAAAAAAATACACTGACTAAACAAAATAGATAAAGTACGTGTGCTGCGCTGTGTTTGTATGCTTGTTGTTGCTTCTGCATAACTACATGTGTATAAGGATATAGCGTTACGAAAGAGTACGACGTGACGGTTCTATATTAACTCACTTCTCCTCCCACCGACTCCATTTCTTTCACAGATTACATGGTGTTCTCAGAGCCCCGCCTTCTGACTGAAAAGGAGGCAGCGACGAGACCAACCACCGCCTTTTTAACTTTAACTTAACTACCAATCATATTGAACTATGAGTATATCATCTTATTCGTATAAGCCGGTATGCGCTGCGCAGCGCACCTGTTTGAGGTTTAATTCAAAGGTTTTTTTCTCAAGCTACAACTACAACTGCAACATTTAACCATTCTTTCATTTCAGCTTGTGCGATGGACAATATTACTCTTCGTCGGTCAACAATATTATAATGATTAGAGTGTTGTATAGCATGCATTAGCATCGATCGGTTTGAATTTCTGAAATGAAGCGATACATTTTCATTAAACGATTCGACTATATACTCAATGGAAAACATCTGCATTATAATAATTGTGTTCTTATTTTTTAATTCATGGCCAGAGTTGCCATTAGTGCAGATTTGTCTGCATTTTCCACCTATTTACAGACTTTAAAATCTACAAACTTCAGATTTTGTCTGCATAATGTTACTATAAAAATATTTTATTCTTCCTTGTTGTTCTCTTTTTTGTTATTTTTACAACAATTCAACGGCACTTAATATTCTAGGGGTCAATTCTATTTTAAGTCTAGAACGCAGCTGATAAAATTCGAAGGATGATTTACATTTTATATTCAAAAACTATTTTTCTTTTCGTCCAAATGTCATTTTTCCGAACATACGATTAATGTTCCGGGCAATTGATTCTGAGCAAAAAAAAGTGGAGACTTCTCACAACAATCTGGTATAATCACCAATTTCGCTGATTGAACTACATAAGTACTGAAAAACAAAAATTACAAACAATTTTTTTTTATGACTTCGTCCTGTGTGTGTGGGATTTTTGGTTTCGCTTCAACTGCGTACTAATCATGAAATCAAATTGAGTGAACGCAGTCATCTGCCGTAATTGTAACAAAATTCAAACGGTCAAAAAAATAAATTAAAAATTACTTCTAGGGATAAAAGTTATGCATATCAAAGGGAACGGTAGTGCCCAGCCAAGTTCTGGCACTACACCCTTTTTACAGGATCAAACTCAGGCGATTTTCGACCCCCCCTCTAACTTCAGTGCCAATAAAGCTAGATACTTCAAACTCTCAGCATTTGCTAAGTTTAGTCAACTCACCAAATTTCAATTCTTTAGCATCAGTGGTTCCCAAGATATAAGACTGCAAATTTTGCAAAAACCGTAACTGACCGACTCACTCACTCACTGACAGATCATCAAAATTATGGAGCACTTCCCGACATCGTGCATCTTGCAATTTCACACAACGGTAGAACTTGTGGTGTAAACTAAGGGAACAATTTGGGAACATTTTAGATTTTCCATTCAGAGGGCGTGGTACCCGCCCATTTTCATAGAATTGATATAAACTACTTAGAGCACTTCTGATTGTCGTAGACTGATAAAATTCGGTACAGCCAAATTTTAAAATTTGAGATTCTTCATTCAGGGAGCTTTTTTATTTGGAGCACTTCTGACTATCGTGGAATTCAACTACGGTTGAATTCGATTAATCGACTCGATTAATCAAAATGATATAAAAACTGAAAATAATTGGATCAATTAAAAGAGAATTAAAGTACAGCGGTTGTTATGATTTTTGACCATTAAGCGGTCGGCGCTCGAGGTCAAACACTTATGTTATTTACTAGGCCAATATCCTGAATAACTCAGCAGAAAATCAGAAATACCAGATTTGACACTAACGGTGCCTTCCATACAAACGACAAGGTTACTGAACTAATATGGAAGAACATCAAAATTATCAGAGAAATCTGTTATTTAATGATTACTGACTGAAATTGAGTTAGTTTACTTGGCAAGTTTTCTTTTCAAAATTGAGTAATTAGGTTATAAAACAAACTTGCCAAGTAAACCAAGTCAATTTAAGTCAGTAATCATTAAATAACATATTTCTCTGATAATTTTGTGGTTCTTCCATAAAGCGTAGGGCGGGGCTAGTTGGACCACGGCGCAAGTAGGAACACGCGAATTTCTCAGAAACCGAAAGTACTAGGAGAACATGATCAAACACGATCAAAGCTCTTTCGCCGACTCGTGCCAAACCGGTTTCATTTGCATTGTATCCTCTGAACGGAAAGCACGAGCATTCTTTTGTTTTTCAAGTAGTCGAGTAAAAAAAAAGAAACAGATAGTTTTTGTATTTGTCTAGTAAAAAAAAAAAACGAATAAAGGACTGCGGTAAAGTGTGTTTTTTTAGTGAATATATTGTATTTTCATATTTTGCGTGTTAAATTGAACAGTTTTGAATATTTTTATAGTAATGATGAAATATGTTCATCAAACCAGGTATGGGGTAAGTTGGACCAGGTGGTCCAACTAGCCCCGCTGATTTAATTAAACGTATTTTATATCTGTTTCTCAGCAAACTATTCCCCATATTACTATTGAGAGATCTGATGATAATGCTGCTAATGACTTAATTCCGTCTGCATCTCAAGGAGCTCATACATTTGAGCCAGAAGTTGTTTTGGCATTTCTAAAAGCTGGACCCAGAAAGCAAACACTTACCAAAAGAAGGAAGAGACACTGTAATCCTTACAGACACACCCGAAAAATATGCATTGCAACAAGAACAAAATCGCAAAGTGTCGTCGAAGCCCAAAGTTAATAAAAAGAAAAAAGTTCAAATAAAGAAAATAGTTTTACAAATATCAAGTTTCGAAAAAGAACTGGAATATTTCTGCCTAATGTGCATGGAATCGTACGATGATTGTTTGCAAGGTGAGGAGTGGATCCAGCACCAAACCTGCCGAAAGTATGAGCACACAAATTGCACAGTTTCCCGAGATTGTGACTATGACTCTTAAGTTATTTTTATCTTAACTTATTCCCATCAGTTAATTTTTTTTATTAAATGAACTACCTGCCAATTTGTTGTTATTTTTTTAAGTTTATTCACCGTATTAAATAATAATAAAATAAAAATATAAGACTTTGGATTTATTGATACCAGCTTCATTAGTGTACTATGAATAGTTTGAAAATTTTGGGGCTTTAAGAAAAAAGTGGTCCAACTATCCCCACCCTACCCAACATAACTCTACTTAAAATATTTGATATTTAACATTAACAAACTTAGAACTTGGCGTACTTTAATATCTCACTACTTTTTACAGCTGACTTGTTACGCAAAGGTTTTTGTATATAGAAGAACTTGGCTCCTTTTTTAACATTTATGTTTTTGTTGTGATTAATATATAATTTAGACTTTAATAATGAAACATTGTAATTCGTAATTAATTATAATTTTCAAGTAATTTGTTGTTGTTTGTGTTATTTAGTTAGGTAAATAAAGAATATTTATGTATTTATAAATAATATTTTTTTTTTATTAGAAATCTGCATTGCAGATTTTATTTTCGTCATTATTGCAGATTTCTCAAAATATCTACATGGCAACACGGTTCATGGCATAATTCTTCACAAAAATGTTAGTATTATTGTCTTTAGTTTTTGGATTTTTATTGAATGCAAAATTAAAATATATATATTTTGGACTGGCTAAATAGATTTTCTAATTTTTCGGATTTTATACAACGTCAAAAGACACAAGAATACCATCTTCATCTAAGATAGTTGGTAAAACTTTTGAAATAAACGTTGAACATTATTAACGTTATATTTAGAGTTCGTAGTTATGTTGTATCTTTATTCACAAAAGTTCCTATTCCTTTAGCACTAGAATTTGTGGAAAAGAGTTGGGAAATTATCAAGGAACATTCAAAAATTCAGAAATTAAAGTTTTTAGAAATCCTAAGATTTTGTGCAATAGATAATAATTACTTAGAATTTAATAAAATTATTTATCAACTAAAACAAGGTGTTCCGATGGGATGTACAGCTTCACCAATTTTGGCAGATATAATTATGGAAGCGTTATTAGATAGCGTCTCGAAAAAAATCCTTATAAGCCAAAGATAGTTACAAAATATGTTGACGATATATTTATAATTCTTAAAACTGATAAAGTTAATTCAACTCTGGTTGCTCTTAATTCTTTTCACCTCTATATTCAGTTTACAGTAGAAGTTGAAAATAATGGAACAATTCCTTACCTTGACGTCTTAGTAATTAGAAAAAAACAATCGTTTAATATTTGATTGGTATACAAAACCAACTTCATCAGGGCGTCTAATTAATTATAATTCTAGACAACCAAAATAGGTTATAATAAATACAGCAAAACATTTTATAAATAAAGTATTAGATAAGAGTGACATTACCTTTCGGCAAATAAATCTTAAATTAATTGAGACTACACTGGGGCATATTTATAGTCGCAGATAGACCCAGGTTTAACTAAACTACAGTTTAAGACAATTTTGGCTCAATGAATACAGACCGATTTTAGTTACAAATTGTTGGTTTTATATTTTTATAAGATAATTAACTTGGTTTACTATACAAATAGACTCAAATATTTTGAAATGATAAACTTAAAATAATAGAATCAACGTCCAAAAATTCAACCAAAGCTATGTTTAACTTAGACCCAGGTCTAAAATGACTATGAATACGCCCCATTGTCTTCTAATTCCTTTCCTACTAATATAGTTAAAACATTAATATATAGATATTTTAATCCAATCCTTTAATTCAAACAAATTCAGTTGTAAATTTACCTCAGCCTTCTTACAAAAGTGTTTTATATTCCGTATCTTTCAAATCGGATTTTAGATGCTCCTATTAGAAATAAATAAAATGTTCGTATAGCATTTAAATCAGCCAATGCACTTAAAACGTATTTTCTGATCTAAAAGATAAAGTTTTTATAAATGAAAAATCTGATATTGTTTTCAAAACAAGATGTTTAGGTGATGGAACAATAGCATGCCCTTCTGTTTATGTAGGAACGTCGATGCAAAAGCTAAAAATCAGAATATCAGGTCATAAATCTGATATTAATAATGGCAATGCACATAAAACAGCCTTGGCCTTACATTGTATAGAAGACGGACATACATAGACCAGATTTTAGTTATGTCGAAGTTTTGGAAACTGAGAAAAATTATAATAAAAGAATGCTAATAGAAATGCTACATATTTTAAATACAGATAACGCGGTAAATAAGCGTTCTGATTTGGAGGGACTCAGTAGTATGTATGGTCAGCTGATTAAATAACCATAATGTTATTTGGATTAAACTTTATATTATACTTGTTTAATTAAATAATATTTGAAGTTTAATATTCTTGAAATTCTAAATTATGATAAACGTCTTTTTAAAGATATTTAAAGATTAAAGAAATTCAAGAATATTTTTACTAAAAATAACCACCACAACAATTACAAAAACAAAATAATAAATTAGTTCTAATTTATATTTTATTTAACTATCAATTGTAAGTATTATTATAGTAAGTTATTTTATGTTTTTCAATATCTAAAACCCATTTAAACAGGCCTGAAGAAGGACGTTAACACGTCCGAAACTTCGCAACTGAAATAAGGAAATGAAAATAAAGACCTACAGCCCACCTCGGAATAAAATTATATTTATGTAAAGGTCACGAAATAGGAACAGTTATAATTGTTTAAATCATTGAGGCACAATTTATTCACCTTGAATTAAATATTAAAAATTGGATTTTGATCGATTTTAAATACATATTTGCATTTGTTCATCCTCCTTTAACCCGCCAACTGTGACCTTTATGTCTGAGAGACCGGGTGTTTTCAACGATTTTTGCCGTGATTTCGAGTAGCTGCCGCATTTAACGGCCCCCATCCTCGGTTCACGCTTAAACGGCTAAACGCGATCACGTTAACAACTTTTGGTACTAACCCGGTGTGTGAGACCGTGTGTCACAGATTATGTAAGTCAAATAGTCCATAGTTTAATTACATATATAATTATTAATTATATATTTTTCAAAATTGTCAGTTTTTGTATATTTTATGAAAGTTCCTAGTGTCAAAAGACTAACACCCATATTGATAAAGAAAAATAGTTATTTTAGCTCCCGTGTTTAGGAAAACTACAGCACTACTTAGTTTGAGCCCAGAAAATTCTTATTCCATGGTGTAGTTTTCCTAAACACGGGAGATAAAACAACAATTTTTTCTTTATGAAAAAGGGTGTAATAGTACTGACTTTATTACACGATTATGTGATATTTCATTTTTTTTTTTCCTAATTTAAAAAAAATAAGTGTTTGAAACTGTTTTTTTTTTTGTAATGCTCTACGCCAAAATTTGTATGGATTATTAATAGTGAAATAAATGAGCTAAGATTGATGAAATATCTTTGTTTAACTGTCAAAGAACATATATTTAAAACAAATACTTGACTTTTAATAGCACGATTTGAAAAATCTTAAGTTGAAAACCCCGGTGCGTGAGACCGGCGTCACCAATGATGTAATTCTAATTGACGTCACCGGTGGCGGGTTGACGATTTGATATGACGTTTCATCTTTTTACTATTTTTTTAAATTAATTTAAAATTGGTTTTAGCTTAAATGACAAAATCCACTTTTCAAGGGGATTTGATTTAAAAGAGAATAAACAAACTGTTTCTTTTAAATCACACTCAATAAGCATTGACAGTAAATTATTTGGTAAGCCAACAAAATTTGAAACACCTTCTAGAGCAGTGTTTTTCAAACTTTTGGAGTACGAGACCCCTTCGTTAATAAAACATATTCTGGCGAGCCTTTGTCGGGATGAAGATTTCTCGTATTGCCAAAAATTGAACCAAAATCGTAGCACTCCTTGCAGTAAATTTCACACCAATATGTAGGTACGTACCTGGCAGAACTGTAGGCATTCAAAGATAACCAAGGTTTCAAAACTCAAAAAAATAACTTTGCATGCAAATATCTCAATAACTTGCCAAAATTTTGAAGCTCATTTTTTTACTTGCGATATAGGTACCTACTATATGGTAAGTTATGGATTCGTTAACAAAATCGAACAAGAGATGATAGAGAACGCGAAAAAAGTGGGTCCCGCAATTCTGTCTGTCTGTTGAAAAACCGTTAAGAAAAGAATTATTTTTCTCGAAAACGGCTTCAAGAGTTTTGATAAAAAGATGTGCGTTTACTATTTTAGGTATGGCCAATATTTTAATGAAAACAAATTTTACCAATAATGGTTAATAACGGTGCCTGTCATGGAACTGTTTTTTTTTTTTGTTTTCAAATTTCTCGTTCTCCAATTTCAACCAAAATTTGTATACAAGAGCTCCTTCACAATTCAAATGATTTTGCATATACAAATTTTCAAAAAAAAAAATTTTAGGATTTTAAAAAAAATATTGAAATTTTTTTTTTTTTTGAAAATTCAGTATCTTGAATTTTTTATGAATTTTTTTGTATTTTGTGTAATATTTTATTAAATTCTTAATGTTGGCATACTATATTTTTATTTTGAATATGAGCGAACAATTTTATATATAAAAAATTAATTTTTAAGAGATATTTTTCTCTTCATAAATTCATATTTATCAAACAAATCAGATGACATACTTGATTTTGAGCTCTAACTTTGTAAACCGTTAAAATAACAAAAATTTATAATAATTTATAGTAATCATAATATTTTGGAACCAATACATAATATGTTCTTGCACACCATCAATTCCTAGCTCCGTTAAAGTTGTTAGCTACAAGGGCAAGTTTGTGCTATCCAGTCATGGCCATTAATTGTAGGTCCATTGAATAAGGGTCAACAAATTTGAGTACTTAGTATTTTCTTTAAATCTGATGCAGGTGTGTTTAAACTTGTGAATGCGATTGTTAGCAGGGTTGTTCAAGGTTCCATAGCACACAAAATTGAGAAAAATTAAAATTTGTAATCACAGCACTTGAAAGATTTTTTTGATTCTTTTGCGAATGCCTATAACTCACAAAATACATAACTACAATTTTTTTTTTTTAATTTTTCTGATAACTGTAACCACCTACCCTATCACCCGTTTTCGTTTCGACGTTGACTTTTGGGACGCAGCTACCCCAGCAGCTGGGAGAAACGAGCTTGAGTCTACGTACTGCATGAAGATGAGGGAAGTTCACCGTAGTGTGCGACGTGATAAGCGTAACTACATCAACGCATTGGCTACAGAAGCAGAAGAAGCCGCTAGTAGGTGTGACAGTAGGACCGTCTACAGAATTACCAAAGAGCTCACTGGTGTCCAGAGCTCTAAACAACACCTGGTTAAAGACACAAACGGATCCCTGCTAATTTCGGATGAGGACCAGCTCATAAGGTGGAGGGAACACTTTTCTGCGGTTTTAAACCGCGTTTTCGCCAGTGAAGTGAACCCTATTCCCACTGAGCTAGCCGAAGTAACAATTTCCCGAATACGCACCGTACCCCCCAGTAAAGAAGAAATTATCACCGCCATCAAAGCACTGAAGAACAACAAAGCGGTTGGACTTGACGGTATTCCTGCAGAGCTCTTAGCAGCAGCCCCAACAACATCGAGCGAGCTATTAACTTATTAAGAGAACTTGGGAAACAGAGAGCTTTCCTGAAGAGTGGAAAAAAGGAATGATTGTCAAGCTCCCAAAGAAAGGAGATCTCACACAGTGCGAAAACTGGAGAGGAATATGCGTTCTGCCTGCAGTAGCCAAGTTAATAGCAAGAATAGTATTGGACCGAATCAAAGACCACCTCGAAGACACACTCGACGCCGAGCAAGCAGGTTTCCGCACTGGATCTTCCTGTGTGGATCACATCAACACCTTGCGGATCATCATCCAACAGTGCGTTGAATATCGATCACCACTTCACCTGCTGTTCATCGATTTTGAAAAGGCGTTCGACAGTGTCAATAGAGAATTTATTTGGCTTGCTTTGCGCAGGAGGGGCATCCCAGATAAATTGATTGCTATTTTCAAGGCTACATATGATAGATCCAAGTGTCACGTTTTGCACAAAGGTAGGCTGTCGGAGGAGTTTGAAATCCAAAGCGGAGTTAGGCAAGGCTGTATACTGTCACTAATACTGTTTCTGTTGGTGATAAGTGACGTACTGCACGCAGCTTTGTCAAATGGAAATGGAGGAATTCAGTGGACTCTGCAATCTCACCTCAAACATCTGGACTACGCAACGACGTATGCTTACTCTCTCATAGGATCATGGATCTCCATCAAATGACAACAAGGGTAGCGAGAGAAGCAGAAATCGTAGGGCTTAAGATCAACTCGGCAAAAACTAAAAGGATCAGCCTTGGAACTTCCTCATCAATACAAGTAAATATTTCTGGACAACCGGTAGAGATGATAGAGGATTTCCAATATCTTGAGAGTATTTTCTCTATGGGTAGCGGAACTGAACTGGACGTAAACAGCCGAATCGGAAAAGCAAAGGCCGCGTTCGGAATGCTGTCCAAAATATGGAGAAACAACTATTTTAGTTTAAAGACCAAGCTACGACTGTTCCGCTCCAATGTTGAATCCGTTCTGCTTTACGGCTGCAGCACTTGGAAAGTCACTGACACTGTCACTAGAAAGCTGCAAACCTTCGTTAATAGATGTCTACGAAACATCTTGAGGATTTTCTGGCCCAACCGTATCACCAATGCCGAACTTCATGCGAGAACGGGTCAGGAGCCCATAGACTCCATTATACGAAGAAGAAAGTGGCAGTGGATGGGCCATACGCTTCGAAAAGGCGATCGGTGCATTGCATCTCAAGCAATGCAGTGGAACCCGCTCACACAGGAGGGAAGACAAGTGGGCCGGCCTAGAAGTACGGTCGAACAGGAATCGGCACGACTGGGGAAAAGTTGGAGAGAGCTGGAATATATTTCAAGAAATCGTTCAGGATGGCGCGTTAGTGTAGTGGAGGCCCTATGTCCCGTAAGGGAAACATCACGGACGTAATAGGTCCGAGGACCTAAGTAAGTAAGTAAGTGTATATACTTGTTCAACTTTCTGATTGTTTACTATGATGGAGTTCAAAGGTTAAAGCATTATTTAAAGAAATATTTGTTTCTCTTTTATGAATAGAAACAAAATTAGGAGCGTCTATAGCTTAAGTGGTGCTTCTCGCCCCAATCTCCCCTACATACATACATACATACAGTCATCCTTGTAAAAACGACGGATTCTGATTTTAGATTCCTCAAAACGTGAAGATCAATATTTTCAATTCGACAAATGGCACCAATTATACAAAAACTTATCCAATGGGGAATAACATTAGTCTTTTCACTTTAAAAATAGCTCCGAAAAATCCCTATGAAGTTAGCAGGTCATTTGATTACGACCACTGTTTGAAGAACTGCAAATTTGGGACTAGAAATGCATATCACACAAAATAAAAATCCAACAAAAACTGCAAATTCCTGTCAGCTTTTACTTTTATAGAAAGTTTAAGTTTGTTTCTATATTTTCTGGGCTTTTAAATCAAATCAACGTATTTGTGCGTTTTATTACCTACTATGCCGATTCAGAACGGCTAAGAAGCACCATTGAAAGTCCAACTAACTAACCATTACTTCAATGGCTACAAACTTTTCCTTAAATGTTTTCTAACCTCCACAGAATAGGTCTTTCTGCCTTACTAATCTACCTCACTAAAAGTTACCATTAGGTCTACAACTAACTTACGTAGGTATCTCAAAATTACATACATTTGTGCAAAGTATTTTGTTTGATATGAAAAATCCCGCAAACACAGTCATGTGTGGGCGAGGTCTAATATTGACAACAACATGGAAAATCCATCCACCTTTTAAACAACCATTGATATAATACCGCGGAAGAACTTTTATTTATTATTATCGGAAATGTGTCTCCGATGGCTGTTGGGGGATTTCCCATTGTGTGATTGTGTAATGCGAAACATGTTCCAGTTGGGATGTTTGCCAACAAAATCAAATAATGAATTATTGTGCAAATAGATGCCGATGATGGCGAGATACTTCACACGCTGCCGCTAGAACCAGTACAGAACACTTAAATGCCGCCGCGCCGACTGAAGAACGCTATAGCTATGCTGCAAATGGATCGTTTTAAACCAGAAAGCAGTTGATGATGGCTTTTGTGTCAAACGGATGTCAGACATTGACAATATGTACGCACTTCATTGTAATAGTTTGTTTGATTGCTAGTTCAGTAAATGTGTATATAGATACAACTGTACCTATCTATATATGTATGCTTACATAATTTTGTTGGCTTAAAAAAAAATGTTAGCCAATTTAAAAAACAAACTCATCAAGTACTTTTTTTTTAATTTCAGTTTTATTGCTCGTAAATAGAAAACAAATTATTGAACATTAAAATTTTGACAAAGTGCCGATAAAAATATAGCTTTCGGCATTTTCCTAAGAACTGCTGATTGCAATACCTAAGTTGTTGCAATCGTATAGTACAGCTATTTAAACTAGACATACTGTTGATTAACATAAGGTATACTATTGGCAACAACTAAGTTTTCAGTCGTGGTACATTGTTGTACATTAGTACTAAAATTTTGTACACATTATTTTAATTTGATATTCCTGTACTTTAACTAAATTGAACCGTTAAAACTTTGAAGTTATAAAATGCAGTTTCCGAGCTGGAGATCATAGGCCCATGTGTGATGGTTACCAAAAAAAGGTTTGACATCTTAAAGGTCAAAAAGCTCACCTAGTTTCAGTATTTTTGTATCAACTTATTTTTGTTTTCAAGGTAATTGAGATAGAGCACCTCATTTCCTTAATTTTCAAACGTAAAATATACTGGTGGTAAAAGACCAGGTCATAAACTATTAGAATTTGGTAACTGTCTTACCGAACCATAACGGTTTTCAAGTAACGGCTATTTTGTTTTTTTTGAAATTCGAAACAATATTTACTCTGAACCAGTTTTTTGCTCATGGTGGTGGTGATTTTTAATTTTTTACAATTTTTGCATTTAGAAAATGGTAAATAGTTGTTCTAATTTTATAGAATAAAAAATTATTTATTGGCATCGCTATTTGGATACAAATTAATACATAATCATGAATTTAGCTGAAACTTAATTTTTGGTCTCAAACTTTTGAATATCCCCTGAATAATAAAATTTTAAATTTTTCTTTTTGCTCTAAAAACATATAAGACTTTGCCAAAACTATGCCTATCTAAAAAATTATGACGATTTGTACCCAAAATCATCAAACATGGTTCTAAATCAAACAAAGGAAACATGTTTATCCAAACATTGCGATAAAATTAGACTTTCACTTCAAAAGTAATTCCCAAAAAGTTGAATTTCGGTGGAGAACTTCAATTTTATGTTTTGAACATTTTTAAGGAAATAGTAGCGTCAATTTAGACAAGGACTTTCGATTTTGTTTGATGAACATGGAAAAAGAACAGAAAGCGTTTCAAAAATTCCGATTTTGAAATTTTCAATACAATAAATGTATGACGTTTCCAAGTGAAATAAACAAGACACAGAATACTGTCAATGCGTTGATAGACTTTTCTGTCGGATCCAGATCGGTACCAGAATATTTTGTTACAAATATCACCGGAGTGCCTTTTTCATATTTGACAGTTGGCTTTTGCAAATTTTTAAATTTATTTTTCCTTTCTCCCCTTATAAGTTGTGGTAAAAAGAATATTTAATTCCAAAAATTTCACCAATAGCTATCTAGTCTGAATGAGTCCTTTTGCTTTTATACTGGCTTTTTTTTTATAATTAGCGCGCGCTAAAGGGGTTGCGACTACCCTTAAAATGATGTACACAGTACGAGCGATTAGGTAGGTTGGAGGGGATTTGAAAGGAGATACCGGTGCACATTGGTTTTGAAGTTCTGTAGATCACAATGGGAGGGGAAAATTAAGCTGGGTAGAGCATTCCGCATTCGTGTAGTGCGACTAAAGAAAGAATCTCTGTACTTAACAGTACGTCCGAAGTTGGGCTTAAGGGTTTACTTTACGCGTAAAGTTAGCATGACACTTTTATATTAGTAGGCCAAACAAAAATTTAAGGATGCCATTAATTGCGGAATAATTGCCGTAAATAAGCCGTGAAGAGAAAAAAATAGCCCCTCCATGGTTTGCCCAAAAAGGGCAATCCTGCTAACCTTACGCGTAAAGTTAGCATGACACTTTCTTATTAGTAGGCTTAAATAAAATTTAAGGATGCCAGTAATTGCCGAATAATTGCCGTGAATAAGCCGTGAAAAGAAAAAAATTGCCGCGCCCTTAGTTTGCCCAAAAAGGGCAAACAACGGGTTTGGGGCTATTTTTGGTGCAAAATAACTTTTGAGTATACATGTAGTTGCCAAATAATCTCCGGAAATTTACTGCAAAAGAAAAAAATATCCGGCGCCCATGGTTTGCCCATAAAGGGCAAAAAACCATTTTCAGGCAAATTTGCGTGTAAAGTAAGTATGACACTTTTTATTTTACGCCAAAAATAACTTCTGAGTATGCCAAGAATTGCCGAATAACTGCCGTAAATAAGCCGTCCTTCGTTTGCCTATAAAGGGCAAAAAACCATTTTCAGGCTAATTTGCGTGTAAAGTTAGCATGACACTTTTTTATTTTTAGCCAAAAAAAAACTTCTGAGTATGCCAAAAAATGCCGAATACTCGTAATTGCCTACCTGTACACAAAAATAAAATGTTGGGCTTATAACCCATATTTTCCTTCCACCTCAAAAAACAACCTTGGGAACAATATATTTGCATTGATGCTTTTGAGTCTTTTCTTTTCAGTCATGAGTTTATAAAAATGACATTACTTTGTTCAGGGCGGTTGTATTACACTTATTTTGGCTTCATAAGATTGCGAAATAAAAACTACCCTTAATTCATGTATCATGTGCCCAGATTACCAAGAAAAACATAATCGGTTTGACATACTTCCACATCCACCTCTCCCCACTCGGAAGCGATTATTATTATAAAAATACATGGATTTAGGTAGGCTTCGGAATTCGGATATGATGTAGACACGAAAAAGGCACCAATAATTAATATTTCTTAAAGCTTAGGTTTTATGATTTTAAATAGAGTCTTATACTTTGCTTGTAAAAAACAAACCTTCGAACTAGAAAACAAAAGTCCTTGATGTTAAAAACACGAATCTTTGAACTGAACTGCAAAAATTCAGGTGGAGCAGATAAAAAATAATGTCCTAAACAGAATGTAATGTTATTTTCGCAAATAATTACATTGAAAAGTATTTATTTTTGTTTGAAAGTAAATTTATTTTGTCCGTGTCATTTTGGTCACTTCCGTGCCATTTGTTTTATTATTTTTGTTCATATGATGCAGATGTTTTTTTTTTATTCTGAAGTGTAATTTTATTTTATTTGTAAAAACCTTATATTTTACTTACTTCGTTTTTCTCAGAGTCTATTCGGTGTCTTCCACAAACTAATCCAATATGATACCACCTAAGCCATATCGCCATATGAAAAGACGATTTAAAAACTGAATCACTTTATGCTTAAAATGTTATAAAATGTTAAAGTATTTGTTATATAGGGTTTTCACAATTATACAGAAACTACCGTTTTAAATAACTATTTAATTATTTTAGTAGGTACGTGAAAACGTTAGCATTTCCATCATTTGTCGACCTTCATGGGCAAGTGAAGGGCGCGGCAATTTTTTTTCTTCACGGTTTATTTACGGTCATTATTCGGCAATTCTTAGCATACGCAGAAGTTATTTTAGGCTAAAAATAAAAAAGTGTCATGCAAACATTACACGCAAATTAGCCTGAAAATGGTTTGTTGCCCTTTATGGGCGCCAGATATTTTTTTCTTTTACAGTAAATTTACGGAGATTATTTGGCAACTACTGGTATACTCAAAAGTTATTTTTCACCAAAAATAGCCCGAAACCCGTTTTTTGACCTTTTTGGGGGGACGAAGGGCGCGGCAATTCTTTTCTTTTCACGGCTTATTTACGGCAATTATTCGGCAATAACTGGCATCCTTAAATTTTATTTTGTACTAAGAATAAAAAAGTGTCATGCTAACTTTACGCGTAAAGTTAGCAGGACTTTTTTGGGCAAACCATGGGCACGGCTATTTTTTTCTCTTCACTGCTTATTTACTGCAATTATTCGGCAATTAATGGCATCCTTAAATTTTTGTTTGGCCTACTAATAAAAAAGTGTCATGCTAACTTTACGCGTAAAGTTAACAGGATTGCCCTTTTTGGGCAAACAAAGGGCGAGGCAATTTTTTTCTCTTCACGGCAATTATTTGGCAACTTCTTGCATACTTAAAAGTTATTTTTGCCCAAAAACAAAAAAAGTGTCATGCTAACTTTATATAAAGTTAGCAGGATTGCCCTTTGTGGGCAAACCCGTAGCGCGGCAATTTTTTTGGTTCCACGGCATATTTACGGCAATTACTCGGCAATTAATGGCATACTCAGATTTCACTTTTTCGAAAAGTTGTCATGCTAACTTTACGCGGCTGAGTTTGTGCTTTGTGTTAGTGAAAGAAAACTGAGTGTATTGTAGCTTTTAAGGCAGTACTGGGCATGTGGCCTCAGAGAAATTCTGGTAAAAAACATACGTTCGCTTTCAAGAAAGCGAAACATTTTCACGATTAGTTTCTGAAACTAGAAAGTGTTTTCTGAAAGTGATTTGCTTTCTTGAAAACACTTTCAGAAACTATTCACACAGTGAAAGCGTTTTCAAGAGAGCAAACCCACTTTCAGTACTTTTTGGGTCGTCACGCTATGAAAGTTTCGGTTTCACAAAACGTTTTGCTTTCTGAGAGCACTTTCATATCGGTTTGTGACGACACCTTATAACTGAAAGAAAATATTGTTTTTTGTATCCTGACAGCAGAGAAACAATGCAAAATTACCCCACAACTTTCTGGTGAAAAACACAATTTTAATGGAATTTTAGTTTTTAAGACATAACCTATAAGACAAGTATTGGTTTCGTGTCAAAAAAATATACACTGAGGGAAAAATGAGATCAAAAATTAAATACGACCGTATTTGATCTAAAGTATTTTAAATGAAGTGCAGCATTTTCATTTTAACGTTGAAACAATGTTAACTTGAAAATGCGACGTAATTTTAAGAGATTCAACCTACTTTCAAAGTAAAACATGTTTATTTATACACTGAAATCAACTTTTGTACATTTACATTCCGTTAAACGTTGTTTTAAAGTGAAACATTATCATTTTTATATTTTTTTATATTGAGATCCACATTTAAAGTGCGCTCAACCTTGTTTCAAAGTGAAACATATTCATTTTAACATTGAAATCCACATTTTACATTGCGATCCACTTTTATGGCATTTAAAGTATCAGCATCGTAGTTTCAAAGTGTTGCATAGTCGAGTTAACCTCAATTTGTTTGTATTTATTTGTAAGCTTAATATAGATAATTTCGAGAGCGCGTTGTTGTTTTTCGAAGTTGCTCCCTTACATTTGTGAACAAATTAAACGCGCATTCAAAATTCTCTTTCATATAATCGAAAAACAATATTTTATTACTTTTCTTATATTTATTACTATGAAATACTCATAGCATTAAATGTCGTCACAAATAAATGATTCAGCACAAAATGAAATGCGTCGACCGTGAATATACATTTGTCTTTGTTTTACATAAATTTAAACAAAGAAGCGTGGCGTTGGTAGCCATTTTGAATCAATACCTAACCAAGCGATGTTCAATCTACGTTGATTCGAAGTAGATAAATGTTGTTTTAAAAGATGGATGAATTTGATTTACCTATGATTCCACTTTAAATCAACATATAAACGTAGTAAAATCTAGTTCGTTTTTAAGTATGGAAACACTTTGAAATAAAGTCGCTCCACTTTGAATTAAGAATTTTCGGCGTTGGCGCCAAATCGTTCCGAAAAATATTAGAATCAAAGGTTTTTACTTTTATTTTACGTTGTTTTTTCTCTGTGCATGTGTATATTCTATTTTATCGAATTTCCTTATTTAATGGCTGACTTCATAATATCAACTTAGCACTAACATCAACCAATTCTTTTAATATTAAGGCCTAAGAGCAAAAACTGCCACAGTAGGGTCATTTGCAATTACACTGTCACTTTTTATTTTAAAATGAATTTGGAAAAGAGAAAAGAGAAAAGAACACATTTTTACTTCCTCTCACACAAACCACAAGTCTACGCGATCCGTTTTCGAAGTTCGTTTTCCTATTGTGTTTTCGGCATCGCGAAAGTAATTTTTTCTATTTTCTTTTCGATCTTATTAAAAAAGTGTGTTTTGTAACTTCATTTCAGTTTAATATTTATACTTTTGGTTAAATAGTCTTCATAATTTGTGTTGATTTGTTTACTTTGGTAAAATAGTTTATGAAATATTAACATTATTTTTTTAAAGGGCAACATGGTACACAGAGGATCAATTTAAAGTTGTACACAGTGAATCAAGGAATTTTGTAAGAAATTAGATTTGTTTTTAATTTATTTTATTTACTAGTTCTTTAAGAGTTTTAATGTTTTTTAAGTTTTTTTAAGTAATTTTGTATCAACTCACAAAAATAAAGAACTTAAAAATAAACTAAACTTTGTAATCTAAAATTGTTCTTATATTCGAAGAATTTTCCTATTTGTTTGTTGCTTTTTATTAAAGGAAAATTAATTGATTGATTAATTAAAATACATAACTTTAAAAAATACAAAGTTTTAAAATGAAAAAATCGATTTCTTATCTCTGATTCATTGTCTACCATGCACTGAGTCACTGTATACAACAATGGTATAAAGTAAGTCACAAGGTAATAGAGTAAGAGCCCAGGGCCGCCAGATATACGTCATTTTATCATAGCTAAGATTTTTTCTGCGAACAGATACTATGGTAGCTAAGAACAATTAGATACTAAGAATCTTCAATCCGGGTGCAATTAAGATGTAGCGAGTGTTAAAGTTGCGCATACAAATGTTGCAACATTGCGTTATTTTATCAAAGCTGAATTTTTGATATGTTTTAGGGGATGGTGTCATTAACTTTATTGGACACTTGCCAGACATCTACAGTGGGCCTATCGTGAGCCAGACACTTAAAATATGTCAAACTAATCGTGCCATTTACGTTGTATTTTTAAAGCTAATATTTATTTGTTTATGGGCAACTGTTTAAAAATAATTCCCTATCAGCTATACATCTACAGTGGGGCGTATTCACCAGCCAGACATTTAAAAACAGCTAAAATAAGCGAACAAATCACGTTTTAGTAACAAAGTATTATTATTTTGACAGTTTTAAGGTGATGTAAGGCCCCGCTGTAGGTGTCTTGCTGATTAGAAAATATTGTAGAATATTTGCCCACAGATAACATAAAATCTTGATTTGATTCTGTTATGTAAATGGCTAGATTAGTTTGACAGGTTTTAAGTGTCTGACTCACGTTAGGTCCCACTGTATGTGTCTGGAAAGTGTCAAATAAATTAAATGACACCATCACCTAACACATACCAAAAATTCAGCTTTGATAAAATAACGAAATGTTGCAACTTTAACACTCGCTACCTCTTAATTGCACCCGGATTGAAGATTCTTAGTATCCATTTGTTCGTAGCTACCATAGTATCTGTTCGCAGAAAAAATCTTAGCTTTGACAAAATGACGTATGTCTGGCGGCCCTGGGCTCTTAGTCTATAATGTTTTTTTTTTTTTTTTTTTCAAATTAAATTTTTCTATTTTCGTGATCGATGTAGCTCAAAAGTTACTTAAATAAAAGATGAAATATTGAGGAAGTTGTGGAAAAAAAAGATATCTTTTTATTATAATTGGAGGAGCAACAGCGCCAGAAGTTAAAAATGATCCAGGGTTGACACCTATACAAAAATATGGTATTTTTTGGATGTATATATTTTCACCAATTGTTATCAAAAATTCTTTTTCGATCCATCATGAAAGGCTTGAGCTACTTCTTGTTTTTATTTGAGTATGGCTTCTCCCTATTAGGGCTGGCCACGAGACGAGATCCTGCGAGACCCTGTAAGTCTCGTCTCGGTCTCGTTAAAATCGAACATTTTCAGTCTCGTCTTGGTCTCGTGTCGTTCTCGTATAATTATGTCTCGTCTCGGTTGCTTAAAAGGCAGTCTCGTAACGTCTCGTCTCGGTGTCGTCTTGTGAGACCGAGATCGAGACCGAGACTTTTATCGTCTCGTGGCCAGCCATACTCCTTATCTTTGTACGAACAAAGTTATGAGTTGTTTTTTTTTTACTCTTTCTAATTCATTATATTTATAAAATTTTCCATTCATTTTGATAGAAAATCCATTTTTCAACAGAAACTTTGTTAAGTTAAATTCTCAATTTCAACTTAGTTTTCAAGTTATACCAAAATTATTGAAATTTGACCAGTGTGACCATTCTCTCAAAAATGAAAAAAATATTTATTTGCCTGCATTTCTAGAGGTTATTTTTCATAAACTAAAACCTATTCAAACGACCGCTGACGTATGAGAAATACATTTTAAAGAACTGCATCCAATATACTCAATAGTTTTTGCGTGACGCGCGGAAAACGTACACCAAGTTACGAAGTACCTAGACAAAATTGACAAAAAATATTTGTAGAATTTTTGACTTTTTTCACAGTTCCTTGTGAGCAAAGTCAGTGCAATATTAAGACATCACCATATATATATATATATATCTTTAACATTATCCAATCTATAGCTCCGAACCACAAAATGAAGTTCGTGCGATCGAGTGGTGCATTTTATTTAACTGCAATGATATAAAACCTTCGAAATGATATCGTACTTAAAACAACTTAAAAGTCTCTTAGTTTTTGTTTTCTTGTCATTTTTTGTGAGGCAATAACATTTATCCAGAGATTTTATTGGTTTCGCCGCAGCAAAGTGTAAAAATAACTGAGTCAATTATTACGACCATAATCCTTTTACCGTTCCATATATGTCGCCACTTCCAAGTCTTCATACCTGTAATTATATATTTTTTTATATTGACATATACCTACCTTGTGGAGAACTGTTGGGTTGCTTGCATCAGGTTGATGTCATTAAAAAATATTTCCCATGAGCCGCGCTCCAAGAATCAATTTTCACTTTCATAAAGTATCTGCGCTGCGCTGTGCTGGGCTGCATGCAAATGCGATGGAATATTAACTCCACAAAAATGTCATAAAATCCTTTGAATGGACAATGGGCCGGACGGCCGGCGACGAAGTTGTCTCAGATGGCTGTGCCAAGAACGATCCGGATCGGGCAGCAAAAATGTCTAAAATCTTAATCGACGATTAACGCTGGACTCGGGCATGTTATTAGGAAATTTATTGCTCCCATAACCATTTACGGGTATCTCAGCGGAAATTCAGGTTTTTTTTTTTTTAAATATACATTTATCTACTTATATTCGAATATCTATGTAAATTCTTGTCAGCATCAGAGCTTCCAAGACTGTGTATACTCCTCAGACCTGAGGCGCAAAAGCGGTGCGGTCGTCGATAATGCAATGGAATTTACGATCATGCTGATGGTTGTAGCTGGCTGAAAGGAACAAGGAAGCGACCTAAACCTTTCACTTTTATTCTGATGTCGGCAAGAATTGGACACTTTTTATTTAGTTTATATAGCGTTTTGTCTACAAGACATTTTAAAGTTCTTTTATCTATCTAGCTTTGACATGTGTTTGCTTTTAAGTGCGACAAACAGTAATAAATGTTTTTCAAGATACGACTTTCCTTTATGTTTTCGGGATAGAAATTAACATTAACATATTCTAACTCAGGGTAAGATTTAATTTTGATAATTTTCCTTAGATTTATCACCACTTTAAGAATTCAAGTAGCTTGAGAAAACATATTAGTGGCAAGGTATTTATCATTAAATGTAAAGCAAAACGTTTGAGAAAATTGAAACGAAAACAATACACATACAATGGCTTGTTTGGGACCTCTAGTAGGAAATAGGATGGTGATGGTATGACCGTATGATGTACCCCAAGGTTCCTTTTTCGGAACTTAATTTTTTTTTTTTAATTTTATTTTGTGTAAATGGAAACAAATGGTCATATCTAGCAGGATTTATAAAGTTTCAGGGTTGCCAACAAAAATGTGTGTCCAAGTTGACAATAATTAATTAACCTTTACCTACCTATTGATGTGATGGAATTTTTTTTTATATAATTTGAGCCACACCCCGTCAGTGAACAAAATTTAAAAGCATCAAAGTATAAAATATTTTATTTTCGAAAGGGGTTGTTCATCTATATCTGCATTTTATTCACAAATCTTCGCTAAGCCACTTGGTCTACATTGCTACTTGACATCTTTTCTTAAAAAGTCGAACATATACATTTACATGTGTGTATGTTTCCCTTGAATACATACACCGAATCAACTTCAATAAATACCAAAACCATAAGGAATTATAGACTGTTTCAAGAGTCACACTTGAAATGGATTTTGAGTGAGTTCCGTTTTGGTGAAGCATTTTGCAATTGTTTCAGATTATCCTTCCGGTATTTGTGTCTGAAAAAGGACGATATCAATGCGGGTAAGGTGGTGGTTTCTTAAATTGAAATAAAGTTGATATATGTATGTAAATATGTTATGGATGTGATGCATATAATGTAAGTTCTTACAGAGAAATCAAATCTGGATTAAAAATTTGAATTCAGAATATAGATGCAAAATTCAACAGTGAAAGATTTTGTTCGTTTGCCTTCTTTTGATTATATTTGAAGAAAGTTCCATTGAGGAAAATAAAATAATCTATACTGCATTCCTATGTTTATATTTTATACTTTAATGCTAACGGTCTTATTCGAAGAACGAAATTATTGCATGACCAAAAATGAAGGCAAAAAATTCTACAATGTCCCAATAGTAGTAAAAATGTTTGATCATTTGCAAAGAACATACGAAATGCTACTTCGTCGTTGGTTCCAATGCTCGTTTTCAACGACACCCCTTTTGTCAGCTCGTTAGAGAAAGCCTGCTTTCGTAGCAATAGGTCCACTAGTGATCTGATGGTACATCTCACCAAACTGTGGAACAAATCTTTACATCGTTTTGGAGAAAGTAAGATTATTGCACTTGATATTTCAAAAGCGTTTGATAGAGTTTGGCACCAAGCTCTCTTATCGAAAATGCGCGCATTTGGTTTCGATGAACCTCTTCTTCGTTGGATTAGAAATTACCTTTCGGACCGTTCAATACAAGTCGTATTGGACGGTTTCAAGTCTGAAATCCACAAAATAAATGCTGGTGTGCCCCACGCATACGTTTGCGTGCACGCATACCTTTGCGTGCATGCATACGTTTGCACGCATACGTTTGCGTGCACGCATACGTTTGCGTGCACGCGTACGTTTGCGTGCACGCATACGTTTGCGTGCACGCATACGTTTGCGTGCACGCATAACTTTGCGTGCACGCATACCTTTGCGTGCACGCGTACGTTTGCGTGCACGCATACGTTTGCGTGCACGCATACGTTTGCGTGCACACATACGTTTGCGTGCACGCATACCTTTGCGTGCACGCATACCTTTGCGTGCACGCATACGTTTGCGTGCACGCATACCTTTGCGTGCACGTATACGTTTGCGTGCACGCATACGTTTGCGTGCACGCGTACGTTTGCGTGCACGCATACCTTTGCGTGCACGCATACGTTTGCGTGCACGCGTACGTTTGCGTGCACGCATACGTTTGCGTGCACGCATACGTTTGCGTGCTCGCGTACGTTTGCGTGCACGCATACGTTTGCGTGCACGCGTACGTTTGCGTGCACGCATACGTTTGCGTGCACGCGTACGTTTGCGTGCACGCATACGTTTGCGTGCACGCATACGTTTGCGTGCACACATACGTTTGCGTGCACGCATACCTTTGCGTGCACGCATACCTTTGCGTGCACGCATACGTTTGCGTGCACGCATACCTTTGCGTGCACGTATACGTTTGCGTGCACGCATACGTTTGCGTGCACGCGTACGTTTGCGTGCACGCATACCTTGGCGTGCACGCATACCTTTGCGTGCACGCATACGTTTGCGTGCACGCATACGTTTGCGTGCACGCATACGTTTGCGTGCACGCATACGTTTGCGTGCACGCGTACGTTTGCGCGCACGCATACCTTTGCGTGCACGCATACGTTTGCGTGCACGCATACGTTTGCGTGCACGCATACGTTTGCGTGCTCGCGTACGTTTGCGTGCACGCATACGTTTGCGTGCACGCGTACGTTTGCGTGCACGCATACGTTTGCATGCACGCGTACGTTTGCGTGCACGCATACGTTTGCGTGCACGCATACTTTTGCGTGCACACATACGTTTGCGTGCACGCATACCTTTGCGTGCACGCATACCTTTGCGTGCACGCATACGTTTGCGTGCACGCATAGCTTTGCGTGCACGTATACGTTTGCGTGCACGCATACGTTTGCGTGCACGCGTACGTTTGCGTGCACGCATACCTTTGCGTGCACGCATACGTTTGCGTGCACGCGTACGTTTGCGTGCACGCATACGTTTGCGTGCACGCATACGTTTGCGGGCACGCATACGTTTGCGGGCACGCATACGTTTGCGTGCACGCATACCTTTGCGAGCACGCATACGTTTGCGTGCACGCATACGTTTGCGTGCACGCGTACGTTTGCGTGCACGCATACGTTTGCGTGCACGCGTACGTTTGCGCGCACGCATACCTTTGCATACGTTTGCGTGCACGCATACCTTTGCACGCATACGTTTGCGTGCACGCATACGTTTGCGTGCACGCGTACGTTTGCGCGCACGCATACCTTTGCATACGTTTGCGTGCACGCATACCTTTGCGTGCACGCATACGTTTGCGTGCTCGCGTACGTTTGCGTGCACGCATACGTTTGCGTGCACGCTTACGTTTGCGTGCACGCATACGTTTGCGTGCACGCTTACGTTTGCGTGCACGCATACGTTTGCGTGCACGCGTACGTTTGCGTGCACGGATACGTTTGCGTGCACGCGTACGTTTGCGTGCACGCATACGTTTGCGTGCACGCATACGTTTGCGTGCACGCATACCTTTGCGTGCACGCATACGTTTGCGTGCTCGCGTACGTTTGCGTGCACGCATACGTTTGCGTGCACGCTTACGTTTGCGTGCACGCATACGTTTGCGTGCACGCGTACGTTTGCGTGCACGGATACGTTTGCGTGCACGCGTACGTTTGCGTGCACGCATACGTTTGCGTGCACGCGTACGTTTGCGTGCACGTATACGTTTGCGTGCACGCATACGTTTGCGTGCACGCGTACGTTTGCGCGCACGCATACCTTTGCGTGCACGCATACCTTTGCGTGCACGCATACGATTGCGTGCACGCATACGTTTGCGTGCACGCATACCTTTGCGTGCACGCATACACGTATGCGTGCACGCATACGTTTGCGTGCACGCATACGTTTGCGTGCACGCATACGTGTATGCGTGCACGCATACCTTTGCAAACGTATGCGTGAACGCATACGTTTGCGTGCACGCATACCTTTGCGTGCACGCATACGTTTGCATGCACGCATACGTTTGCGTGCACGCATACGTTTGCGTGCACGCATACCTTTGCGTGCACGCATACCTTTGCGTGCACGCATACGTTTGCGTGCACGCGTACGTTTGCGTGCACGCATACGTTTGCGGGCACGCATACGTTTGCGAGCACGCATACGTTTGCGTGCACGCATACGTTTGCGTGCACGCATACCTTTGCGTGCACGCATACCTTTGCGTGGACGCATACGTTTGCGTGCACGCATACGTTTGCGTGCACGCATACGTTTGCGTGCACGCATACGTTTGCGTGCACGCGTACGTTTGCGTGGACGCATACGTTTGCGTGCACGCATACATTTGCGTGCACGCATACGTTTGCGTGCACGCATACGTTTGCGTGCACGCATACGTTTGCGTTCACGCATACGTTCGCGTGCACGCGTACGTTTGCGTGCACGCATACCTTTGCGTGCACGCATACGTTTGCGTGCACGCATACGTTTGCGTGCACGCGTACGTTTGCGTGCACGCATACGTTTTCGTGCACGCATACGTTTGCGTGCACGCATACGTTTGCGTGCACGCATACGTTTGCGTGCACGCATACGTTTGCGTGCACGCGTACGTTTGCGTGCACGCATACGTTTGCGCGCACGCATACGTTTGCGTGCACGCGTACGTTTGCGCGCACGCATACCTTTGCGTGCACGCATACGTTTGCGTACACGCATACGTTTGCGTGCACGCATACGTTTGCGTGCACGCATACCTTTGCGTGCACGCATACGTTTGCGTGCACGCATACGTTTGCGTGCACGCATACGTTTGCGTGCACGCGTACGTTTGCGTGCACGCATACGTTTGCGTGCACGCGTACGTTTGCTGCACGCGTACGTTTGCGTGCACGCATACGTTTGCGTGCACGCATACCTTTGCGTGCACGCATACCTTTGCGTGCACGCATACGTTTGCGTGCACGCGTACGTTTGCGTGCACGCATACCTTTGCGTGCACGCATACGTTTGCGTGCACGCGTACGTTTGCGTGCACGCATACGTTTGCGTGCACGCGTACGTTTGCGTGCACGCATACGTTTGCGTGCACGCGTACGTTTGCGTGCACGCATACGTTTGCGTGCACGCATACGTTTGCGTGCACGCATACGTTTGCGTGCACGCGTACGTTTGCGTGCACGCATACGTTTGCGTGCACGCATACCTTTGCGTGCACGCATACGTTTGCGTGCACGCATACGTTTGCGTGCACGCGTACGTTTGCGTGCACGCATACGTTTGCGTGCACGCGTACGTTTGCGTGCACGCATACGTTTGCTGCACGCGTACGTGCACGCATACCTTTGCGTGCACGCATACCTTTGCGTGCACGCATACCTTTGCGTGCACGCATACGTTTGCGTGCACGCGTACGTTTGCGTGCACGCATACCTTTGCGTGCACGCATACCTTTGCGTGCACGCATACCTTTGCGTGCACGCATACGTTTGCGTGCACGCATACCTTTGCGTGCACGCATACGTTTGCGTGCACGCATACCTTTGCGTGCACGCATACGTTTGCGTGCACGCATACGTTTGCGTGCACGCGTACGTTTGCGCGCACGCATACGTTTGCGTGCACGCATACGTTTGCGTGCACGCATACGTTTGCGTGCACGCATACGTTTGCGTGCACACAAACCTTTGCGTGCACGCATACGTTTGCGTGCACGCGTACGTTTGCGTGCACGCATACGTTTGCGTGCACGCATACCTTTGCGTGCACGCATACCTTTGCGTGCACGCATACGTTTGCGTGCACGCGTACGTTTGCGTGCACGCATACGTTTGCGTGCACGCGTACGTTTGCGTGCACGCATACGTTTGCTGCACGCGTACGTTTGCGTGCACGCATACGTTTGCGTGCCCGCATACGTTTGCGTGCACGCGTACGTTTGCGTGCACGCATACTTTTGCGTGCACGCATACGTTTGCGTGCACGCATACGTTTGCGTGCACGCATACGTTTGCGTGCACGCATACCTTTGCGTGCACGCATACCTTTTTGCGTGGACGCATACCTTTTTGCATGCACGCATACCTTTTTGCGTGGACGCATACGTTTGCGTGCTCGCGTACGTTTGCGTGCACGCATACGTTTGCGTGCACGCTTACGTTTGCGTGCACGCATACGTTTGCGTGCACGCGTACGTTTGCGTGCACGGATACGTTTGCGTGCACGCGTACGTTTGCGTGCACGCATACGTTTGCGTGCACGCATACGTTTGCGTGCACGCATACCTTTGCGTGCACGCATACGTTTGCGTGCTCGCGTACGTTTGCGTGCACGCATACGTTTGCGTGCACGCTTACGTTTGCGTGCACGCATACGTTTGCGTGCACGCGTACGTTTGCGTGCACGGATACGTTTGCGTGCACGCGTACGTTTGCGTGCACGCATACGTTTGCGTGCACGCGTACGTTTGCGTGCACGTATACGTTTGCGTGCACGCATACGTTTGCGTGCACGCGTACGTTTGCGCGCACGCATACCTTTGCGTGCACGCATACCTTTGCGTGCACGCATACGATTGCGTGCACGCATACGTTTGCGTGCACGCATACCTTTGCGTGCACGCATACACGTATGCGTGCACGCATACGTTTGCGTGCACGCATACGTTTGCGTGCACGCATACGTGTATGCGTGCACGCATACCTTTGCAAACGTATGCGTGCACGCAAACGTACGCGTGCACGCAAACGTATGCGTGAACGCATACGTTTGCGTGCACGCATACCTTTGCGTGCACGCATACGTTTGCATGCACGCATACGTTTGCGTGCACGCATACGTTTGCGTGCACGCATACCTTTGCGTGCACGCATACCTTTGCGTGCACGCATACGTTTGCGTGCACGCGTACGTTTGCGTGCACGCATACGTTTGCGGGCACGCATACGTTTGCGTGCACGCATACGTTTGCGTGCACGCATACGTTTGCGTGCACGCATACCTTTGCGTGCACGCATACCTTTGCGTGGACGCATACGTTTGCGTGCACGCATACGTTTGCGTGCACGCATACGTTTGCGTGCACGCATACGTTTGCGTGCACGCGTACGTTTGCGTGGACGCATACGTTTGCGTGCACGCATACATTTGCGTGCACGCATACGTTTGCGTGCACGCATACGTTTGCGTGCACGCATACGTTTGCGTTCACGCATACGTTCGCGTGCACGCGTACGTTTGCGTGCACGCATACCTTTGCGTGCACGCATACGTTTGCGTGCACGCATACGTTTGCGTGCACGCGTACGTTTGCGTGCACGCATACGTTTTCGTGCACGCATACGTTTGCGTGCACGCATACGTTTGCGTGCACGCATACGTTTGCGTGCACGCATACGTTTGCGTTTACGCGTACGTTTGCGTGCACGCATACCTTTGCGTGCACGCATACCTTTGCGTGCACGCATACCTTTGCGTGCACGCATACGTTTGCGTGCACGCGTACGTTTGCGTGCACGCATACCTTTGCGTGCACGCATACGTTTGCGTGCACGCGTACGTTTGCGTGCACGCATACGTTTGCGTGCACGCGTACGTTTGCGTGCACGCATACGTTTGCGTGCACGCGTACGTTTGCGTGCACGCATACGTTTGCGTGCACGCATACGTTTGCGTGCACGCATACGTTTGCGTGCACGCGTACGTTTGCGTGCACGCATACGTTTGCGTGCACGTATACCTTTGCGTGCACGCATACCTTTGCGTGCACGCATACGTTTGCGTGCACGCATACGTTTGCGTGCACGCATACCTTTGCGTGCACGCATACGTTTGCGTGCACGCGTACGTTTGCGTGCACGCATACCTTTGCGTGCACGCATACCTTTGCGTGCACGCATACCTTTGCGTGCACGCATACGTTTGCGTGCACGCATACCTTTGCGTGCACGCATACGTTTGCGTGCACGCATACCTTTGCGTGCACGCATACGTTTGCGTGCACGCATACGTTTGCGTGCACGCGTACGTTTGCGCGCACGCATACGTTTGCGTGCACGCATACGTTTGCGTGCACGCATACGTTTGCGTGCACACAAACCTTTGCGTGCACGCATACGTTTGCGTGCACGCGTACGTTTGCGTGCACGCATACGTTTGCGTGCACGCATACCTTTGCGTGCACGCATACCTTTGCGTGCACGCATACGTTTGCGTGCACGCGTACGTTTGCGTGCACGCAAAGGTATGCGTGCACGCAAAGGTATGCGTGCACGCAAACGTACGCGTGCACGCAAACGTATGCGTGCACGCAAACGTACGCGTGCACGCAAACGTATGCGTGCACGCAAACGTATGCGTCCACGCAAAGGTATGCGTGCACGCAAACGTATGCGTGCACGCAAACGTACGCGTGCACGCAAACGTATGCGTGCAAACGTACGCGTGCACGCAAACGTATGCGTGCACGCAAACGTACGCGTGCACGCAAACGTATGCACGCAAACGTATGCGTGCACGCAAAGGTATGCGTGCACGCAAAGGTATGCGTGCACGCAAACGTACGCGTGCACGCAAACGTATGCGTGCACGCAAAGGTATGCGTGCACGCAAAGGTATGCGTGAACGCAAAGGTATGCGTGCACGCAAAGGTATGCGTGCACGCAAACGTATGCGTGCACGCAAAAGTATGCGTGCACGTAAACGTTTGCGTGCACGCATAGGGTTGCGTGCACGCATACGTTTGCGTGCACCCATACTTTTTGCGTGCACGCATAGGTTTGCGTGCACGCATAGGTTTGCGTGCACGCGTACGTTTGCGTGCACGCATACGTTTGCGTGCACGCATACGTATGCGTTCACGCAAACGTATGCATTCACGTAAACGTATGCGTGCCCCCAAACGTATTTTCCATTACATTTTTGGAATGTAATGGAAATTTGTTTTTTTTTTTCATTACATTTTGAAAAATTTTTTTCCATTACACTACATTTTGAAATGTAATGAACATTTTTTTCTTCATAACATTTTGAAAATTGAGTGCTATTTTTTGTATACTACATTATTGCCTACACTATACCAGCGTTGTATAATATTTAACTACCCGATTACAAATTACCCATTGCTCTTTTAAATATGTAATTAAATAAAATCTAATTATCCATTACATTTGCAATATGTATTTAAAAAATATCAAATTACCCATTACATCTTCAAATGACAAAAAAAATTCCATTACATTTCAAAAATGTAATGGATAATTAGATATTTTTTAATTACATTCTAAAAATGTAATGGATTTTTTTTTGACATTTGGAGATGTAATGGGTAATATGCGACCGCTTATAGTCCTCCCAATCAATTATATTTTCAGTTTGAAGGGCTCTATGGTAACAAGCTAACTTTTCTCTTTTTAGATCTCTTAATCTGTTCTTAGACCACTCTACCAAATTTTCACTCACACTTTTGGTTTTAACATAAGTATATATGTACTATTCTTAACATTTCACTTGAGAATAAATCGCTCAGTAAATTAACATCAAAGAGCGGAAAAAATATGTTTTTTAGTTGACTTTGTTCGATACTATTTATGAATGCGTCTCTGTTGTATTTAATGCACTGTATAGTTTTTCGTTGCGTTACATCCACATTATTTTCTTTCGTTTTCAATTTCACTATTATTGTCTCATGATCCGAAATTTTAAAATTAATTTCCGTTTCAGCGGAAACTAAACTCGAATTTGTCACTACGTAATCTGCAAGAGTTCTTGAAGTTGGGGTGATTCGAGTAGGCGTATTAATAATTTGTTGAGCTGTGTTTTCTACAATAATAATTCTTTTAATTTTACTTTGATACGTAAAGTTGTTGTTAAACCAATCTATGTTGAAGTCACCAACTATTATAAAATCTTTCGCGTTTTCATTTAAATCTTCAAAAGTCCTGTAAAACGATCACAAAATAATCGGGAAGAAGCCGCAGGTGAGTTATATAACACGACAAAAGTAAATGAGTAACCCTTCACAGTTATGTTCACACACATCCACCAATATTCATAGTCATAATGAGTTAACTTTGGAGAATCAAATTTAATCTCCTTTTTAACATAAATACAAACTCCACCTGTATGTCTAGAGGTACTATCACATCTTATTAGTTCATAATTAAAAACATCTGTTTCCGATAGTGCCACTAAATCAAAATTATTTTCATGAATAGTAGTTTCAAGTTCACAAAAATTTCCGGTTAATCCCTGAATGTTAAAATATGCTCTATTTAAAATCTTTGGTGGCTAATAAGAAGCCCGTTTTTTTTTTTCAATTTCTAAGTTTTTTAAATAAACTGGACACCCCGTTTCTCTACAATCCAATCGTGATTACAATCCAGCGTTAAACCATGCCGATCATTTGACCTTACACAATTTATACACTTTACCTATTCGGAGGTACAATCTTTTGCATCATGGTTCAGTCCACATTTAGCACATGCAATTTCATTTTTGCACTTGCTTGCAATATGCTTGAACCCCCAACATTTATAGCACTTTCGTATGGAAACGTACTCAAAAATTCTGCATCTACCTCATCCTCCGCTCATTCTTCCTTCTTTTATCACTTTTTTATAATCTTCCGCTTCTAGTCCGAGAATAGCATTAAAAACTTTTGTATTTTTAATACCACGGTAACACTTGACACATTTAACTTCCCCTTTCAAATTGTTTTGACTTTTCACAGCTACTTCGATCTCACTCTTCTCATACATCTCACTCATACCCGTTAACAAAATTTGCGGCACTGAGAGCTTTGGATTATCAACATCATAATTTGCATTTAATTTATATTTCACTTCGTTGCTTAATTTATCACTAGATTCTTTATCAGAACACATATAGATATATATTATCAATTTTGATAGACAAATCGGAAGAATTTATATTCACTTTGATATCACTTTTTGTTTTGTTTATGTCTTGCTTCTCTTTAGGTTTTACAATAACTGTAGACTTCGCGACATCGGCAAAAAACTTTTTTTTTTGCAACTTCAACCATGTTTTGATCTTCAGTTATTTTATTTAAAATATTCACAGAATCTTTCAAAGATTTAACAATTTTCTCGAGCGATTTGAAATCATCTAAACACTTTCTGCACATAAAAAAATGAACGGGTGGCCGTTGATTAATCAAATCATAATCGTATTGCTTCAATTTGAGGCATTTTGATTGATGAATTGCACCACAAGAACCACTGCACACTAGCCAATTGTCCCCTGCTTTTACCGGTCGACTTCAGTCGACACAATCCGAACTCATTTCAATTTTATTGGACAAACCGAGTATAAAACCCGAGTTATTTTGATTTAATTATTCTTCAATCACTTATTTTTAACGTGTATTAAAATTTCATTAATTAATTCAAATTATTTCCACTAGAATTTTAATTATATTTGGCAGCTACGCAAGAACTTGACTTTTCACTTTCACTCTCTTTCTCTCAGTTAAACAAAAACATGTTTTTCGAATCGGATTTGGTCAAAGGAATCTCATGCGTCAGGACGTAGGCATTCACGAGCATTCACGCAAACGTATGCGTGCACGCAAACGTATACGTGCATGCAAACGTATGCGTGCACGCAAACGTACGCGTGCACGCAAACGTACGCGTGCACGCAAAGGTATGCGTGTACGGAAACGTATGTGCACGCAAACGTATGCGTGCATGCAAACGTATGCGTGCACGCAAACGTATGCGTTCACGCACACGTATGCGTGCACGCAAAGGTATGCGTGCACGCAAACGTACGCGTGCACGCAAACGTATGCGTGCACGCAAAGGTATGCGTGCACGCAAAGGTATGCGTGAACGCAAAGGTATGCGTGCACGCAAAGGTATGCGTGCACGCAAACGTATGCGTGCACGCAAAAGTATGCGTGCACGTAAACGTTTGCGTGCACGCATAGGGTTGCGTGCACGCATACGTTTGCGTGCACGCATACTTTTTGCGTGCACGCATAGGTTTGCGTGCACGCATAGGTTTGCGTGCACGCATACGTATGCGTTCACGCAAACGTATGCATTCACGTAAACGTATGCGTGCCCCCAAACGTATTTTCCATTACATTTTTGGAATGTAATGGAAATTTGTTTTTTTTTTTCATTACATTTTGAAAAATTTTTTTCCATTACACTACATTTTGAAATGTAATGAACATTTTTTTCTTCATAACATTTTGAAAATTGAGTGCTATTTTTTGTATACTACATTATTGCCTACACTATACCAGCGTTGTATAATATTTAACTACCCGATTACAAATTACCCATTGCTCTTTTAAATATGTAATTAAATAAAATCTAATTATCCATTACATTTGCAATATGTATTTAAAAAATATCAAATTACCCATTACATCTTCAAATGACAAAAAAAATTCCATTACATTTCAAAAATGTAATGGATAATTAGATATTTTTTAATTACATTCTAAAAATGTAATGGATTTTTTTTTGACATTTGGAGATGTAATGGGTAATATGCGACCGCTTATAGTCCTCCTAATCAATTATATTTTCAGTTTGAAGGGCTCTATGGTAACAAGCTAACTTTTCTCTTTTTAGATCTCTTAATCTGTTCTTAGACCACTCTACCAAATTTTCACTCACACTTTTGGTTTTAACATAAGTATATATGTACTATTCTTAACATTTCACTTGAGAATAAATCGCTCAGTAAATTAACATCAAAGAGCGGAAAAAATATGTTTTTTAGTTGACTTTGTTCGATACTATTTATGAATGCGTCTCTGTTGTATTTAATGCACTGTATAGTTTTTCGTTGCGTTACATCCACATTATTTTCTTTCGTTTTCAATTTCACTATTATTGTCTCATGATCCGAAATTTTAAAATTAATTTCCGTTTCAGCGGAAACTAAACTCGAATTTGTCACTACGTAATCTGCAAGAGTTCTTGAAGTTGGGGTGATTCGAGTAGGCGTATTAATAATTTGTTGAGCTGTGTTTTCTACAATAATAATTCTTTTAATTTTACTTTGATACGTAAAGTTGTTGTTAAACCAATCTATGTTGAAGTCACCAACTATTATAAAATCTTTCGCGTTTTCATTTAAATCTTCAAAAGTCCTGTAAAACGATCACAAAATAATCGGGAAGAAGCCGCAGGTGAGTTATATAACACGACAAAAGTAAATGAGTAACCCTTCACAGTTATGTTCACACACATCCACCAATATTCATAGTCATAATGAGTTAACTTTGGAGAATCAAATTTAATCTCCTTTTTAACATAAATACAAACTCCACCTGTATGTCTAGAGGTACTATCACATCTTATTAGTTCATAATTAAAAACATCTGTTTCCGATAGTGCCACTAAATCAAAATTATTTTCATGAATAGTAGTTTCAAGTTCACAAAAATTTCCGGTTAATCCCTGAATGTTAAAATATGCTCTATTTAAAATCTTTGGTGGCTAATAAGAAGCCCGTTTTTTTTTTCAATTTCTAAGTTTTTTAAATAAACTGGACACCCCGTTTCTCTACAATCCAATCGTGATTACAATCCAGCGTTAAACCATGCCGATCATTTGACCTTACACAATTTATACACTTTACCTATTCGGAGGTACAATCTTTTGCATCATGGTTCAGTCCACATTTAGCACATGCAATTTCATTTTTGCACTTGCTTGCAATATGCTTGAACCCCCAACATTTATAGCACTTTCGTATGGAAACGTACTCAAAAATTCTGCATCTACCTCATCCTCCGCTCATTCTTCCTTCTTTTATCACTTTTTTATAATCTTCCGCTTCTAGTCCGAGAATAGCATTAAAAACTTTTGTATTTTTAATACCACGGTAACACTTGACACATTTAACTTCCCCTTTCAAATTGTTTTGACTTTTCACAGCTACTTCGATCTCACTCTTCTCATACATCTCACTCATACCCGTTAACAAAATTTGCGGCACTGAGAGCTTTGGATTATCAACATCATAATTTGCATTTAATTTATATTTCACTTCGTTGCTTAATTTATCACTAGATTCTTTATCAGAACACACTATAGATATCGATCCATCTTTCCTTTCATTTATATTATCAATTTTGATAGACAAATCGGAAGAATTAATATTCACTTTGATATCACTTTTTGTTTTGTTTATGTCTTGCTTCTCTTTAGGTTTTACAATAACTGTAGACTTAGCGACATCGGCAAAAAACTTTTTTTTTTGGAACTTCAACTGTGTTTTGATCTTCAGTTATTTTATTTAAAATATTCACAGAATCTTTCAAAGATTTAACAATTTTCTCGAGCGATTTGAAATCATCTAAACACTTTCTGCACATACAAAAATGAACGGGTGGCCGTTGATTAATCAAATCATAATCGTATTGCTTCAATTTGAGGCATTTTGAATGATGAATTGCACCACAAGAACCACTGCACAATTGTCCCCTGCTTTTACCGGTCGACTACAGTCGACACAATCCGAACTCATTTCAATTTTATTGGACAAACCGAGAATAAAACCCGAGTTATTTTGATTTAATTATTCTTCAATCACTTATTTTTAACGTGTATTAAGATTTCATTAATTAATTCAATTTATTTCCACTAGAATTTTAATTATATTTGGCAGCTACGCAAGAACTTTTCACTTTCACTCTCTTTCTCTCAGTTAAACAAAAAAAATGTTTTTCGAATCGGATTTGGTCAAAGGAATCTCATGCGTCAGGACATAGGCCACTGCCTAGTCACCAGTGTAATCGCTCCCCTGATGTCTATCTCTAAATCAGTGACGGATCCAGAGGGATGGTCATAGGGGTCAAACGCCAGAGAGAAAAATAAAAACATTTAAACTTCAAGAAAAAAAAAAAGTAGGTAGACATACCTACTTAAAGAAAAAGAACTGTAGAAGCAAATTTTTCTATTCAAGTAGTGGATGTCCAAATGGATTCTCATTACCAAAATGCAAAGTGTTCATTCCGAAAAAAACCAATTGTGTGTTCAACTTAAAAAAAAAGTTCCGGCCAACCAGAACCTCACGAATTTTGTATTTTTTTTATACATTAGAAACTTAGCCTTTGAAAAATTAAATTTGAATTTTGGGGATAAAGTTATTCTTAAAAATAACCGGAATTAAATCATTCAAATCTCACTTTTCAAATAGTCTTACCTTTAGTTTATCTGAAAATTTTCTCATTAATAAACTAAAAAAAAAATCTAAATATCAATCTAAACATAATAATATATATAAAAAGTACTTCAAAAATGTTCTTTTTAAATATAAGTTAATAATTGTTTGTATTTTAATTTATGTTCGTGGACCTAATTTTTGTTTTCTTTTTTATCTCTTTTTGTCCTCTTTTTTAAGGGAGATGATGTCCTAGCCAAGTTATACATACAAAATAACCCTATTTGACCCAAATAGAATAAACTCAAAAAATCTAATCTCGAAGTCTGTCAAAATGTCAAATCAATTGTTGAATGACAATCGTTGCAATTTGTTCCAATATTCACAAGTAAAATGTATCGAAGTGACAATTATAATTGTTTAATCCTTGACAATCATTATACAAATCTAATATTGTAAATGTGAGTCATATCATTGGTCAGAGTAGAGACTCCCATTCTAAAATTAATTTTTAATGAGTAGGTAAATAAAATAAAATCTTTTGAATATTTTTAATGAGGTATAAATTTTGATTCAAACAATAACTGTATCGATATCGATGTCATTCACAGCGGGACATTTTCAAAACTCCATCAAAATATCAATGAAGTGCACGAATTGATCGGATCATCCAAGCAGATTTGAATTACCAGTTCATGGTTATAAACGGGTCTTTAGGATAAACAACAGCAACAACAAAACAAAGAATAAATATTTTAAGAGAAATCTTAATTCCTTCGTGTTATGATGTCTTTATGTGCACAGGCACAGTTTTGAGTGCTGAAGTAATTTCTATCAAATTGGTGAGCGATCAGTGATCAGTGTACAATGCCAGTACATATATTTCATTCGGTTCGTGTGAACACTGCACGCTGTGCGCGCTGACCTTTTTGTCCACAATTCACATTGAAAGCGCACCCAGCAGGTTAACATTATAACAAACAAATTTCGACATTTTCCCCTCATCGCCATCGCCTTCCTGATGATCAACTCTTTTCTCACCGGTCTGTCTGTTTTTTTCAATCCTTCCTGTTGTCATTTTAACTTAAGATCATACTTTAGGTATGTTTGAGGTAGCAATGCATCAGAGCCGTTTGGTCTCGAAAGGCGAAGTAAGGAACTACCTAGGGCGCAAATGACGCACCCATCATGTTTTTTTTAAGGAAATTACACACATAGTTCTCGTGTAAAGCAAGATAATAAGCGTATTCATGCAACGTCGGTCGTAAGTTTACAAATTGTGTGAAAAGATACGTTTACACAAAAGTTTGCATGAATGACCAATTTGCCAATTTAGCCTTATTTCGTTTCCATGTTTTTTTTTTTTTTTTCAAAAAAACTGCAAAACAAACCGCCGTTATGTTATTTTCATTCGGTGCAGTGCATTAACGCCCACAAAACAAGCCCCCGCGGTTGTAATTTCCCAAAAATGAAACCGCGCGGGTTAATTCCACCACAAAAAAGAACTACGACCCGCAGGTGTTTTTGCTCACTTAAGCCAACACTTCATGTATACATATATGATATGTCCTCTGTCCCGCTCACGTGACTCCGTCGCTCCGCTTATCCGCTTAGGTTATGCTCAGTCGCCTGGCAGGCGCCTATGTTGTCAGTTGGTCTGCTTTCAAAGCTTCTGTTATTGCTGAATGTTTTCGTTAAAACAAATTTGGTTTTATTTCCAAATGAAATTTGGCCTCATTTGGTTTTGTATAGAAATAAAGCCCATTTGGCCTTATTTCCAATTTCAAAGCGAAATAAGGTCAAATTTGAGATTTGGTCTTATTTCGTTGGGTCTTATTTCACGTCACCTTTTATTCATTTGCTTAAATGCTGTGTAATTGAATCAGCTGTTCGTTTATTTGACAGATTTGGTGTCTGACAGATTCGTGTTTAGATTTCGAAGTTATTTTTTGTTTTTCCCGAACCAACGCGATATTGGAGCCAAATGTCTGGGAACAATAAACACGTTGGAACTACAATAGTCATAGGCTCACGGTAGTGGTCGGACGAAAATGAGCGAATACAAAAGAATCATTTACCAAGTGCGCCGATATTGTCGGTTTCTTGAAGTGAAGAGCGCCCCCAAATGCACCTCATGGAAGTGAAACTGAGATTTGTTGAAGCAGGAACGGAAAAAGAGATACAGTGAATTATGGCTCAATTTTGATTTTGATTCTTCAGAAAGCTACTTTTCATTGGTGTATGACATCTGCTTCTGACAGCTACCGACTACTAAGGATGAGGATCACCCAAACCAATGCGAATCATTCGTTGACGAAGAAAAAAACAACAATAAAAACACGTTGTTGACTTAGTTTCGTCGTCGACGAATGGTTCGCATTGGTTGGATACCCTTATAATTCTACCTTAATAGTTTACGAAAAGTAGCTTTTCTAAACATTGATGGAATGTAGACGACATAATTATTTGTTCTTGCATAAACTACGTTTTAAGTCACAACTTTTATCGCCAACTTATCGCTATTAGATAGTTACAGAACACGGTCAGAGTTTTCTTTAGTTCTCTGAGTGAAATATCAGATTATGTATATCATATTTCTGAACAGGCCTTATTCTAAAAGTCACAATGACCTTTGGATAAATTTAACCAAACAAATTTGGTTAATTTTTCCCATCAAAATCCTTGGATAATTTTAACCAAATTGTGTAAAAATTTGGCAGTTCATTGGAAGCTTATCTAGTGTTTTACGACGTTGCTTGAAAATTTAATATTAAATAAACGTCAAACTCTTCACTTTGATGAAACTGTACTTTTTATTTGTTAAGCTATTTTTTGAAACAAACATTTTGTAAATTAAATTCCACTTTAAAAAGTAATATAAGGACAGGTCTCCCATATTTTTTAAAAGAAAATTACTGTTTTTCATGGCAATTTTGCTTCTGTCAGACTTATCAAAGCAATGGCTGTCACTTTAGACTTTGACGAATTCGATAATTTCCCTATAGCCTGAGTTCTTCTAATATAATTAGGGCCTCAAATCTACCTGTGAACGGGTCTGGCAATAGTCTGAGTTCGATCAGTGCGTGATTCATTTCGATTTACAGACCAGATACGAAAATGATTTACGATCTGAAGCTGAAAGACTTTATTTGTTGTTGTTTTTTGTTTTCAGTTGTTTTTGTCTCTGTTTTTATAATTTTGTTGTCTGCTTTTCGATGATATCAATGTAGGTACCTTATCTGAAGTTCGAATCCATTAGATAAGTATTTATTAATAAATATATGTTGTCTTTGCGAAAGAATACAATTTTTCAATATTTATATGTTGACAACAAAAAAAAAAAAAAAAAAATGTTGTTTAGCCCATAATAAGTTATAATGGGTATTTTTTTTTAGGCATGTCCATTGGCTATAGAATATATTGAATATATATATTTTTGTTGTTTAATTCTTAATCAAATTATGCTAATGGAATGAATAATATTATGTGTAGCTAGTTCAGTGAGTTAAATTTAAGCAGGTAATTTATTTATTTATATATCACTACAAAATTTGATATTTTCATACATACATATATATGTTTGGTTTGAATATTCATCTAAATCTAAAATAAGAATTTTACGACATAGCTGCATACAAAAAAAAACAATAATGGTTTTTAAACGAAAACATTTACAACAAGATAATAGATTGAAATACATTATACTATAAGGTCAATAGCCAAGGGTTTTGAGAAAGGGATTTCCCTTTCGGACAATAGATTTCGAGATGGTGATTTGTTTTAATTTGAATACGGATCTTTAAAGTGATTTAAGTGTTTTGAAAATGAAATATATCAACTCAATAAGGTGTAAGAGTGATTTGTATTAAATCTATTTGTTTTCCTCAAGCGTATTAGAGTAACCCTCTTATAGGCTTGAAGGTGTCAACAGTGTATAATTTTGTCTTCTTGTGCTGTTGATCCAACAAATATAATAGAAGATATGACATATTCCCCACTATTTTTTAAGCTTAAATATTAAAATATTTAATACTTATGTTAAAATTTAATTTTAATATAAACTTGTCTTGTGATTTACAATGGGTGTTACACAGTGGATTAGTGTATGGTAAACAATGACACAGTTAACAGGTGGTTTAATAGTTTAAACATTTTTTTTGTTGTCATTTATTTTTAGTAATGAAAATGAAAATAAAAATTAATTTTTCTTTAACAAAAACTATAGACCTTTCGTAGGCATTTATAAGAACTTAAAACCCTCAATAGGAAGGTACTAAAAATTAACATGAAATAACAAATTCAGTGATGCACTGTTTACAACTATAAAATTTTCCTTTGATAAAATAAAGGACCGAAAATAGGTAAATACAAAATTTTACAAACAAATAAATTAATCGAAGCAAATTACGAAATTTCTATAACTAAAACTTTTTTAGTGAGATCAAAAACAAAATAAAATGTATATTTATTCACCACTGAAAAATACTGATTTACAAAATTGATACAGAATCAAAAAATTTTTAATATTTTTTTCCCAATAGAAGACTTTATTTTTTTTAAATCAGTGGCGCAAAATTTTAAACGATTTACTAAATTGTTAAAGGCATTTTAGTAAGTTACTTAGTTAAAAAGAAGATTTTGCTAATTTTAAACGATTTTAACCTCTTACTATCTCTTAACAATTTACTAAAGTTAAAATCAAAAAATGGTTACTTTCACTTTAAATAAATTTACTTTTAGCAATTTGCTAAATCCATATGACATCTGTCATTTTCCTCGAAAAAATGTCTTAACCATTTTAATTGGAAAAGTGAATTGTGTGTTTTTGGATGATTCGTGAGCTTTAATTGTTTTTTAAAGTAAATAAAATAGTAGATATAAAATGTTTTAGGAAGATGAACAATTCGATATATTTGAAGATTAAGCGTTGGTTGTGCAGAAAAGTGCGAAGTTTTAAATCCCAAGCACATCCTTTTGAAGAGCTGGACGATGGAGAATTTTACTCCAGATATAGGTTTGACAAGACAACAGTTCGGTTCTTGGTCGAAAACCTAAACATCTAAGACCGAATTATAAACCGTGGGCTTCCGATTTCACTAGAATTGCAAGTATTAGTTACATTACACTTTTTTGGGCGAAATATTCATCAGGCTGGTGTTGGTAAGTAAAACTACCTAATGGAACACAAAGGATATAATATTTGTGCCTATGTTCAACAATAAATCTTAGAGGAGCATTACATGGAATGGTCTAGTCCAGAGTGGGAAAAATTATAAAAAACATTTCGAAACAAATTTCCTCGTTGCTCCCACACTTTATTAAATTTCCGTCATCCTCTGCGGGGTTAAACGCAATAAAATCGGGATTTTATAGCATCGGCAGGTTCCCTCAGGTTCAATCTTGAAATGTGCATATTTGGAATATGGTATACGTATTCCAAGAGTATTCCAAAACAAATGTGACTTCTGACTGACATTTCCCAATTAGCAAATCAAAAAAGAACGTTTAAAATTTTGAAATAGTTAAATATTTAGAAAATTACTCACTAGTAAATTGCTAAGCCCTTAACAATAGGCTGTTTAAAATTTTGCGCCCCTGTTTTTAATGGCTTAGCAATTTACTAGTAAGTAATTTTCTAAATATTTAGCAATTTACTAACTATTTCAAAATTTTAAACCTTTTTCTTCGATTTGCTAACTAGTAAATTTCTAATTGGGAAATTACAGTCAGAAGTCACATTTGTTTTGTTTATGATTTTAATTGTGTTTTACTCTCTGAAGAAGATTTTTTTTTAATTAGTTTATAGAAAATTAATCTATTAAAACTGAAAAAAAGATATTAAAAAAGTCATATTCGCCCAAGAGCTCTACAATGCCGGATCAATTGTGTGGGGTGACATTTAAAGTATGCGGCAAAGTTATATCAAAGAAATCTTATGTTGTTGGAATGCCCGTTTTGCCTAACAGGTGGAACACAGGTTACTAAAACAAAACTCTGCAAGGAAAGCAAACTCTAGATGAATAAACCTTACTACATGTCTGGCCACAAAAGAAATCTGGTCATCGCTAGACCCTAAACGCTCTAAAAGTTTGCTATCACTTAGCAGATCACAAATTAGCTCCGTAATAGGTGTCATAACAGGACACTGCCTTACAGGAAAACACGCCACAAGACTTGGCGTTTTCTCAAATGACTTCTGTAGAAGTTGCATGGACGAAGAGGAGGAGGAAACAATTCCTCACCTCCTCTGCACATGTCCTGCTCTTTCACAGAGGCGCAGACTCCATCTGGGGGACTAGTTTTTCAATGATCCAAGCGATCTGGCTAATACAGACATACACTGTCTCTCTCGCTTCATAAAAAGCTCCGAATGGTTTTCGTAATGAGGATAATCTCCTCATTTCTATCATGTGGTATCACAACGGACCTAATTATGGTCTAAGTGTGTCAGCCGTTTTCCTGACAGCCACTTTAACCTAACCTAACCTACTGCATTCTGCATCATCGAAAGCTGAAACTGGTGAATGGTGTACATATCTTCCGAATGGAAAATTCTCATATGGACATAGTTAACATTCTCACAGTTGAGAGCGACACCCTACGGGACAAAAGCAAATGGTCAAAACTAAAAGCGAGTTTAGTTTGAAATTAAAAATAAAATTGAATCACATTATTTAATTTCTGGAATAAAATTTTCCATCGTCCAGCTCTTCAATAGGATTAAAACTTTGCACTTTTCTGCACAACGCTGAATCTTCAAATACATCGAAATCTTCGTCTTCCGAAAACATTTAGTACTTTTTTATTTACTTTAAAAAACAATTCTTTAAAAAACAATTCACTTTTCCAATTAAAATGGATAAGACATTTTTTTCGAAGAAAATGACGGAGAGTAAACATTTTGTGATTTTAACTTTAGTAAATTGTTAAGAGATAGAAAGATGTTAAAATCGTTTAAAATTAGCAAAATCTTTTTAACTTAGTAACTTACTAAAATGGCTTTAACAATTTACTAAATCGTTTAAAATTTTGCGCCAACGACTTTAAACAGAAAACAAATTACTAAAAAAACAACGGAAATACTTACAATGTTTTGTTATATTTTTTTTTGTGAGGCCAAAAATTCTTTCTTTCATTTAATTTTATTTTTTAATTAATTATTTTTAGTTAACAGTTGTTAAAAAATTAATTTGCAAACTCAAAATTTAAAAAAAAAATGTAAAACTAAATTTAAGGTAAATATATATATTTTTGTTTCCAAAATTCAATACTTACTTACTTTTGATGGCGCTCACAGCCCAGGATGGGCTTCGGCCTCAACTAACAAGCCCCTCCAGCCAGCTCTGTCCCTAGCTAGCCGCTTCCAGTTGCGCACACCGAGTGCTTTGATGTCGTCATTCACTTGATTGCGCCACCTGTTACGGGTTCTTCCTCTGCTGCGTACCCCATCGGGGTTGGATTCAAAGACTCGTCGGGCAGGTGCGTTGCTGTCCATACGCTCCACGTGCCCCAGCCATCTAAGCCGCTGTATTTTCAGCTTTTTGACCAGGTCAACGTCGCTGTATAGCCCGTATAGCTCGTCGTTGAATCTTCTCCTCCATACTCCTTCGATACACACCGGACCGAAAATCACACGAAGAATCTTCCTCTCAAAGCACCCTAGCAGATTTTTATCCGAATCTTTCAGTGTCCATGCTTCTGACCCATAAAGCAGGACCGGGATGATTAGGGTTTTGTATAAAGTCTCCTTGGTTCTCTGAGAGAGGGCCTTACTACTTAAATGCCTTCTTAGACCGAAGAAACAGCGGTTGGCAAGAGTAATTCTTCGCTTGATCTCTGCACTGATGTCATTCTGCGATGTAATAGTGGAGCCCAGGTAGACAAAGTCCTTGACAACTTCGAAGTTATATCTGTCCATCGTGATATTTTGCCCGAGTCGACGATGTTGAGATTCCTCTCTCGATGACAGCATATACTTCGTCTTGTCCTCATTAACCGCCAATCCCATTCTAGCCGCCTCCGATTCAATGCTCGCAAATGCCCCTGCCACAGCTCGCTTCGTTCTGCCGACAATGTCTATGTCATCCGCATATGCAAGCAATTGAACGGACTTTTGATAGATTGTACCGCAGGTGTTGACATGTGCGTTGCGTACAATGGCTTCAAGAACGATGTTGAATAGGTTGCATGATAACGCGTCGCCTTGCCTCAATCCTTTCTCAACATCAAAGGAATCGGTGGTGTTCTTACCAATTTTGACGGAGCAGCGAGATTTCTCCATCGTCATCCTGCACAAGCGGACGAGTTTGGCAGGGATGCCGAGACTCGACATGGCTCTGTATAATTCGTCCCTTTTCACGCTATCATACGCGACTTTAAAATCGATAAAAAGGTGGTGTGTATCGATCTGGAATTCCCGGGATTTTTCTAAAATCTGTCGGAGTGTGAACATTTGATCGACGGTTGACTTGCCTGGCCTAAAACCGCACTGATAAGGGCCGATCAGATCGTTGACAAAAGGTTTTAAGCGGTCACACAGGATGGCCGACAAGATTTTATAAGCGACGTTTAGGAGACTAATTCCTCTGTAGTTGGTACATTTCAGAACATCTCCCTTTTTATGGATGGGGCACACTATACCGAGGTTCCATTCATCGGGCATACTTTCCTCCGACCAAATTTTGCAGATGAGCTGGTGTATGCTCCTAGCCAATTCATCTCCCGCTGATTTAAATAGTTCGGCTTGTAAGCCATCCGCACCTGCAGCCTTGTACGACTTAAGTTTGGATATCGCCAGCCGAACTTCGGTTAGGTCGGGTGGACGGAACTCTTGGCCATCATCGTCCAAGTTGAATGGTGCGTTCTGCCTATTAGCGGCATCTTGGCTGTCTTCGCCATTAAGCAGTCTAGAGAAGTGTTCTTTCCAGATCCTCAGCACTGACTGTGTGTCTACTACCATATTCCCACTCTCATCTCGGCAGGCTTCCGTTCTAGCCTTGAATCCTTGGGTGGATCGCTTCACCCTCTGATAAAATTTTCGAACATCTCCCCTACCGCTACAACCCTCAATAGACTCTACCGCCCGCTTCTCGTGCTCTCTCTTTTTCCTCCTGAGAAGTCGGCGTTCCTCTTTTCGTTTCAGCCCGTAGAGCTCCCGGGCCACTCTCTCAGCAGCTCTTGTTCGAGTCTGCAGCATTGCCTGGTAGGCCTCGTCCTTAGCTGCATGCGCTAGCCGGCACTCCTCATCGAACCAGGGGTTTCGTTGTATTCGCCTAGTGAAACCCAGCACATCAGAGGCGGCACTTCTAATGGCTTGTTGACAGTGTTCCCACTGGTCCTCTGCACTTGATGCTGGTAGCGGACCTCCTGAGAGATTAAGAGTTACGTGGTCTGCAAAAGTTCTGGCAGTCTCTTGCGATTTAAGCTTCTCGACATCGAATCTTTTCACAGCATCTGCTCTGCGTTGTCGCGTCATGGATATCCGCATACGTAGTCTAGCTACCACCAGGTAGTGATCCGAGTCAATGTTGGCCCCTCGGAACGTTCGGACGTCCAAGATACTGCAAGCATGTCTCGCGTCTATCGCAACGTGGTCGATTTGGTTGACGGTTACTTGATCACGCGACCGCCAAGTCCCCTTGTGTATATTGAGGTGTGGGAAGTAGGTGCTTGAGATGATGACATTTCGCCCCGCCGCAAAGTCTGCCAGCCTGTGTCCGTTGCCGGAAGTTTCGTCGTGTAGGCTGTGTCCTCCGACTATCGAACCAAAGATGCCCTCCTTTCCGAATCTTGCGTTGAAGTCACCAAGAATGATCTTCACGTCGTACTTCGGGCACATATCATACGTTGTCTCCAAGAGATCGTAGAATGCTTCTTTGGTTGAGTCTTCTCTCCTTTCATGGGGGGCGTGAACACAAATCAGCGAAATGTTCTTAAATTTGCCTTTGATGCGGATTGTGACCAGGCGCTCGCTTACACTTCGGAAGCCCAAGACTTCTTGCCTAAGTCTTCCCCTTATCACAAAACCACAACCCAAGAGGCGCTGACCCTGTTCCTTCAAGCACCCGCCGTAGTAGATGTCACACGTTTTCAGTCTCCGTACGCCCTCTCCATTCCATCGCACTTCCTGGATGGCTGTTACGTCAGCCTTTAGCCTGTCCAGGTTCTCCACTAATTGTTCGGCTGCACGTGTTCTGTATAAGGACAGGACGTTCCACGTGCAGATCCGAAATTCATTGTCCTTGTTTCGTTTGCTGGGGTCGTCAACTTTAAAATCATCCATATCCGAGGCTTGTTGTTGTTTCGGAACAACTTTTTTTTACGTGGTAGGGAAGTTACCCCGACGCACAACCCCCGACCCGGAGGACCAGACCCTTCGTATAACTCCAAGGGTAGGGAGCCGGATAAACCGCTCCTTATAGGCCTGAGCTACAAATATGTCGTAGTAGCCCATATAAGGTGTTCACTAAGTAGTTCAACCTAACTGGAACTGTAGACGCCACCGTTGATTCCATCTAGAGAATTCGTCCGCTGCCGCCTCGATGAAAGGAGAAGTGCCTTAGTGGGAACACTCCTCCCCCCCCTCTCTCGTTGGCTGTCCCCAACAGCTTTCCACGGGGATTTAAACCCCGTCTCCAGCTGAGGTACTAGACACCCGATGTTCACCACGTGGAGGTGAGAGTAGGAGTTGGTAGACAGAGGTGGATTTTGAGAAAAACCTGTGGACGCTTGTGTCCTCTTGAATGCACATAACTACCCTTTTGAACAAATCCAAAATTCAATGCACTTTTCAATTTATTTTTTTAGTTTTAGACTTTTCACTTTTCAAGATATTTAAAAAATAAAGAAAGCAAAAGCTATAGTCAAAAGGTACTCCGTTTGTTCTATATCATACCAATTTTCGGTTGGTCACACGATGAGTCTTATGTAAATGAATATTATTTTAATTATTATTTTATATTTGAGCAAATGCTTCTTTAGGGTAGTAAAGCCACCTTAACAAAATGAATATCTAGTCGAGAACCGGTAGCTAAAAAAAGGGGTTGGGGTCGCATTTCTGTAAATATTTGCCAAAATTTTGTAATCTTAAATTCTGTAAATTCCAAAATTCTGGGGGTCATTCCGTAATTTTAAAAATGATTTTCGGCAAAACGATAATTGTTAGCGTAATCGTCATAAATTCGCTTTACGTAACTTAAGCCGCAACCACACCTGTCTCGTGTGTTGTGTTGTGGAGTCGTGTGTCGCTATCGGTACAATGTATTTCATAACTGTAGAACCATATTTGTTGTGTTGCAGTGTGACCCATAAGAGATATGGAATGACAGCGACACACGACTTCACAACACAACACACGAGACAAGTTTGGATCCGGCTATAATCACTATCGCCTCGACAATCGTTTATTTTAATCACAGTTTGAAAATATGTGGAATATAAGGTCCGTTCCTTTACTTTAAATTTCTCTGATTTTCTGAGCATTTGTGTGATTTTCAGTCCAAAGCCGTTCAATAGGTAATCAATAATTTGGTAGTTATTATCAAAAGACAACGCTCACGAGAGAGTACATAATTTCCCGTACCTGTGGTTTTCAGTCCGAGAAATTTCTTCGGACAGAAAATCACAGCACAGCAAAATGTCATTTTGAGAGCAAAAGAATGAAAGCCGAACATCATGCCGTACTTGTCGGGCACATTAGGTAATACGGAATTTGGTTGAATTTACGTTCCCGTACTTTTGCACAGTTTTGATATTTTTGAGAATATTCCAACGTTGCCTCCAAAATCTGACAGTTTGTGATTTTCTGTGCCCAAAGTCAAGGATCGGACCAATTAGTTTTGTATTTTTTTCTGTTTGGAGCCGATGTTTGTCACAAAAACTGCAAAATATAAGTTAATTTCATTTGTAAAATTAAAAAATGCATTTAAAAACATTTTATATGTATAGGTCAGTAGATAACACCAAATCGATGTAAAGAGAATATGCAAAATTGTATGGGTCTTGGAAAAGAACGCGCTTAAGAATGGTTTGTCTAGTCCTACAATTTTTGTGCAGAAGTTTTAAGAATGCGGTGTACTTCTTTAACGTATACAATGAATTATTGATTGTTCTTATGTAGTCTTCTTATAAGTTTAAGGATTTTTATAAAAATTGGGTTACAAAATAAAGTTAATACGAGCCCTTATTGGGAATATAGCAGTTGGACAGACAGAGCGAGTTGGATCGCTTTTATACAAATTGATTTTTCGCATATTGCGTTTTACACTTGAAACATTTCGTAAGGTCATATCAAATCGCTTAAGGGCCCTTTCTCAATTTTTATTTCATATTAATTGATTTTCAATAAATTAAAGAAAAAATTTAAAAAAAGCGTTGTATAAATTTGTTTACTTCTTGTGTCGTTTTTTCGTTTGTGACTTATAAGGCTTAGCAATGAAAATAATTACTTGATTGCTCTACAAGAATCATAAAAAAGAACCAATTGTTTCCAAAAACACATAAAACCATAGCTAATTAGCTATCGTTCAAACGCTATCGAATTGACGATATCGTTTTGACGGTTTTTGAGTTACGGAAAGCAAGATCGTAAAGACGATATAATCTAGACGATAGTGATTATTGTTCTTACGTTATGTAAGACTATCGTCAAAACGATATCGTCTGGCGATAATCGAATTACGGAATGACCCCCCTGGAAATCCAATATTCTGTTTTTTTTTTTTAAATTGTTTTGATAATTAAAAAAAGTGCGCATTATTTTTCACTATCAAAACCACTCCGAACTAAAGAATTTTGCAGAAAACATTTCAAACCTGCTACGTTCTTATTAGAATCGCGTTGAACTAATTTACAAACATGTAGAAAAAGTTCTTTTAAATGAAGGTTGTTGATTTGGTTTACAGGTCGTTCGTTATAATCTTAACTAATATATAAAAGTCTTTTTTTTGTTTTCTTGTCAGTTTGGCTGTATGGGTGTCCAAACTAACAACAAAACAACCAAAATATACTAACTTCTTTTTATGGCATCAACAATGTCTATCCCCCTGCTAGAATAGCCATTTATTTGATACCTCACTTTTTAATCTACATCCTATATTAGCGTCACAATTGATTTTTTTAAATTCATAAAAAATCAAATAAAATCCATAGAAATGCTCCGCTTTGTTCATTGTCAACAATCGTCTACCAGTGGAGAACACCGTTATCTCAATTGAATTTCTAATTGGAGTTCTTTTAATATAAAAAATCATAACTTCGTTTCTACTCGGCCGATATTTTAAGTTAAGATCTCAAAATTTGGCTATGAGATGTGGTTGAATTTGTGTATACAAATTATTGAGGATGTGTAAATGACCCGTCAAATTTATATTACATATATTAAATTAAAAACTTGATGAAATTTGTTTTAATTTCAAAAAACTAATGATGCACGTAAATAGGTGTAACCTTCTTCTATAAAAATGTGAATAATTCTGTATTTATAAATCTAACGGGGAAAAATAATAATAATTTAATAAATAAATCACAAGAAAAGCTACATTTAGACAACTTTAGTGGTTTCAAACCTTAATAGTTCATAATAAATGATACATGAATTTGAGGTAGAAATTTATAACCTAAATTTCTGTATTAAAATTTTTGGAAAATCTTAAAAAAAATCATACTAAAAACGTAATTTAGTGAAAAATCAATTCAATTTTTGGTACTTTAAATGCAAAAGTTAATAATAAATTGATAAATTTTGAAAAAGAAAAACCAACACACCAATTGCTCTAATCCTCTTCTAAAATATTGCCAATAAATGTTTAGTGATTATTTCAACAAAAGCCACTCTAAAATTAGTTTTATTGATTTATTTACCAAAAAATCATGCTTTTTCAACGAATTTATTTTTATAATTTCACCACATAAAAAAATACATAAAACATAACTGTGCATTGCTCACAAGCTTCACAAAATATTTTCAAATATTTAAATTTTACATTCGAAATATTTTTTACATATTTGTCTGCATAAAATTGGCTACAAATCGAAAAGTACTTATCCAAATTTTAAAATTTAGATGTCTATAGAAAGGTCATTGTCTCTATTTAAATACATACAAAACATTAATAGATATCCATACAATTTTAAAGACTAATACGCTTAAACAGATAAAATATTTTGGTATACAAAACATATTCCTGCGATAACCACAAGATTTAATATGGATTTTTAAACATAATTGAAAGAAAAATTTTGCAAAAATCCAGTCTATTAGTCGATCAAATTGTTTCTTTTTGCTAAAATATGCATAAAATACCTGTAAATAGCCATAACATGGGCAATACTTTTTTGGTATTTATAAATGAGATATCAAATGAAAGGTTATAAGACATAAAAAATTATAAAAATAAAAAGTTATTTACTTTCATGAAAAAAAAAATTGTTAAAAGAGAGAATTTTATTTTTTAAATTTTATAAATTTTAAAAACTAATGAATGATACACAATTATAAGTGTTACCTCCTTATATCCGGTTTCTCAACAGGGACTCTACAAAAGTAGAGCAACAGGGACAGCAAACAACGCCATATTTCTTGCCGCTCTTTTGACATTTCTCTTCAGTAAGGTTTGCCATTTCATGATGGAAAGATATACGAGCCAAAAACGAGTCCGAAATTCCGAAATTCGAAGTCAGTAGCCTCAACGTTAAGAGCGCTACGTCCAATTTATGGTCGTCATAATCGTCCTAGCAGATCAACTATTGAGAGTCTAGTGGAAAAATTTGAATCCACAGGCACAGTACAAAATATTCCCGTGCCAGTGAGACAAAGAAGTGCCCGTAGTGTCGAGAATATTGCTGCCGCTGAGGCTTCAGTTGCAGAAAGCCCAAATGTGTCTCTCACACGTCGTTCTCAAGCGTTGGGCATCTCTGTGACGTGGTTGTGGCAAATTTTGCAAAAAGATCTTGGCCTACATCCTAACAAGATTAAATTGACGCAAGAACTGAAGCCGCTTGACCACCAGAAGCGTCGTATGTTCGTGAATTGGGCAGAGCAACAACTTGAAAATGATTCCGATTTTCATCGATAAATCATCTTCAGCGATGAGGCTCATTTCTGGCTGAATGGCTTCGTCAATAAACAAAATATGCGGTATTGGTCAGGCAGTAATCGACACGTACTCCATGAGTCATCATTGCATCCCGCAAATATCACGGTTTGTTTTGGTTTATGGGCCGGCGGCGTCATTGGGCCGTACTTCATCACTGATGATCAAGACCGGCACGTTACTGTGAATGGGGATCGCTACCGTTCAATGATAACCGAATATTTTTGGCCCCAATTGGATGATATGGACTTGGAGGACATGTGGTTCCAACAGGACGGCGCCACAAGCTACACAGCGAATGTCACAATAAATTTATTGGAAACCAAGTTTGGAGAACGTGTTATCTCACAAAATGGTCCAGTCGCTTGGCCGCCTCGGTCGTGCGTTTTGACGCCGTTAGACTTTTTCCTGTGGGGCTACGTCAAGTGTATGGTCTATGCCAGCAAGCCAGCGACGATTGATGAACTTCATACGAATATCGAACGTGAAATTGCAGCAGTATCAGCCAATTTATGCTTGAAAACCGTCAAAAATGGGGTTCAGCGTCTGGACTTCTGCAAGCGTGCCCGTGGTGCTCATGTTAAAGAAATGGAGTACCAAACATAATGGCATCAAACGTACTTTCACAGGAATAAAGAATTTCATTAATATCCAAAACCGTTTTTGTTTTATTTAAAAAATCTTTTGTAGCGCTCTTATTGAAAAACCCGTTATAAATATGTGAATAATTTTGTATTTGTAAATCTAACGGGAAAAGAATTAGTGGCAATTTAATAAAATAAATCACAATAAAGCTCCATTTAGCCAACTTAAGAGGTTTCAAACTAGAGTAATACTTATAAATTTATAACAAACGATACATGCAGATACAAGGTAGAAATTTATAACTTTAATTGTTGTGTATAAATTATTGCAAAATATTAAAAAAAAAATTGTACTCAAAATGTGTTTTAATGAAAAATCAACTCAATTAATCCTCGTCTAAAATATTGCTTATAAATATTAAGTGACTATTTGAACAAAACCCACTCTAAAATTAGTTTTATTGATTTAATTACCAAAAAAAATGCAAAATGGATCATGCTTTTTCAACGAATTTTATTTTTTCACCACGCCCATAAAATATTTTCGAATTTAAAAATTATAAATCTTGGAAATCTAATAAAAAATTTTGATATACAAAACATAACTGTGCTTCAAGCTTCCCAAATAATTTCAAATATTAAAATTTTACATTAGAAATATTGTTTACAGATAAAATCCAGAAAAAAATTTTAAAATTGTCAATTTATCTGCATTAAATCTCCCAAATCAGTGAGAAACATTCTCTCCGTAGAGTGAATCATTCACAATGATAACAAAAATGGTAACAGCAATGCTATAAGAGCAAAAACTGCCGTATTACAGCTCCTCTCTTCTGTGCGTTGCAGGTCGTGTGTCGAAATGTCAAAATCTAAGGGCACCAATCGATTACCTAATGTCTCGGCCAGCACTTTAGCACCAACAGAAACTAAGAAATTTCACTTTTCAATTTGACAGGTGTCAAAATGTCAAGATATGAGAGCGCCAATCGATTAAGGAGGTGGATATTACCTTTTGTCACGGCCAGCACTCTAAGTTCAGTGGAAACCGAAAAAATCGCACTTGACAGTTGACAGTGATGGTGGCAAAATGTCAAAAATCCCAAAAATCACACCTTTTGCTTTGACAGTTGATAGTTGGGGGCGAGATAGCAAACCATAAAAATTTTTCAAATATTTTCTTGCAAGAAGGTGTCTTTAGCATAGATATTTAGAAGTACGTGAACATGTAGTTAAGCTTTTATATTAATAATATTTAACACTTGCACAATATTTCTATTCTTTGAAAATTGAGAACATGAATGATGTTGGAAATGTATTGATATCAGGAATAAGTTTTCCTGGGGAGTTGGGCGGTCATTTTATCGAATTTATTTCAGAGATATTCACGATAGCAAAAATATTTTCAAGGAAAACTATTTTCCACGGGAAATTTTTTTTCAACATTTGTTAACAATCAAAACTTTAACAAAAGAGACCCGGGTAACGCCGGGTGTTTCCGCTAGTTAGGTATATTCCCAAAATTGCTATGGAATAACAGAATTTAGTTATACTGTTGCTAATGTTGTAGTTTACAAAAATAGGAAAAGGATACTTTAAGGGAAAAACTATTCAACAAATTGTAAAAACTTTATGAAATCTTAGGTATAGGAAAACTACTACTTTCTTGAAAATATAATAAAATTATAACTTGTAGTGCTTAGAGAAATGAATTTGTATCAGTTTGAACGATACTACAACTTTAAAGAAAACTTTATACTAGATAATTACAAGTAGTGCCCACTCTTTTTTTTGTATTTCACGCTCACTATCTACGCAGATGCACCAAAAGCATGTAAGATAAGTAATAAAGTGTAAAAATCACATAAAAGAAAAGAAAAGTAACATATCGCTTGAAAAGTTCTTTACTATGCAAGATTTGCCAACACTTGTCACTTTTTTTGTAATTTTGTTGATACATCATTGCAACACACAATTTCAAATTTTCCACAATCTTAATTTTGGATTTACAGAATTTTGTAATACAGAATATTAAACTTACGGAATAATGGAAAACAGAATTATGTTCACACCTTTGTATATGAAAACTATAGTAATATCATCATCATCGACGACAACTGAGTCACGTAGTGTCGAAATCCATCAACTTCTCTCAACAATTTTTGTTCCCCATTGTTTTTTTGCAAGCAGGTGTCTTCAGAAAAGATATTTATTTCTCACTTTTGTACTTTTGTACAAAAGTAGGCCTAAGTAGTTAAGCCTTTACTCTTTCTAAACATTAATGTCTTCGCTGTCAAAATCATAAAACATGTTGCAAACACATTCGCCACCAGCCGTCGAAGTCCAGCGTAAATAAAATCGACTCATTGATAATACTACAGTTTTCATATACAAAGGTTCACACAGAATTTTCGAGTCATTTACAAAATGTTGGTCTTACAGAATTTTGGAATGCGACCGTTTCCAAAAAAGTATCTGCTATGAAATCTGCTTGTAATTTTTTAATAAAATCGTTCTTTATTGTACCTACTTTCTTTCAAATTTTTTTTATTATTTTTTGTAAAAATATTTTACAAAAAATATTTTAATACACTTTAGTTTTTCGAAAAGTACAGTGGTTTTCTAACTCCTTACATTGACAAAAACAAAAAAAAAAAACAACATAAAAAGTCATTGAAATCTTGTGCCACTGAGCAGGTGAGATTTCCAAACCTAAAAAAACACCTATTTTACACAGACTTTTACTCAAAAATTCGGTATTTTAAGAGATTGATTGCCATCGCCACAACAACAAGTCATTTCCGTGTGGGGGTTGGAGTCGAAATTCTTACTGGGTCAAAATTCCACTTTCAGAATTCTATTTTTTTCAAAATTCATTATTTACTACCATTATTCTAGTTTTACAAAGTTCTCCAATTAAAAAAGTCGCAGAATTATAAAAACCAAATTTTGTTTAACTTTATTATTTCTTAACTCCAAAACTCTCAACAAAATCGAAATCGGCCACGAACAAATTTAATAGATAGAATATTGTACAGGTTGGCTTCGACTTGATAGGTTTAGATTAGAATACTGGGATATATACTTATAAAGTCGGGATATTCTTGAGAAGTCCGAAATTCTGGTTATTAAGTTGCAGAGTTTTGAAGTTGGTGATTCTCTTTTCTATTAGTTTCATTGCTTAGGACTCTCAAAAAAAATCGAAATCGGCCACGAACAAATTTAATAGATAGAATATTGTACAGGTTGGATTCGACTTGATAGGTTTAGATTAGAATACTGGGATATATACTTATAAAGTCGGGATATTCTTGAGAAGTCCGAAATTCTGGTTATTAAGTTGCAGAGTTTTGAAGTTGGTGATTCTCTTTCCTATTAGTTTCATTGCTTAGGACTCTCAAAAAAATCGAAATCGGCCACGAACAAATTTAATAGATAGAATATTGTACAGGTTGGCTTCGACTTGATAGGTTTAGATTAGAATACTGGGATATATACTTATAATGTCGGGATATTCTTGAGAAGTCCGAAGTTCTGGTTATTAAGTTGCAGAGTTTTGAAGTTGGTGATTCTCTTTTCTATTACTTTCATTGCTTAGGACTCTCAAAAAAATCGAAATCGGCCACGAACAAATTTAATAGATAGAATATTGTACAGGTTGGCTTCGACTTGATAGGTTTAGATTAGAATACTGGGATATATACTTATAAAGTCGGGATATTCTTGAGAAGTCCGAAGTTCTGGTTATTAAGTTGCAGAGTGTTGAAGTTGGTGATTCTCTTTTCTATTACTTTCATTGCTTAGGACTCAGAAATCCTTTTTTTTAAGCAATTTTTCACTTTTGTGGAGTGAGTTTAACTACATCAAACATTCCAACTATATAGTTTTTGTTTAAATTGTGCTTACAACATACGCTGTAGGGATTCCAACTCAACTGAATGGGTCTCGAACCAGAACTCTAGGGCCTCCAACAGAACTACTGAAACCTCCAAAATCCCGTTTGGGCAATACACGATCTATATTTAATGTAAGAGTCCTTCAAACGGAGCAATTGTATCCTTAATTCCGGTTGCTTGATAAATGCATGAATTTAAAAGTCGGGATTGAATTATGAAAACAAAATATTTCTAACTTTTACCAACGTTTGCTGGAAATACTAATGTTGGCCGATAAATTCTTAAATTTCCCAATTTCAGCTTTTTACAGTAACATTTATAAAAACTATTCTCCTTGCTTCAGTGACATATAAATAAATAAAGAGATATGTGCTCATCCATTAATTTTTTTTTTGTTCGCCCAGTTAAGTTACCAAAAATGGTGTTAAATGTAACTTTTTTTCCACTCATATTATTACGCCACAATTTCATGTTCCATTGATGTTTTGATCTCTTAATTGACTACGAAATCCAAGGCAGATTTCACATATAATATTTATACGGGGTTGTATAGTTCAAGAATGTTCACATACAAATTAATTACAAACCAAAGAGCCAAAAGTATATCTTTTTCACAAAAATTCAAAAAAAAAAAAAACTTTTACCAACATCTCAACAAGATGTATTAAGAAACATTTGTAATCCATTGAAAATCCTTTCGATTTGATTTCGATAAATCGCAGCTATCAATCAAAATGTTAAGTGAGAAGAGGAATTTTGGTCTTCTGGAAGACGAAGCTGGATCGACGTTATGATTGATAAACCCCTAGCCGCCACACGATGAGGATTGGCTCTGGCCAGCGATGATTTATGTTCAAGTTTGTGGTCATCACATTCACATATACCTACTTACCTATAACACTGATGGAACATGGAAGGCAACAAGCCAGATTCTTTATGTTTCTCTCACATTCATTTGCCTACCTACCTAAATAAAAATGTTTTGTTTTGATTTGTAGAGGGCGCGATGCCTATGTAGAGATAGTTTGTAAAATGGTCATAATGTAGGTGATACGGATACGCTGAATTGTTAAACAATGATTTACATTCCCGAATTAAGTTTTTTGTTTATTATTATTATTTTTTTTTTATTATAGGAACGGATAAAGAAGATTTAACACACGATTTCTGTTTGTTTCCGCTTGATTTTGTTCCTCCAGAAGAAAGGTATTTAAGCAAATTAACGTGATAAACGTGAAATTTATTTATCTAAGCTTGCATTTATAGAATTCTGTATGGAATTCAATTTTTCCCATCGATTCCTTAGTTGAGGGGCTTTAAAATAAACACAATATGGAAGAAGTATAGAAATAGGTTTTTGTATGTGTACCTCAAACGATTTGCTGCATTGAAAGTTGATTGTGAGTCTTTTATATAAACTGCTAATTAAAACATGATAAATGCTTTCTTCGAAATTACACAAAGAAAAATAAGTCATAAGTATAATAAGTAAGTAAGGTTTTTAAGCCTAGTTCGTACACAGCTGATGCGAAATGAAATTTTTCGCTGGTTTCAACAAAAAAACTCAGCGGAAAAATATTAACGGACAGTTTCACAATTTAATAATCATGTCGATTACAGAATCCTCAAAATTTTATTCCGGGTGAGTTGACTCGATCCCCATCGACTTTGGAGCGGATTTGCGATGTCAAAAGTTATATGGAATGTGGATGGACTTTTCAAACTACGTTACCGAAAGATCTGCAATTTTGTACAGCGGATTCTCTAATAAAAAAAAGAACAAAATTGTCGGAAGCCATCCGCATCTGTAATCGGGGTGAATATAAAAAATATTAATGACCTGAACCTTAGCAACGGTAGCGTAGACTATTTTCCACTTAAAAAATGGGCACGACTGGATCGCACAAACTTAATCTCGTAGCTAACAACTTTAACGTAGCTAGAAATTGATGATTTACAAGTACAAAGGTATTGGTTCCAAAATATTATGATATCATTGAAAAAAAAATTAAATAAATTATTACTATAAATTACTATAAATTTATTACTTTAATATCTTTGAAAGTAAGAGTTCGAAATCAAGTATGCTATCTGATTTCTTTGATAAATATGAATTTTGTGAAAAAAAAATAAAAAATATTTGGAGCGGTTTTCTTAAAAATTAATTTTTTATATATAAAATTTGTCGCCCATTTTCAAAAATAAAATCTGGTATGCCAACATTTAGTTTTTAATAAAATACAATCTTACACAAAATAAAAAAAAAATATTTATTGGCCCGTTTTCAAGATACTGAATTTTCAAAAAAAAAAATCAATATTTTTTTTTTAAATCCAAAAATTACTTTTTTGAAAATTCAGTATCTTGAAATCGGGCCAATGAATATTTTTTTTTAATTTTACAAATTTTGGCTGAAATCGGTTCAATGACAGTTACCGTTATTAACCGTTATTGGTAAAATTTATTTTCATCAAAATATTCACCATACCTTAAATAGTAAACGAAAATCTTTATGTCTAAATTATTGGAGCCGTTTTCGAGAAAAATCAGTTTTTTCTTAACGGTTTCTTAGAAATTGTATGGGAGGTACCGTTATTTTTTAAATAAGAAACATGATTTTTTCAAGTATTCTACAAAATGTTAAAAATTATTGTATACCTAGTTTTGAAAATATTGACCACGTCGTTTCAAAAAAAAAAAATTTTTTTTTTTTTAATTTTCAAAAAAAAAATTTTCTTAATTTTGGTTCACAATAATGTTTATACATTCTAGAAATTTTACCATTAAAAAAATGAAAAAATTCAACTAAACTGTTTTCGAGAGAATCAAAAACCAAAAAAATGGCTGTACTGGCGGTACCAAAAATAACCAATTTTTGAAAATAAAAAAAAATATGAAAAAGTAGTTTTTCCTTATTTAATTTTTTGAATTTTTTTTTCAACAAAATCTTCGTACCCGTTTTTAAGATAAACATAATTTCCTTTTTGGCGAAACAAAATTGTATGGCAGGTACCATTATTTTTGGTCCTACAAAAAAAATTTAAAAACCTGTGGGCAATATATGTACGTCAATAAACAGTATGTACCAAGTTTGAAGAAAATCACTAAGCTGTGTAAGCTGTAGGGGGCGAGGACAGACAGACAAAATTGCGAGACCCACTTTTTCGCATTCTCTATAATCGTAATGTTAACGAAAATTTATATCGACTACGATTTGTTTTACGAGTCCATATTTTACCATTGTATAAGCCGTGATTTTTGAAAACACAAACAAAACTCTCTATAATAATTGTTTTGTTATTGTTTTGCGTGTAAACATTTTGCTGAGTTGCTAGTCGCTCTCTCAAAAAAGACGGCTTATATCTTAAGTAAAAAAGGGATATGTTCTTTTGAAATTTGTAATTTACAAAAATTCATCTGCGTATCCACAAGTCATTGAAATATCCGACTTAAAATCTGATATATTGGCATTTTAATTTTCACTCAAAAGTGTTTTTAATTGTTAAAATACGTATTAGTCTAAGAGCCCACAGCAAATTTTGGTGTGCGAAAGCGAACCAAAAAAAAATTATATATGTAAGTCGAAAGGTGTGTTAAGGCTGATAAAAGAATTGCAAGTCTTGCAGTCCCTGGTGACGGCTGTTAGGTGGGAGGGGCAATTTTCTAAAAAATTGACTAAAAACAGAAAATTATATTATACAAATTTTCATTAATGTACCATTCTTTTCAAAGTATTTTTTTAATAGTTTACCAGTTTTACTGAAAAACAGTCGTCTCTGGATAAAATGGACCATAACTTTTTTTAGAATTATTGTATCTCCTTAATTTTGATGTCATTAGATTCAAAATTGAAAAATATTCTAAAATCATGTATCATATGTCCAAATTGTATCAATATAATTTTTTTAATTTCGATTAGTCATACTTCCCCCTCCAAAAAACACCCGTGGGATACAGATATTTTTATGGACTCTTTTGATTCTTTATTCTTATGGTTAATCCGATATTCCCACCAAGTTTCAAAAATGTAAGAATATTTTATGATAACTTAGCCGGATTTGTCTTATTTTTATGAGAAAGCTGGTTCATTTACTTTTTAATATCTTAAAAAGTAAAAGTCCTAGAACCATCCGCTTTTCAGTTTTTGACTACAAATTGATAAGGGCATTGAATTTTGGAAACAAAAATAGATCTTAATTACGTGAAGTTTTGCGAAAAAAATATTTGTTACCATTTTTTAATTTTTTTTTTCAATATTTTGAGTTCAAAAATTAATATTTCAAAAACTATTCATTCAAAGAACTTTATTTAAAATGGAAATGAAAGAAGGGACTTCTGGCCTTTTATGAAAATATAACAGAGCATTGTACATGTTACCGTTGTTTTTTAATAATTTATTCTATTTTAAGTCAAGTTTTTAGAAAATTGCCCCTCCCACCTAACAGCCGCCGCCAGTGACTGCAAGACTTGCATTTTTTTCGACTCATATAATTTTTGTTTGGTTTACCTTCGCACCCCAAAAATGCTGTGGGCTCTTGGTCTATATAGTTGGTTTCTTATTTTATATGTATGTATATGCATAATGTAGTCCAAAAGAGGATTCTGAAAGAGGATTCTCGAAAAATTTCATATGTTGTCGATTAATCAATCCAGACATGAAGATATGCACTGTGAAAACGTGGAAAGAAGAATTCTTTGCGAATACAGCAACAGATATAAAACAAATGTATAAAATTGGGAATAGCGTTTTATTGGGCTTGTATTATTATACGTAACCAATAAAACGCACCTATTATTATCGGCCTATCGGTCGCTAACCCATTTACACTTCTCATACAAAATTATAAACATTAATAGTTAGTACCAACTATACATTTCGTAGGCCCTTGCCTATTATAATCGAAAACAATCGATAGTTTTTAACCACTGTCGCTTGTTTTCGAAAGTGATTTTTTAAATATAAAAATAAATTATAATTTCCTACTTGTTAAATTATCACTTAGCCTTTTCACACCAAACACAAAACGCAGTTCTCGGCAATAGGTTTACGAAAACTTGAAAAGTGTTCACACCGAAAATTTAAAAGTTTTCAATTGACATTTCATTTATTTTGCTTGAACGCAATGATCTCGAAGAAGGGTCGCACCGCTTTAAAAATTTGCAGTGCCACAGTATCGGGTTATTCAATAATAGCGCTACAAAAGTTTTTTTAAATAAAACAAAAACGGTTTTGGATATCAATAAAATTTTGTATTCCTGTGAAAGAATGTTTGACGCCATTATGTATGGAACTCGATTTCTTTTGCATGGTCAGTACGGGCACGCTTGCAGAAGTCCAGACGCTTAACCCAATTTCGACGATTTTCAAGCATAAATCGGCCGATACTGCTGCAATTTCACGTTCGATATTCGTACGAAGTTCATCAATCGTCGCTGGCTTGTTGGCATAGACTATAGACTTGACGTTGCCCCACAGGAAATAGTCTAACGGCGTCAAATCGCACGACCGAGGCGGCCAAGCGACTGGACCATTTCGTGAGATAACACGTTCTCCAAACTTGGTTTCCAATAAATTGATTGTGACATTCGCTGTGTGGCTTGTGGCGCCGTCCTGTTGGAACCACATGTCCTCCAAGTCCATATCATCCAATTGGGGCCAAAAATATTCGGTTATAATTGAACGGTAGCGATCCCCATTCACAGCTCTTGATCATCACGAAAGAAGTACGGCCCAGTGACGCCGCCGGGCCATTAACCACACCAAACCGTAATTTTTTCGGGATGCAATGATGACTCGTAGAGTACGTTTGGATTGCGCCTGACCAATGCCGCATATTTTGTTTATTGACGAAGCCATTCAGCCAGAAATAAGCCTCATCGCTGAAGATGATTTTTCGATGAAAATCCGAATCATTTTCAAGTCGTTGCTCAGCCCAATTTACGAACATACGACGCTTCTGATGGTCAAGCAGCTTCAGTTCTTGCGTCAGTTTAATCTTGTAAGGATGTAGGCCAAGATCTTTTCGCAAAATTCGCCACAACGACGTCACAGAGATGCCCAACGCTTGAGAACGACGTGTGAGAGACACATTTGGGCTTTCTGCAACTGAAGCCTCAGCGGCAGCAAAATATTCTCGACACTACGGGCACTTCTTTGGCGTCGTTTGCTGTCCCTGATGCTCTACTTTTGTAGCGTCCCTGTTGAAAGACCTTTTATAAGGCAAAAATCAAGTAAATTAAATTAAATCAAGCGAAATTAAAAGACAATTTTTAAAAATTGGAAATTAAAAAAGGAAATGCAATGAATCCTGATTCGTTATATTTAATTTATTTCTTAACCGATCAATTTCACGTAGTAGTAAGGATGGGCGACACTGCGTCGCGGTCTCTTGTGTTCCAGCAGAAAATTTATTTTTTACCTGGCAGCAACCCCTCAGCTATTTATATGACGTTTATTTGAGAGCTGAATGTTTCACAAGGTGTGTTTGTTTAGTTGATCTTGCAAATCCAACATGTTTTCGACAGTTTTTATTTAAAACTTGTGTTTTATCAAAACTTGTTGTTTATCGAAAATGTATGGGAAAACTTGAGTTTTCGATTTAGGTTTTCAGCAAAAACCGATATTTTCTCAAAACCGGGTTTTGGGTTTGTTGTGAAAAGACGTAAATAACATCTTTAATAAATAAATTGTATTGGATTAATTATTTGTTATTCCTTAGTTATCTTGTTTTTATTGAAGTGAAACTTCTTTGCGCACGTTGAGAGTGAAATTTCAAGGTTCAATTTTTGTGAAACGAAAAAATGTTACGCCACATATGCAACGCTGAGATCATTGATTTGCTAAGTGGTGGGAGGTAGAGTAAAAGTAAAAATTTGTATTGATAAGCTAATATATTTTATAGTGCAATAAGTTTGGAAAATGTCCTTTTATGTCTTTTTTTCTAATTTCTTTAATTAGAATGCTAGAGTTTTAAAATTTTTTTGGTGAATAGATAATGTAATTCTAAGAATCTAACTACTTTTAGATTTTTATCTATCTCCTACTGGTATGGAGATATAAATTATTTTAAGCATTTTATCTCAAAATAGGCTAATTTCAAAAAAATTGAATTAAATCAGGAGAGTCCGCTTTAAATTTGAATTATATATGGTTGCAAAATAAATAAAACCAAATTAAATTTGTCATATACAAATTTTTGATTTTGCAGAGATTTTGATTGTAGGAATTTTTGGAAAATGTCGGAAAACCTACTCAAATAAACTGATTTATATCTTTTAAATTTTCACCTATTTTTACTTTAAATTTTTTTTTCGCCAAAGTCATTTTTTAGATCGCCAAAGAAAATTTACTTCTGCCACGAGTACTGAGTTACACGCGCTCTTTTTTTATATTAACAAAAAAAACAAATAAAAAAAGGCAAACGAATGGATTTGAGTAAAATACAAAATTAATCGTAATTATAAAAAACAGCAAAAGACAACATTTGACATTTGAACAAACTTCTTCATTATTTAGTACAACCCAACTGTTGGTTTTACAGCCAATTTCTTCACAGATTACTAACGCTAGGACCGATACTAGTCCTAAAGTTAAGACACAAATCGGTACTCACTTCTTCACACAATAATACGCAGTTGGACATGTACAAGGACATGAAAACAGTGATTCGAAAAATAATTTCGACGTCATTTACTGGTAGATTGATTTGATGTTGGCGTTTTTTCGATTCTAGGAAGTGAATTGTCGTGCTCTTTTGCTTTAGCGTCCACTAAATTGAAAATTTTTGTGAATTTTGATTCTGAATTTGCGAGCATGTTTTCAAGCACTGCTAGCAAATTATCAGCATGATTCACAGACGCTTCTAAATCAATTTTTTTTTTCAGCAATAATTTGCTCTCAAATTCAGTTGATGATAAAGTGGTGTCGTATTTACTCCCCACGTAAGGTTGCGCAAATTTTTGTAGTGAATTTTAACAATTTTAATGCGTTGTTGAAGCGCGTATCGTTTCATTTTTAGTTATGACGTAGTTTTTACTTGTTCTTATAAATGTCAAAAGCTGACAGCTTCAAAAGTGATAGCTGCCCAAATAGCGGGCTATTCAGAATGAAACCTCTTATTTGAAAACCGTTTATAACTTCACCTTACCCTGATTGATTTGTGAAACCCATATTTAACCCATTTAAAAAAGTGTGATGTAAGACAAACTGAAATGTCAAATGTTTAAGATGGGAATATCCCAAAAACCCCACTATATTAAACAATTTTAAGTTGATAATATTCAAATTCAGCGCATTTATAAGACTTTCCAAAAAGAAAAGCCTGCTTACCAATATAATTGTCACGACCTGAGTTATCAGCAAAAACGTAGATCAAACATAAAAGTGTCAATTTTCTATGAGGACCAACAAGTTCGCAAGTAGGTACTAGTACATTATTATATTAATCATAACCACAACACAAGCAAAGTTCTATTTAGTACGAAAACACAAGCTGATACTTTATGAAATATGAGCTTCAATGAAACATTTCTATCCACACAATACAAAACCATATCATAAAAACCAAAATATCACAATATGGGGTGGTTTCACTGTTCTTAAAGGTTATATAATATAAAATTATTGTAACGGGGGTGATGAAGATGCTACCACACCACATATGTACTTGTACATTTATACTTTCCGATTGAATCTTTAACATTTTATACTGCACAAAAAAATTGGTTGGTAGGGGTGTCATAGGGTAGGTGGTGTGACAGCAGCACAGCGCAGCGGTCAAAAGGAAAGTCCCTTTATACGCGCAAAGTGCAGCTATAATTTATTCTGACATGTTTCGTAACATTTTTATTGATTCCTTTGTAAATGTTCTATAGCAAAAGTGTGCAATGCAATGTTGAACACTATAATTTGTCAATAAAAAAGGGTGCTTTTGTGAGTTGCGTTGTCAGCGTAACATTACGCTATTTAATTCAATTGGATATCCTTGTGGTTTAAAGCATAATTAAATTATTTTTGCTCGACATAATAATTTGTAATGATTGTTCACTCTGAAGGCGTATAGATTGTGTCATTGTGGGTTGCTTCATATCAAAGTCCCCGATTGCAGGTGGACAAAATCAGTGTTGAATTTTCATAAATAGTGCATAACATTGTTAGTTTTTGACACAATTGATTCGAATTATAAAGAAGAAATCTCACAATGGACATCTGATGGATAGAGATAGAGTACTTGTGTATGAATCTGGATTAATACCTACATATATCGTAGTGGTCTAGTTACTGAAGGAAACGATCAGCAGTCAGGTGCGGGTAAACCAACTCAACCAGCCACGATAATTTGCTAAAAAAAAAACTTGACTTCATTAAAATTTCATGGTTTTTGATTCCAAAACAACCATTCAAAAATCACAGACGTTAGCCCGCCATGAAAAGTTATGCTTATACCCGTCAATATAAAACGCCTTCCAGCAGAATTCATAAGCCTAACCCTACAAGTTACAAGACATAAGCAATTTGGCCATACCACCTACATATAAAGGTAGATACCAAAGCCATTTCTCCCTTCTGTTGATGGACTATTTTCGATAAACCACATACAATGATTTTATTTACAAACAAACCTATCTTTAAAATCAAAGAAAGACATTGATTATTTTAAATAAATCCCCTACAAAATCTTAAGATTACAAACACGCGGTACCTAACATGTCTTTCAGAAGCTTAAGGCTACACCTCACTTGGCAGGTAGTTTACTTGACTTAAACAGCAATTTTCTGCATTGCGTTGGTTTGTTGAACCAATGTATATAACAAACAAATAAAAAAAAATCCTTAAACTAGGAGCAGAACAATTACGATTTTTGATATGCCGTGCAACCGTTTTTATGGCCTTTCAATTTATCTTCTATCCACAATGTCGGCAGCTTCGCACTGCCCAGAAGCAACCCATACTCAACCCGAATCAATTTGCTCAGATAATTTATTGCTGAAGAATATTAAAACGTCTTTATATTTGGCTCAATAAATGCAACGCCGATGCTATATAGATAAAAATAAACATTAAAAACAATCGAACTACAGTGGGAATGATTAAATTACAAATTGGATTTATTTTAAAATATTGCGAAGAAAAAAAAATGATATATATGTATATACGAGTACCAAGTAGGCTTCGCTCATTAATTTATTTCTTCTTTGATTTTTTCTAGTTCAAAAATACGAGCGGCTCAAATAGGACGGGAGCCGACCGTAGGTTTACCTATCTCATCGCGGCTTCAGAAAAGAATGATGCCAATTCATAGCTTTAGTCTTAACATTAACAAAACCGCTGGCTGGTCGGACAAGGTTTTTCAGGTGCCAATGGGTAGAAAACGCACTTTTTCGGTTGCATTTTTAGCTTAGGGTACCTGAACCATGATGGATTTTTTTAAATGGGGTTTCAAATGAAAGCTTAGACTGCCCTCTTTACAAAACCAGTGGTCGGACAAACTTTTGTTGGTTGTTGCGGCGAGTCCGACTACTTTTGTAAAAAGAGCTATTTTTGTATCCATTGCGTTTAACAGGTGGACAACTATTTAAACCTATTTCATATAGCCTAGGCTTATTTGATCTAATCGGGTTGTTTTCAGTTAGGAGGGTTTGACTGTAATTAAGTGGCCACCACCAAGTCAGTGGCAATGTGTGCGGCAATGGTTAAAGCGATACATATAGTGCCAAAATTGAAAATCTGTTGCGGAGATGCTATCAGTCCTACCTAACAGCTTTTGGTAAAATTTGTTCTTACTAAAATAAAGTCTGGATCTATAAGCCGAGCCCACATAAAACATTATGCAAATATCAGGTTCCCTAGTTCTTGGTAATGGGACTTTGGATAGCAGCGTTGCTGATGTGGCACGATAATGTACTTTTGACACGGGATTTTCTTCGTGACACGGTGGCAAGAACAAATTCAATATGGCACACTTTTACAACATCCATTATTTTACTTAAATTTAAATAATAATGTACATTTTAACTTAATGGGTACTAATTTTGTGGACATTTTATTTTTTTTAGTTTTTTAAATTGTGGCACCAAAATATTTTTTCGAGCGGCAACGCTGTTAAATAATGTTCGAAATGTGCTAAGTGACGAATTTTGAAAAAATCGGCACATTAATTAAGCAGTCGAAAATTGGTATATAGAAAATTGTTTATCTTGTATAAAAAAATTTAGTTGAAATCTTTGTAGCCGTTAACGAGAAATTTTAAAACCAAAATATCGGTTATGTGACAACATCGTTAATAACCTATTACAATGGTGGTCCAGTATAACGAATGCCGATATAACGAATGATCGATATAACGAACATGTTTTTCAAGTCCATTAGGTATTCTGTATAACGAACAAATAACGAATTTCAGAAAATGAAAAAAAAAAATGATTGTAAGTGTTTTAAGAGTCACGTTCCTATTCCTTAAATGTTCTGTTATATGTAAATGAAGTTAAATATGTTTTTTTTTGTATTATATTAAGTGAAGTATGTTTTTATTTTTTTTTTCTGAAGTATGAAATAAAATAATGAAAAAGACAATATTTGTAAAAAATTATTGTACTTTCTATTTACCTAAAGATTTGTGTGAAAAAAACGTTTCGATATAACGAATTTTCAATATAACCAATTGACTCTGGACATTATATCGTTCGTTATACTGGACCACCACTGTATATCAAAATCGTTAGAACTATTTTTGAGATAAATTACTTTGTTCATAATAATTGTATGGCACCATTATATCTTGAGCTAAACAAAAAAATCAATTTCTATTCCAGGGAATCTCCAAATAACCTTAAGTCCGAAGTTTGAAGAACATCCCCTCAGTGGTTTAGGCTTGAGGTCGAGCTATATAGACAGACTGAAAGCCTGACAGAATTGCCGATTTCTTGCACGAATCCTAAACTTGCCCTATAGCCTATAGTATCTACATATATATATACACACTGTAAAAGTCTCCGTACAGCTTCAACTTTTTATCTATATACATATAACAATTAAAACTTGGTTTGTGCGGCTGCTTAAAACTTGAAAACGGCTGGATCAAATTGGATTCTTCTACGGGTTTGTTTGTAATTGTTCCGCGAAGGTTTGGGAAAACAAAATTTTTTTTAAATTCTCAACAGGTGGCGCTGTATGGGCACATTTCGTTTTTCTGCAGTTTAATTCGAGAATGAATCGTTCGATTTTCACGATTTTGGGTTTGATGGATTTGTATTGACCGAAGGAAGAACACTATGGAGGAATATTCTGTCAAATGTCAAAGTGACAGATGTTAAAGTGACAGAAGTCAAAGTGACAGATGTCAAGGTGACAGATATCAAAGTGACAGGTCAGATGTCAACGTGACATGTCGAATAGAGATCGAACCGAATGAAACCGAATGTGTGTGAAACGAGCCTAACGGTCGATTTGTATATTTAGTGCGAGTGCTATATGTATATATATACTAACTGTCCCGGCAGACTTTGTTTTTCCCTTTTCCAGTAAGTATTGCAAATATGGATAGAAAGATTTCAACATTTAAAAACACAAAATTACCTACTCTTATAAATAAATGTTGAGCCATTGTCGTGCTTTTCTTCACTTTGTTGCCAAACTGTGGGCCAAAACAATGAAACGAATAATAAAATTAAAAAAAAACATTATTTATTGATGTTCAAATGAATTTTTTTCTTTTTTTCAAAGATTGTTTTGTAGGACAGCAGTATGTTTGATTGTTTTCCGCGTTTGCCTGCATAACTGTGGGAACCCTCTGAACCTTGCAAAAATATAATTGCAAGTTCTACCAATTTTTTGTTAAACTTATGTTAGTCATTCTTAAATAAAACTAAAATGATGATCCACTTTTCTTGAATCCAATGATTTTTCCCGGGCCATAAGGAATAATGGTACAAATGCTTCTATTTTCGGTTGTTACTGGTTAATGTTCGTGGACCAACATCATTCCAATCACTAAGACTGTTAATCGTATAGTGTGCCCAACATTTCGTTCTGCATGTCAAGAGCTAAATTTGCTTGAAAACGATACCCATTGGGACATGGCAATCGCTGAAGCAACTATTTCTGCATCTCCAAGTCAGATACGCACATTGTTTGCTATCATCATTTCGACTTACTTTCCATCGAATCCAAGAGATTTGTGGAACAAATATAATGATAATATGTCTGAGGACAGTTTACATTGAATTCGTTCAAGAAAGCCATAATCTTGAGACGAATGAGGAAATGCATAACCAGGCATTGCTCTTGATCGAAGACATGTGTTACCGCATGTGCGGCAGTTTGTTAGTCAGCTTAGGTATGCCAGCGCCAGATCGTGGAATGAATTACGCATTTAATCGAGAATTAGAACGCGATCGTGAATATGATCTACATGAAATACACCAATCAGTACAAACGAATGTACCCCTGTTGAATGCCCAACAGAAGGAAGTGTATATTATATTAATGAAGGCAATTGATGATAGAAATGGTGGGTTATTTTTCTTTGGTGCCCCCGGTGGAACTGGGAAGACTTTTCTCATATCATTGATTTTGGCCACTGTTTGTGCGAGATCCGACATTTTAGAAGAATGCCGAACGGCTCATTTAGCGTTAAAGTTTCCGTTAAACCTTCAAACTCTTGAACAACCGACATGTAACATTTCAAAGAACTCCGCAATGGTCAAAATTTAGTTTAGCATCTTAAATCATCATCTGGGACGAATGCACAATTGCACATAAACGCGCATATGAAGAACTTGACCGAACTTTAAAAGATCTCCGCAATGATTCGAGATGTTTTGGAGGTGCAATGATTTTGCTGTCTAGCGATTTCCGCCAAACACTTCCAGTCATTCCTAAACCGACTGCTGCCGATGAAATAAACGCTTACCTCAAATCATCAAATCTGTGGCGCTATGAGGAAAAAACTTCATTTGGCACCAAACATGAGAGTTGCATTGATGAACGATCCATCTGCTGAAGAATTCTCCAAGCAATTGCTGACTTTCGGTAATGGCCGTGTTCCTGTCGACGAATCGAGCCAATTTAATTCATTCCCTCAGAATTTTTGTAATTTCGTCTCATCGAAAGACGATCTTATTCATAAAGTTTTCCCTAACATCATTGTTAACCACAAAATTTACAAATGGTTGAGTGAGCGTGCAATTTTGGGGGCTAACAACAGACGTGGATGACTTGAATTTCATAATTCAGGATCGAATCGTCGGTACTCTGCAATCATATAAGTCTATCGACACTGTTACAAACGAAGACGAAGCCACAAACTATCCAACTGACTTTTTGAACTCTTTGGATGTGCCTGGCTTACCACCGCAATTGAAGGTTGGCTCGGTAGTCATCATGCTACGAAATCTTAACCAACCAAAATTGTGCAATGGAACGCGTTTGATAATTAGGAGACTGAATAAAAATAAATAAATTGGGTGGCACAACGGCTCATGAAGAACCAGGGTCTAGTGACTAACAACTCGCAACCATTCCTGTGTGCGCCTGTCGACAGGAATGGAAGGGACTTACAATTTTATGCCGAATCCGAACGGCTAGACGAGAAGCACTTATTCGTGACAAGTGATACTCTTGGAGGATTTGTCAATTCATCGCAAGAGGCAGTAGCCCTGAAAAAAAAACTTTTTAGTTTTTAGGTGGACGAGGTTGGGAAGCGAACCCAGACCTTCAGCGTGACAGTCGAACGCACAACCATTACGCTACGGGCTGCTACAAATTAGGCGACTGATGATAAATGTAATACACGCGCCGATACTAAATCGAAAATTTAAAGGTGAGGAAGTTCACATTTCGAGGATTCCGATGATCCCAACCAAAAATGACCTTTGAGTTTAAAAGAATTCAATTTCCTCTTCGTCTTGCATTCGCCATGACAATTAACAAGTCACAAGGATAGTCCTTGAGTGTTTGTGGTCTGAATCTGGAAAATGCATGCTTTTCTCATGGTCAATTGTACGTGGCATGTTCACGTGTCGGCAAACCATCCGCTTTATTTGTTCTTGCACTTGATAACAAAACTCAAAACATCGTGTATCACAGAGTGCTTCAATGAAAAGAATCAACCAAAGTCCAAACATCTTGCTGACACGTCAATAAAATAATTAATTATTTTGCTTTTAATAAATTTTTATTTTATGCTAAAAACTATTTAACTTAATAAATTGTTTGATTTTTTTTTGTATTGCGTTAGTAAAATCATAAATAAATTGGTAACTAAAAGTCAATACAACACTTATTGACTGTAAGGCGGTACGAAGTTGGCCGGGTCAGCTAGTTTTTAATATTTGAATAATAATTTATACTACAATTTACGAACGTTTTTTTTTTGTAATTCAATTTAAATCACGTTGTATGTCCCACTGTTCGCAATGTCGGCCGGCGCGCGTTCACCAGTATATATAGTCTTCCGCGTCTGCATAAAAATGATATTGCAGTTTCGCCCTTGGAGCTGATATCTGAAATGCAATCATTTCGCAGTTTAATGGAATTCTTTGATTGGTTTTCCAATCTTTTTCCTCGATTTTTTTGGATTGGCTATAAGAGTCCAATTCTCCGTACAAAACACATACAAAACACATATAATTGGAGGCATAAAATTCCATCATAAAAAAATTAATGTTTAGTGAGAACGGAAGCTTTGTTTTGCCAGTGATTGCTTCAGGTGGTTTTAAAAAGGTAAATTAATCTCAAAAGAGGCTGCAATACGATTGTAGTGGCATTTGTTTGTCAATTGATTTAGCGTAGGTATGTATTTTTAAATCATATAGTATTTCTTTCTGCAATGTTGTTCTTATTTTAAGAAATAAAAACACCACTTTCTCCAAATTTTTGCGTTCCTATTCAGATTAAAAAAGTGGTTCATAAAACTACAAATCATTTAGTTACGTAGGTACAGAAAATAAATCTACAATTTTTGCAGTTTTTCGAAAACAAGTAGATATTTTATAGTTTTGAAAAATAAAAATATGACAGCTCGTATATTAAGCATTGATGAGTTTTTCTTCACTCCCGTCGTAAGATAAATATCGAACGCATAAAAACGTCAATATAATATCTTGCTTAAATACAAACCTTAAGACATGTATGTGGTATTTGGTTTATCGATACCTAAGCTTATAACTCGAGCAGCAACTTTGTTTGCATTTTGACTTTTACGAGGTCGTATTTCAAAACGATGCGATTGCCGTGTTCGTGAGACTCGGTGGTCAGCATAATTGAGTTCCCTCCAGAGACCAATTCGAATTCAGTTTAGTTATGTGTAAAAGGAACTGAGTGAAATGATTAAACAAGCAAATAAAATATTAAAATGTATTCGTTTGTTTTACTTCTTTTTGTCTGTTTGTTTGAATTGTTAGCTTATAGAATTTTTGGCCTCTGTGGGAGCCAATTAGCATGAGAAATGAATTGCCTCGTAAACGCTTCCATATTCCGTCGACATTAAAACAAAAAGTAACAATAGTATTTCAAGTTGCAGAAATCCTTAGGGAGTATAAATGTATATATTTTTTTAGACCAACCCTCGACACTTGATTGTCAGTCAGTGCGTATTACAAGATTTACAAGCATTAATGAGCTCAGAGCCTCGGGCGTTTCCCTTGGGATAATGTTTTTATATCAATTCAAAACGTTTGTTCATAAAGCTGCGATGTTTGATGCCTCTGACTGACTATGTACGAGTACTACTTCATTCATTTAAATGTAAATCGAGAAGCAATAAAACAGTTTTTAGGGCCAATTTACTGTGCAATTTTTAAATATGCATATAAAAACAAAGTTACAATCACACATAGTTACATTGAAAGGAATGCCGCAATTATTGAATTCGGAAATAAGTCAAAGACAATTTTGATATATATTGTATTGCATATTTTTTTGACAATCCATCTGATATAGGGTTTCATTAATGCAGTCTAAACAAGGAATGATAAAAATCAGTCCTAGGCTTTTGTGATTATTTTTCCAACCATGGTGTAGACATTTTTGTTTTAGAATTTTTTGGATTTTCTGCAATAAAATAAAAGTCCAGAACTAAAAAAAAAGGAAACAAAAAAACGCTAATTGAGAGTGAATAAAAAGAAACAATTGTTCTTTAATCCTCTATTAAAGCTAAACATATAAAAGGTGTATTATGTATGTCGTTTTATCTTAATCCGTTAATGGAGGGGGAATAAATACAAATATTTAAAATCGATCAATGTCTAATTTTTAATAGCTAATTTAATGAAAAGAGAATATATTTAGGCCTCAACATAACTTATAAAACTCAAAAACAATTTTTAGAATCGGAAGTACATTATGTTTTTTTTTAGGAACTTTTCAATATGGGGGCGCAATTTTATTAAAAAAGTACTCAAATCTCAAAGATAGATAAGATATCAGTGCATTTTTTGACGAAAAAAATAAAAATGTAAGTAGGTGTAAATTAGAAATTGATTAACATTTATTCACGTTTAATTGTTAGGCTCATTTCACACATCGATTTCATTCAATTCGGTTTGTATTTGACTTTTGCTACAAATTCTGGCAAAAGAAAAAAATTGCAAATCTCATTTTTTTAGATTTTGTCCGCCAGCTTCAGCGGACCGGAAGTGCACTTTTGAAACTTTAAATTCAAATAAAAAATTACTCTTAAGAGATAAGAAATTAATTTTTGGGTAACAAATAAGCATTTAAAAAGCTACAATTTTGGACATCAACAAATTTATTGTTTTCGAATGTTCGTCCGCTAACTTCAGTCTTATTTTAACGGAAATTTGAATATTTAAGAAAATTTAGGTATAGGTACAGAATTTATTTTTTCAGAACTTAAGAACATTTAAAAAGCTACAAATTTAGTCCGCTAACTTCAGATTATAAGCGGAATTTTCAATAAACCAAAAACTAAGAAAGCTACAAATTTTTGGATTGAGCAACAAATTATAGCATTTAATAAGCTACAAAAACTGATATCAACTTTTTTTCGTTTCCGCCACACAGAGTCCGCCAAAATAAGGGACGTCAGTACACCCTACTGGGCACGAGTACGATAACTACGGCACCGCAAAAAAAATAACGGATTTTTGTGAAATGGTAAAATACAAGCATTTTTTGCTATGGGAGTGGGGGGTCCATCTCCCTCCAATTAGGCGGGAGGGAAAATTTTCTAACTTCATCAACATAGTTTCAGCAAATTTTAGCTTTGGGAGATATTTCCTTGCATTTGAGCATAATTTCATTATTTTATAATTGTTTTTGACAGTTTTCTATTTGAACTCAAAATTTCTGTATAAAAATTTAAAAAAATGGGAAGAACGCCCAAAACTGAAAACGAAGTTACAACAAAAATTTGTTCAGAGTTTTTTTTGGCGATATTTCCAAATTAATTTGGGGTAGGTGCGAGGTTGGGTGTATTCAAAGTTTCTATAGCATTTAAAAAGCGGTATTTAAAGAAACTTTAAATTAATCCTATACAGAAAAAAAACACAAAAAAAAAATAAAAACTGAATTAAAAAGTAGTTTTGGTAATTTTCAATTTTCTCATAAGCTAGAAGACATAAAATCATCTATTTTTCAGTGTTTGATTAACATTTTACTGGGAAATAAAACAACTAAAGCCAATTCAGTACTTCATTTCACAACTTTGAATAAAATAAAACAATAACTTTTTTTTAATGTTTTTTGATAAATTTTGAGTTTGAAAGTTTTTTTTGCAAAAAAGTTTAACACAAATAACTAGGTTGAAACAAATGATTAAAGAAAAAGTTTCTGGCTTAAATAAAACCTATAATTTTAGCATAATTAGTGTTGCCGTTGTTTTTATATCTTTGTAGACAATTTCCCCTCCCACCTAAACGGAGTGAGATAGACTCCCCCTCTTCTAGCAAAAAATGATTGTATAAATCCCCTCTACAATAATCCGTTATTATTTTGCTACGCCGAAGTTATCGTAGTACCCCACATTAATCCTCAAAGTGATATCACCAAAAAAAATCATAAAAAATTAGTTTTAGTAATTTTCAATTATCTCAAAAACTAGAAGACATAAAACCATTCGGTTATTAGTGTTCATTTCAGAATTAAGATCAGCATTGACAACTAAAAGTCAATTGTTTATTTCACAATTTTGAAAAAATATTGGTCTAAACTTTTATTTTCATAAACAACAATAACACCCTACTTAAAAATTCAACTAACCTCATCCGCTAAAAAGATTCAAATCAACGAAATCAATGATCGTATACATTTAATTTACATACAAATTGTAATAATTTTCCAATGTTTATGGATTTTAAGCCCAACGGGCGGATCCTCTAACCAAAGTCGCCATTTTTTCTTGAAATTATCTCCTACCTTGAGCTAAAATATTACCCATCAAAGAATAGTAAAAATGTAGCGAAAACTAAAATTGGGTGCCATACCAAAAGTTAGTCATTGTATAGTGATTTATGTACCTACTGGTACTCCCAAACATTTTAATTTTATGCAATTTTCTTTTACACAAAAATTCCATAAACATTTCTGTATACCATATTTTCAAATCTCTATATTATGCTTTCTAAAAAAAATACCATTTGATTCTTCTAAGGGCTCATTTGGATGCCTTTTATTGTGCATGCCCAATGTTATGTTGTCAGATGCTAAGCTTGAGATTAATTTTGTTCAAAAGAAATCAATATGTGCCTACCTACCTTGTTTTTTGACACTTGTTTAGTCGTGTTTAACAAGTAAATTAATCCGCAATCCAAAACAAACCTCTCCAAACAAATGTGAACTTATTCAACATCTGTCCGAATGTGTATGAAATGCATTTCTGATTTACTTAAATTTTAAATTCATTCCCTCGCAATCCAACGAGTATAACAAACCAATACTAAAAATGAAACAGTCGTAGAAACTCTGTTACAGTAATTCATGTTTTCTGAAAATTCTAGGGCGGTAATCTTTTTAGCATACATTTGCATTATTTTTATTTTCCTTAGACTTTTGCCCAAGCCCTCAAAATCCTGACCCTTATAGAGCAGTAGCATATACGGGATTACAAATAAGGGTGAGCGGAGTGTATTTCGGTATATCTTAACCCACAGAAAATGAAACACCAAAAACCCTCGTCCTAAACTTCTAACTAAAAGGTGTTAATCCTTGTGAATTGGTGTTAAATGTTTCATGATGACGGGGGAAACATTTTGTGCAGAAAATAAAGTAAGACCGCCACAACAATAATTACTGTGTCAAAAGTTTTTTTTGTATTCTTTCTTCTTTAGGTATATGCCATGAGGATTGTTCCTTTTGGTTGAACAAATGTCATGGAGGTATTCCTGCAACTGTTTAGTAGACTTCCACCCCCAAGCCTATAGGATTTCTTTGGGCTGTTAACATGAAAGGAGTCATTGAATAAGAGTGAATGAAGAATAAATTGAGTGAGATGTGAGAGGTTAACGAAAATACCAAAACTTTTACTGTTGGGTGTGAGGTGTAAGGCTTGGGTTAACCTGTAGTAAAACTATTTGAACAAAAGTCTTTCTACATGCTCTATATAGGGCATATATTGGTTTCGTATCAAAAAAAAATTGAGGTTTTAATCCACGCAAACATTACGATGGTGGAGAAAGAAGTCAATAAAAGTGAGTTTATTAATGACTCCCGTCGCTTACTATAAGACATTAGGTGAGAATTTGTAAAGTGACAACTTGACAATTGTCAAATACCTGTCCGATAAATAATTTCACAATTTTATAGAACTGACAGAAAATATGTTGCAGTAAATCGTCAAGTTTTCGGAGCATAAGAAACTTGTCATGGTGACAATGAATTATAAAGCCTAATAGCAATTAATTGCCAATAGGCAATTTCAAAAAAGTTTGCAATTTAATGGTAAAAATACACTATAGCCTTATATTTCCACCTTATAATGCTTCAGGCGCTTTGCTAGTTTGTGTTGCTCCCAATGTATTTAGATGGTTCCTTATGGTGTTTTCCATTGTTAGAATGAGATTTCAAGAATTAGTTTTTGCATGGCCAATGGAATACCATTTCAAATTGATTTATTTGAGTCATTGCATAAGTTTAATTTTATATCTGTGTCATAAATTCAAAAAAGTCTTCATTACTTGATGTAGGTACTTCATCAGATGATAAAAATGCGTTTAATTAACTAATCAATTAATATTAAACTACATACTTCCATTTTATAGTAGAAATTGTTTCCCTAATATTTTTACCACAATTTTTAAGATGTTGGTTGGTCTACTTTTTTTAAGATGCAAAATAGTTGGCCTAGACGCAAGAGCTGTTTATTTAATTCTCATATTTTTTTCGTGAAGGAATTATTGAGAGAAATGTTTGTTTTTATTGCATGAAAAGCTTACTCATTAAAGTTTGACACAGATTTTTGTCATCCATGGCTCGTGTTATTATGCTTTCCCGAAATCTTCCGCAGTCGATATAATGCATTCGACCCAAATCACCAAGCATTTTAAGTTGCTGCGATAAACGGTGCGAATCATAATGGCAAATTCTTGAAATTGGTAATAAGAAAAGGGACAGTTCGTCAAAACGAAATTTCATGATTGTCATATACATATGCTAAATAAAACAAAATTATTAAATAAAACCGGCGACAAACAGAAGCGCCTCTCTAACTGCAAAACAAAATAAACGAATAAACAAAAGAGTTTTTATATGAATAATTATTCCTTCTTCGTCACCTTTTAATACAGTAAAATTAGCAAAAAAAAAACAATCGATTTAGGGAACGAAATATAAGACGTCTGAATTTCTTATAGCTGAAAGAGGGCTATAAGAAAAGCTTATGCCTAGTTTTTCGGGACGCCATCCGCCTGGGCAAATCTGCCATTTTGGAAAACGCGAATTGATCTATATCTCCGAAAGTATGGATTTTAAGTAAAAAGTTGTTATAATAAAATTTGTTCGAAATAAAATTTTCTTTTATTTGTCATCAAAACTTTTTTCCGCGTGGAGAATAATTTTGAGGTTATGTCGTTTTATTTTTTTTTTTTTTTTGTTTTCCTTTTTTATTTTTTTACTTTTTCACATTTTTGTCATTTTGTAAGAAACTTACGTAAATTGTTGTTGTGATAAAATTGAAGACAACAAAGTTTAACAAATTTTCATATATTTTTGAAGATGGTGCGGCATCCCAGTGTTAGTTAGAGCTTTTGGAAAATTAGCTGCTACATCAATTGAGCCGATAAAGTACAATAAAGATAGACTTTTTCGTGGAATGAAATATTGGTAAGCTGATTTCCTTATTAATGAAAGAGGGCTATTAGAAAAGCTTATGTCCGGTTATTCGGGACGCCATGACCCTGGTGAAATCCACCATTTTGGAAAATGGGAATGGACCTAGATCTCCGAAACTATTGATTTTAGAGGGAAAACTTTGAGGCCAAAGTTGTAGGTAATTAAACCATCTTTCGTTTATATAAAATTTTTTTTGCAGTGCAGGCAATATTTTCAAGGTTATGTCGTTTTATTTTTAATTTTTTTTAATTGCAATTTTTTTACGTTCCCGAGGAAACTTACGTGAATTACTTTCCAAATACGAATTTTAGAATACTAAATTTACATCATTTTGACATTTTTTTTGAAGTTGATGCGATACCGCAGTCAAAAGTTACAGCCACTTTGGTGTTGTATTAATTTTAATAACAATTTAGTTTTTTATTTACTCCGGAGTTTTCATTTTAGCGCAACCAAAATGGCTGTAACTTTTGACTGTGGCATCGCATCATCTTCAAAAATATATAAAAATGTTGTAAATTTCTGGAATTCTCATTTAGAAAGTAATTCACGTTAGCGTATTCCAGAATGATAAAAATGTGTTAATATGAAAAAACAAATAATTAGACGACATAGCCATCAAAATATTGCCCGCACCGAAAAAAATGTATGAGTGAACGAAAAATAATTTAATTGCCTACAAGCTTGGCCTTACAATTTTTCATCTAAGGCCAATAGTTTCGGAGATATAGATCACTTTGCGTTTTCCAAAATGGCGGATTTCCCCACTATGTGGCGTCCCGAAAAACTGGACATAAGCTTTTCTAATAGCCCTCTTTCAGCTATAAGAAATTCAGCCGTCCTATATTTCGTTCCCCAAGAAAATCTAACTTTCCTGTGCCTAAAGCCCACTTAGAGTTTAAACATTGTTTAAAGAATAAGTGGGCTTTAAGGTTTGTTTGTTTTTTATCGAATTTTATTAAAATCATGTAAAGTAGAAAACAGTTTCAGTGGTCAAAAAGCCATATAGGAACTAATGGACTTAAATTCAATAGTGCACCGTTATTGGGAGTGATTAGTCCTGGTTTGAGGTTAAAGGCGACCAATGCAAACGTTTAATTCGAGAGTTCAAAAACCCTTTCATTAAAGACTGTTCATAGCAAACATAAAAAAAGAAGCATTACTCATGCTAATGCGCATCTACTAAGGATAAGTTAATGTTGCCAGGATATTCTGCAAGAGCAACAATCGGAAAACTGCAACCACAGTTAAAATTAACGAGACCAAAAATACTACAAATCAGAAGGAAGCGAAATCGATAAAACTTCCTCTTAAGTTTTTCGACTTAAAATAACCCCAGAACACATGATTTTTGTCTGAACCGGTGACTGTGGTGTACACTGTATATTATATTTCATTTTTGTCAATAAATTATTGGCAATGGTTTTATACTGGAGAGCAAAGTTAAAAGTTCAGCAACTTTTCCGAACGTTTCTGAATTGGCTGAGGTTTTTGAGATATCCTAGTCTAGGCATGGATAAAGGAAGTGTTTTTCAGTACTTTGCGGTTAAATTTCATCCCGAATTACAAATATTTTCCACATTTTTGATCTGAAAAATAATTAAGCCATTTTCAACTACTAATTTTCGATCACTACTTATTTTCCTTGAAAAACTGTCCCATATGTTAGCAACTGTCCGCCAACGTTCGCAAACCTTTGCTGATGTTAACTTAAATATTGCCAAAGCTTATATTTCTCTTCGAGAAATCGTAAGTTAAAATTTATGGATCTAGGAAATAATTGATTTAAGAGTCGAATAAAGCCTATGACTAGAATTTATGCCCTGCAAAATAAATAAAATGATTTTTGGGTAACTTCTGCTTCCAATTCTTTTTTTATTTAAGGCCTACGAGTTTTTCACAAAAATTGGGGATTAGCTTTTACTGTTTGGAGGCGAAGAATTAAACTTAATAATAATACTAACTGAAGAAGAAACAAAGAATATTGGGAAGATCAAAATCAAAACATTCAGATGCGCCGTAGTGATTTTTGTTGGAAAATGTACCTACCAAATTGGTGGTGAAACTTAACCTCAAAAATAGGGCTGGTCACGAGATGAGAAAAGTCTCGGTCTCGATCTCGGTCTCGTATGACGAGGTCGAGACGAGACGAGACGAGACGATACGAGACGAGACTGCCTTTTAAGCAACCGAGACGAGACCGAGACGAGACTGTTTATTTGGACCGACATTTACAAAGAGTCTAATAAACTTAAAAATCCAATTTTAGTTAAATATTTATTTTCTTCGGCACCTCAAACGATTATCAAAAATATTTCGTTCCAATAATCAACAGTTTATCAGAAAATGGTATTTTTCGGAGACGAGACCGAGACGAGACTTAATTATACGAGACCGAGACGAGATTGAAAATTTTCGATTTTAACGAGACCGAGACGAGACTTATAAAAGTCTCATTGAGTCTCGTCTCGTGGCCAGCCCTACTCAAAAATAGGATATCTCGGAAACCTGAGACAATCCACAAATTCGAGGTCACATTCTAATTCAGTACACGAAAGGCTACTGAAAAGTAAATAGAATCTGAATATTTTTCCCCTTTGAGAAATCCTGTTGAATTGTGTCACATGCATTGCACATAATCCTCAACAATCATTATGACTTTCTACATAAATATTCAGTTGAAATGATCTTCTTGTGGTAAAGGGCAAAGGGTAAAGGGATACTTAATGTTTACCTACAGATGCACACATATTTTTGTGTCTTAATCAAAAAAAAAAAAAACAATTATAATCTCATTTTTATTTGAAACCATATAATAATTATGGTGCAAAAAATAAATTAAGTAATTGAATTGTTCACTGAAGCTTATCCCGCCCAAATCGAAAAGTTAATGATCTGTGCTCTATTAAGCGAACTGAATATATCGTCGTATACTATAATGAAACCGGTAAAATATTGTGACACCTACCATGACTCTTGAGTTAATTGATGGTTAGTGTACAATCAACTTCAACAAAATGTCATTTTAATTAAGACATAAGTACCTATTGGTAGATAGGAACGAATGAAAAAAAAAAGAAAACAACAGAATTGTTTTAAATTAATATAAAATGTGCCCATGGAATTACGACGAACATTATAACGTTCCCCTTTTTTTCTGCTGGTAGTTTGTTGATACGTTTGACTTGGCTGAGGGTTACGGGATGACGATGACGGGACTGCTGGCTGACTATGGCTACCCATTGCCATCGGTGCCCGATTCTATCGACCGACACATCCTTTATGTGTCGCACGTTATTCTCCAACACCTTTAATCGAAATTTATAACATTAGGACGAAATTATTGCCATCGAAAGAGGTGAGATTTTGCGTGAGTATATAAATTATCACCGACTCTGGATGTTGGATGCACGCTGCAATATAATTTACCTTTCGTAGCCAGCGCCCGCTGCGAACTTATTAGTGATGATATTGCACCCTGTGTTAAGCCGATTCGCACGATCAACAGTCGCCGCAGGATACCGCGAGATGTGCTTCTGCCGCCAAGCATCTGATCTGACGGTGTATCCGCATCATGCATCCATATGCCTGCCGCAGGCAGCATCCTGCAAGCAGTGGCACTCTCACTCTTGGCTGATGTTCAGATATGTACGCTTTGTATAGCTTGCAGGAGTATCTGCATAAAGTAGGTATCTTTAGACATTGGTGTTCTTGCTCTGACGACGAAGCGGGCCAGGGAATCAATCCAGAAGAATTTTTTGCAAAGTGAGTTATGGATTTGTGTGAACTTTCGCGAAGAATTGCACAACACAGTTTTTTTTTTTTTGTTTTTCTTGTATTTGTGCACTTAATCATACTCCTGGACGGCTATGTTAAATGGAATGTATCGCACATAAATAAAGGGATTTATTAGAACGAAAAAAAATAAATTTTTTTTTTTTTAATTCTTTCACAAATGAATTCATTGAATTTGTATATTGTACGTACATAGTACATACACAGACACATTCGGTATTCATATTGATTGAGGTCATAATAGTGTCTATATAAAACTTTTTATATTAAGTCGATATGAGGCCTTCTTTATACATAATATGTGTAGATATCCTGAGGTATAGCTCTATACTTTTATTGTCTTTCTTAAGGTTCTTCCAAACAAAACGCGAAATTTGAGCGAAACAGTCGCAACAACATAAAAATGACACATAACCAATAGGGCTTTTTAGAAAAAAAGCAATATATCTCTGTATCATAGCTTCTGAACGCCAAATCGAAATGTTGGCACAATGATGTTTAAATGCCAGGCGTTATTATAATATAATATAACTAGCGGCCCGGTACGTGCTTCGCTACGTATAAAGTGAAATAATAAAAAAAATTAATTGGAACATCAAATTCATTTATTCAAACAAAAAAATATTTTATTAATTGCTAGCTATTTTAAAACTTAATCCAAAACATTTAGATAAACAATATTTTTTGTTTTACCATTTTGAGAATGAATAAACAAACGGCTGGGGGTACCAACTCTGGAACAGGCAACATAAAGTTGGTCATGTGAAAAACATGATTCCTCCAAATTTACACCACAAACAACGTGAAGTGTTTGCCCTTGGGCCTTGTTGATAGACATCGCAAATGATAAACGCAGAGTATATTGTAATCGTTTGAATTCAAATGGCATATCAGTTGGAATCATAGGGATACGCGGTATCAAACAAACTTCTCCTTTTGATTTACCAGTTGAGATCGTAGCTTCAATCAAATTTGGCAAAAGATTTTTCACTGCCAATCTGGTGCCATTACACAGTTTTGGTGGATTAATATTTCGCAATAACATAACAGTTTTGGTGGATTAATATTTCGCAATAACATAATCAAAGAACCAACTTTCAGATTCAAGCTATGCGGTGGCATACCAGCCGGTTCCAATTAATTTAAAAATTCAATTGGATAATTCATTGCCTCATCTTGATTGATAACACTGTCAATTGATTTATATGTCGTGACTACACCTGGCAGTTTCGATTGAATTTGTAAATTAATGGCATTGATATGAATGTTCTTTGGTGCTAAACTGGCGCGTTCTCTCAACCAATCATAATTTCTGAGTTTCTAATGCTGGCAATCTCACTTTACCATTAGCACAACACATGCCGGGCGTTTCACCTGGGAAGTTAGCCGCATCACAATGTGGACATATTGCGTCCATCATTCCAATGTATCCGTACATACTATAATCAATCTGACTGTTGTAATCAAAAGCAGCACGCATCATTTCAGCCAAAACAGGACGACGTATTCGTGATCGCCGTGCAAGATTCAGTACAGGTACAGGGTCAACAGATCTATTTCGGGCATTACGTTCACGCTGCGATGCATTAGCTTGTGCGCGTACATCTGCAGTCCGTGATTGTCTTAGTAGTGCCACATAACTTGAATTACGTGTTCGCCGACCTATATTTGCTCGTCTGTCTCGTGGCATTTTTGCTTCATATAAAAAAGAATGAATCAAATTAAAAACAAATTGCTACATTAATAGTGGTGTAATAGTATTATTCACTTCAGCAGTTTAAAACTTACCGTTTGTGTAAATGCGTTTGACAATTTAATTCAAAAAAAGCCTGGTAAACTGTCAACACTAAAAAAAGTTTCAATTTCACAGCACATTCCCATTTTAAGAAAATTTCAATTTGACAGCGAAATCCTTGCTTTAAGAAAATATAAACACAAAGCAATAATTATCGCTGACAATTTGCTTTAATCGAATAACCGCTCGACCAATTTAGTGCAAACTTCACATAAACCATCTACTAAATGATCCAAACAAATCCTGAACATTTGGTTTGAATAAGTGAGCCCATTCTTGAGTTATAAAATTACAACGAAAAGTGGCATTGATTTTTATATATATAGATATTATATAAAATATAAAATACTAGCTGATCCGGCGAATTAATATGGGTCAGTTCATATTATGCTAAAATAGATAAACTAAAAATGTTGATGATACGGTAGGTTTGTCGAGACGGGAGCATGCTACATACAGTTGACCGGTGATGTGAAACATGGCAATTCGATATTTATACTACAAATATCCATCAGCGATTGTTCTTGCTAAGTGATTGTCCTTAATAAGTGTAGTTCCGTGGGATAGTTGGTGGCTTTGTCCATCACGGAGTCGATGGATTTCAATGAATAAATTTCACCGACACGGCGCGGCGCCGATTGAATTTTGAATGACGAAATTCAAATGATTGACATTCTTGTATTTCGCAGTCAAAATCGCTAGTGCACGCAGCCAACATGGTCAGCATAAATCTGAGCGAAATTCGGGAAAACATTTATGATGAGCTCTTCCGGTGTTGACGTAAAGTGACAAAAATTTTGTGGAAATTCAATCAGGCCAGTAACTAAGTCCACTGGAATTAAGCCATTGCCCATCGCCGAAAAATTGCCTGCAGAACTGCAGCGAACTGGTTAGTTTGTTAAGCAACTCGCATGTTTGTTTTCAATTACAATTTCTTCAATTACAATTTCTTCACGTAGTGCCATAAGGCCGATGCCTTCAGGCAAGCATTCAACTCAGCATTGGATCTTGAACTCACAGGTAGCGTTTGACGAAAACATCCTGAAAGCAATCATTACACCACCGAAACTTAGACGTTTATCACTTTGTAAATCTTTGAACATGCGATTCAGGGCTTACAATGCGCGTTTTAGTGCGATTGTGCACTGCTGCAAACTTTCGCCATCGTTGAGTTCTTTGAAAAGTAGCATGTAGGGTAGGTTCTTCATCCACTTGCAGGTTTAATGCACGCAATAGCAAGTCCAATTCAATTTGATTGACGAAACGAAAAGGACATTCCTTCCTTAGGCCAACACGAACCCATCAATTCACAAATCGTGAAAATTGAACGATCCTTTCTGGTATTACGTACTTAAGACAAGATCTTCCCGTTCCAGTTTTCCTGGAAATTTGCCGGGATTTTCCTGCATTATCCTTTGTCCCTTCTTGGGCCAATACAAATTCATCAAGCCCAGAATCATGAAAATCGAAGTATCCGTTCTCAAGTTATGCACTTTAATCAGGAAATTCCCGGATTTCTAATTTTCCTGGAAATTTTCCGGGATTTTCCTCCAGTATCCTATGTCCTACCTTGGGCCAATACGAATTCATCAAACTCAAAATTGTGAAAATCGAACGATTAGTTCTCGAGTTATGCGTGCACACACGGACGACATTTCTCTTTTATATTATTTTTTTATGAGCCACACATTTCCTTATTAAAGAATTGACCCAATCGGAAGAATAAAATTGCGATGAAAAGTGAAACAATTCCAAATATCAAAATCAATAATAAAAACAATTAAATTGATAAAAAATTGTTACAAAATTGATAACAATTCCAAATCGGAAGATGAAAAGCAAACACAATATAACCCCAAAATGAAAACTCAAAGTAACTTTTTCATAACAAAAGGATGACGAAGGTAATTTACAGTCAACGTTGGAGAACGCACCACTCTGTCATTGTTGCAAAATTTTGGCTGTCAGCTTTGAGTTTGACGATTTGGTAATAATCCCAATACTAAATACCGGATTCAGCGAATCCGTGCGCTCAACGCATCAGATTTTTTAGTATCCACCTACTTAATTTTGAGACCGAGGTCCTGATTGGCCAGCTATCATAAAAGTAAAACGTAAGATGAAATTCAGTTACGTTAAATGAAGTTTAGTTACGTTTCATCTAAATTTTCAGGAAGAAATTCCCGACAGAAAACTCAGGTGACAGCTTTTCTATGTGAAATCTCGGCTCTCAATACAAAACTGAAATTTCATATAATTTTGCGTCCAATGATATAAATTACTCGTAAGTACCTACTTTATTTTCAGAAGTTGTCATATTTTTGCATTGAACGTTACCAATGTTTCGCATTGGTTTTCGAGAGTTTTTTTCATCAGCGGGAGATGAATTGGTTAGGAGCATACAACAGCTCATCTGCAAGATTTTGCACTATCTGTGTGTTTAGGCCAGGCAAGGCAACCGTCGATCAAATGTTCACACTCCGACAGATTTTAGAAAAAAACCCGGGAATTCTAGATCGATACACTCCACCTCTTTATCGATTTTAAAGTAGCGTATGTTAGCGTGAAAAGGGACGAATTATACAGAGCCATGTCATATCTCGGCATCCCTTTCAAACTCGTCCGCTTGTGCAGGATGACGATGGAGAAATCTCGCTGCTCCGTCAAAATTGGTAAGAACATCACCGATTCCTTTGATGTTGAGAAAGGATTGAGGCAAGGCGACGCGTCATCATGCAATCTATTCAACATCGTTCTTGAAGCAATTGTACGCAACGCACATGTCAACACCAGCGGTACAATCTATCAAAAATCTGTTCAATTGCTTGCGTATGCAGATGACACAGACATTGTCGGCAGAACGAAACGAGCTGTGGCAGGCGCATTTGCGAACATTGAATCGGAGGCGCCTAAAATAGCATTGGCGGTTAATGAGGACAAGACGAAGTATATGCTGTCTTCGAGAGAGGAATCTCAACATCGTCGAATCGGGCAAAATAGCACGATGGAAAGATATACTTTCGAAATTGTCAAAGATGGCTGGGGCACATGGCGCGTATGAACAGCAATGCACCTGCCCGACGAGTCTTCGAATCCAACCCCGATGGTGAACGCAGCAGAGGAAGAACCTGTAACAGGTGGCGCACACAAGTGGAGGATGACATCAAACAACTCGGTGTGCGCAACTGTAAGCGGCTAGCTAGGGACAGAGCTGGCTGGACGGGCTTGTTAGTTGAGGCCGAAGCCCATCCTGGGCTGTGAGCGCCATCTAAAGTAAAGTAAGTAAGTTGTATAATTGTGGGTAATATTTTAAAATCTTAATTTTGAAGATCCGTCGAAAATTTGTATGAGATATAGAATTATGATACCATGGCGATTCTTTTCTTCAATGAAAATTATTTTTCTTGGTGAAAAATTGATGTAAGAAAATTTCCAAACTGCCAAAAATCGGATTGGGTTTTAACCCAACTAAATTTTGAGCATGATTTTTGTCAACATTTTCATAAATATGTGACAACTATACCCTCATGTTATAAGCCTCATTCGAATGCTAAATCGATCTTTTTCACATTTGAATTATCTTTTTAAAATAAAAATCCATACGAGTCCCCTAGTCCTTTTCCGTTACAACTATAGCTGTAAAACAACTCAAACTAGAGGAAGTAGAAACAGTTGGGGAAGGGTAGAACAACCACCGTGCATACAAAGTTTTTTTTTATTGTGAACTTTTTTTATCAATTTTTCAATAAACAATATCAAAAATCAACTTGACGGGTATTTCACAGACGCCGAATTTAACCCCACTTTTTAGCTTTTTGTAGACAATCAGTTCACGGGGATTTTGCACTGGTGGACGATCACAAGTGGTTTTCTAAAAGTCTATCACATCAGATACGTTTTTCAGTAAATCGTAGATCTCAAAAGCTTTTTCGAATGCAATATGAAAGATAAAAGAATAACTTTAGAAAACACAAATTCAACAATTTTACAAAACAAACAAACAAATAAAAAAACAAACAAATTTTAACAACAGAAAAAGTTCTTCTTTATAATTCCTTTCCCTTCTTTCCGTTACAAAACCAACCCGTAATCGGGAAAAAAAAACTTTCATTTATATTTTGTTTGGAAACAAAGTTTTAACAAACAGAAACAATAAATTTTTCAAAAAAGATTTTCTCCAGATTCCTTAAAGGCGGGATTTTTCTTTAATCAAAGCAGTAAGTACACAAAACTTATCTCTGTAACGCCATCTTTGAAGAGCCAAACTTTTGATTTGGTACGAGAAGTATATTTTCCTTCCTCACTCCTATATATATATTTCCTGCTTACCTAGAGGTTTCTCAACAGCTTCTAATACTAGTATATTATTATTTTTCAACTGCTGCGTCAAAATTCAAGAAAAGAAACAAAACTTCTCAATAATGTAGCTTGGACGATTGTAGCATCATCGTCCTCTTCTAGAGAAAGAAACGATGTGATACAAAATTTGTGTCTTGTCTCTTGAAGTTGAAGGAGGTAATGATTCAGCTTCCGGTTCCGATTGTGAAATATATTTCTAGCTAACGCTCCTTCTCCCCCAGGACTAAACAAAAGATAAACAAAAAAATCAAAGTTACGAAGGAGGTAACGAAATTTGGAAGCATTTCACTGTTCACTTGGCACAGCTTCAGATATACACTGATGCCAGAGAGGGGGTTGGCTTTATGAAGGCGCACATCTTCATTCTCTATGCTGAGCACGTATATTTTATTGTATACGAAGATAATAGGGGTGCTTCGTAGCCCACCCCCAGGCCCGTACAAAATATATAGATATATACAAAAGCCTGTTTAAGTCCTGTCGCACAAAAAGAGGGTAAAGTTTTGGTCCTTTTCTTTTGTGTTCAAAGGATTTTTTCGCGCAGAAGGAATATTCTCGTTTTTATCCCTCAATTTTTGTGTGTTGTGGAAAATTGAATTATCAGATAGATTTTGTGCTTGAAATTTGCAACGTCAAGGATTTCCAGATTTTATTAAGGACGTGTGCTTATTTGTTTGGTCGTATATTTGTTCATCTGATTGCCAGCTATGTTTTATGCGATATGATATGTGTGTGAATAGCACAAAGCAATGCAAATTGAATATTATTTACACAAGAAAAGTCAGGAGAAAAAAAAGGACAAATATGTATAATAAACTGTAACAATAATGTGTATATGGAAAAACAACAAGAACATACCCCTATTGTTAAGCTATGAGGAGCAAAAATAAATTGGAGTACAAATACAAATTACCTACTGGAGCAAATTATTTTTATTTAAAGAACAACCTTCGAAAGCTAAGTGTATTAAGGTGTAAATGTGAGCAATGCCATTTTTGTCATATAGGGATTGAAGGAACTTCATTCCAGGCCTGTTTCCAGGTTCTGTTTATTCGGAAGGAGTCACGGCACTTGAATAGTATTTTCTTAAACACTGGCAGAACAAAATTAAAAGTCACAGTAAAAAATGTCCTGAGTGGAAAACTAAGTAAAATTGGCTCTGTAATTGAGTACGAAATTGCATAATTAACAAAGTTGAACATAGCTTTGTGATTCTTACACTCAACTTGAGAAATAGTTTTTATTCACTCGAAGTTGGCGTTTTCAACTTTTGATTTACAGCTCTAGAGTTGACACTAAATACATATATTACAGGTAATATCACTAGCGTTTTCATTTTTGTTCAATTCTGCGCATGTTGTCAAAATCAATAGTTAAAAAAATTGAATGTAAAACAATCACCACAAATTTGTTTTTGTTTACTGTGTAGTTACACAAAGGGCAGCCATCTTGAAGTTTGACAAGCTGCGCCTGATAATAACTTAGACGTATGTGTACTGTGGAGTTGATCAACTTAAAAATGTATCAACTCCCCGAAATAGTAGAAGTTAGCGAGCAAACTTTGGATTTTTCTTCATTTCTGTTACTTCGTTCATGCCAATCAGTTGTGTTGACTTTTCACTCTTGACTTGGAAAAGAAAAACTTATATTAGGCGCGTTCAGGAAAGAGAGATATCGAAGATTTTGCTCCCTCAAAAGCTGATCAAGCGAATTCAAAAAATTTTGTCCTCAGTATTTTGACAGTCCAACTGAGATTTTTTTTGAAGTAGCCCGTAGCGTAACGGTTACTGCGTTCGACTGTCACGCTGGAGGTCTGGGTTCACTTCCCAGCCTCGGCCACCTAAAATCTAAAAAGTTTTTTTCAGGGCTACTGCCTCTTGCGACGAAGTGACAAATCCTCCAAGAGTATCACTTGTCATGAAAAAGTGCTTCTCGTCAGCCGTTCGGATTCGGCATACAATTGTAGGTCCCTTCCATTCCTGTAATAAGCGCACACAGGAATGGTTGTGAGTTGTTAGTCACTAGGTTCTTCATGAGCTGTTGCGCCACCCAATTTTTTATTTATTTTAACTGAGAGTTTTTACTGAGGAAACCTGTTCAGGCAACTGAGATTGCTGAGGCCTTCCGAAATCTCCCTTTCCTATACTTGCCTATTAAATAGAAATTAAATAAAGAGAAAGCTTTCAGTTTTAATTGAAATAATAAAATTAAAAACTTTTCGTGCAAGTTACTTTTGGATGAATTGGTATCATTTTTTTCGAGCAGCGAATATAATGCACAGGAGGAAAATGTCCACGTGAAACCGTCCACGTGTTGGAATCAAAAACTTGGCCAACCATGATTTCATTCATTGTTTTCGCCGCTCAAAGCAACGAATTATGATTCTAAATTTAATAAGGGATTCATTGTCGTGTGACGAAAGACGGTACTGCTCATTGTGAATTAGTTCAAATTTTGTATTTTTGATAAATTTCTGGTAATTTGTTCTTTTAGAATTCGTAAGTTACGACCATTTACGACCAGTTATTGATCATATTGCGATACTTTTCGTTTGGATAAATTCAATTGACGGTCTTAGATTTCATTGGGGTGGGCAATGAAACCGTGCATTATGTCTTGAAACAGATGTCGAAAGCGAAAGCTTACCTTGCATTAAGAATTATTAGTATACCCCAAAGCAACGCCAAAGTTGAAAATGCGGTTGGTCAACTTTTGAATTTCCACCTGGAGTCCAGATTTAAGGTAATGATTAAAAGCATTTTTTTACTTTCAGTTCAACTCAGGATTTGAAGTCAACTTGTAAGTTGACCAAATTTGGAGTTTTAAGAAAGTTGAGTAATATTGAATAAAATGAGCTTTAGCGTAATAGGAGCAGCTGACCAATTGTTTTTAATAGAGATAACAAAGCTGGTGATTAATTGCGTTTGACATTATTATTGGCGATACCATGACTGACACTATAAGAAAATTCTAGTAATTTTAAGGAAAATCTTATCGGGACTCGGGAGCTTTTTTCGAAAGTCTTAAAATTCCGCAGGGAATTTTAAGCCCTGTAATTTCATAGAAGCCAATAAATAGCAAATTGACAGACTCAAGGGTCAAAATATTTTTTTTGAAAATTAATGTCGAATTCCATTCGACAACCATTTGATATCGATTTCATTCAATTTGTTTTCATTGTAGAAGGAATTTAAAAAAATCGTTTTTTTTGTTTGGAATTTTGTTGCCACACAACCCAACAAAATAGTGCATGCTAAACAAATATCAAAGTGTATTTCATTTTTCACGTTGTTTTTATAATTTATAACCGAACATATTTCGTGTGATAATTGTAAAGAAACAAAAACAATTGCGCTCGTATTCTAGTAAAAATAATAACAATCCGAAATCCATCCCGGCCCAGCGCAGCGGCGAGGACGTTTTCTGTATATTACCCTAGGGGACGAGGAAAAATAATTTTACAACGTGCTTTTCTCGGGAATTACATATTTTTAAAAGGAATTTTGTTTCTCCCGGCGGCGTTATCACTTGGACTCTTCAGTTGACAGTGAGGGCCTTGTCAAGACGCAATTTTTATTAAGTTCAGTCGAGCTTATATCAAATTTACAGCGAAAATCAATTGTGAACTATATCCAACCCAATTAGAATTTCTAATCAAGAATTGTTGGAAATTTCTTGATTAGATTAAACGCAATGGATACAAAAATAGCTGTTTTTACAAAAGTGGTCGGACTCGCCACAACAACCAACAAAAGTGTGTCCGACCACTGGTTTTGTAAAGAGAACAGTCTTAGCTTTCATTTGATACCCCATTTATAAAAATCCATCATGGTTTAGGTATCCTAAGCCAAAAATGCAACCGAAAAAGTGAGTTTCTACCCATTGGCACCTGAAGAACCTTGTCCGACCAGCGCACACTGGGGCAAGATACCCCAATAACCGGAATTAATTCAGGAGATGGGTCTGTTTTACTAAAAACATTTTTTTTAGTTGAAGTACCATAAAAATTAATAGGAAAACCGAAATTGAGTTTTAGAATTATGTTTTGATGCTTATTGCCGACTGCGTAAATGGTGTTTTTGTAGATATCTATGTATCTATTTTTGTCCGAACGTAACTCCTCAACCACTGAACCGATTTTAACAAATGATAGGCATTGGATTCGGCTTGACGGCAAGAGTAACAAGGGGTACCTGAAACAAAATGGCGGATTTTAGGCGGGAAATAGTGATTTAAGAAATGTATGTGTATTCGAGTGTCCATTAGGCCGATTTTGAACAGTTATCCCCCATTGGATTTTTCTTGATGACGCGAGTAAAACTAAGTACATGAAATTCTTGAAAAAACAAAATGGCAGATTTTTGGCGGCAAATTGTGAGCCTGTGTTCGTCTATTCGTTTGTCCTTTCGTAACAATTCAACGACAAAACCGATTATTGTGATGAATGATTTGGCGTTGAATTCTTCTTGGTGACCCGAGTTACACTTAGGTCTTGAAAAATCAAAATTGCGGAAATTATATAATTTAGGCTTTCAGCTGGTAATATATGTTGTTAAACCATAAGAGGCCTTAGTAGTTCGATTCCTAATCATAACTCGGTATTACGCATATTTTGGTAACGCTCATACAACTCCATTCGAGTATAAAATATACTGTTCGAATGTGAACCTACACAAAAAAGGCTTTTTTATTGAAAAAAAAAAAAACATTCAACATTTTCTGAGGTACTCTACTAAATAAATCTCAATAAAAAAAATGGTGTACATATGAGCACCAGATTCTTTTTTCGCACAATACAACAGACATTAAACTATTTTTACAAATAAAAATCTCGACATAGAAACATCTAGAAACCTACTTTTGCTCTAACTATACGTGAAATATGCCCTAAATTATAAATATCCCATTATTTATATTCCATTTATATTGAAAAAGGAAAAATAGAACCTTAAAATATATTTAGAAATAAAGTACATACTTGAAACTATTGATTCCATAATGTTTTTTAGTTTTCACGTTATTAAAATATATATAAACAAAATCCAACTGATAACACTACTTATTTAACAGTTGTCTTAAGAGTGAATGAAATGTGACTTACAATTCAGCCTTACGGAGTAAAAAAATTACTTAAAAATATAACTATTTAAGCTAATGACAGCTTAGAATGTGTGCTAACGGGAAAACCAGTTTTCATTTTCATCTTTTTCATCTCTTTTTGAGTTTATTCCGATTCCTTTATATGAGTGGGCCCACTGATGTGCAGCGGTTTTGTTAATGTTAAGACTAAAGCTATGAATTGGCATCATTCTTTTCTGAAGCCGTGATGAGATAGGTTAGCCTACGGTCGCCTCCCATACTATGAGGCCCCGTAAAGAATGGATAACCATGGAATGCCGGTGCCGTGACATTTGGCCATGTGTCATGTGGCCATATTTTGAAATATGGCCATGTGACACATTGTGATAGCGTCAAATGGCCATATTTCAACATTTGGTCAATTGTCGCTTTTACAAAGTGTCATATGGCCATTATGGCCATATGTCACTTTCAAATATTTCTTTTGTCAGAATTACGCGTGAATCTAAACAAAAAACTTGTAAACGTTTTCAAAAAGCACTTTTGAAAAATTTTAGTTTAGTTTTTAAGATATTCTCCTTAACATTTTAAAAATTACTTTACTTAAAATTTAAAAAACTACACTAAAACTTTTCAAAACAAGTTTTTGAAAACGTATACAAGTATTTTTAAAAAATTCGCGCGAATTTCTTAAAAAAAATTGTATACGTTTTCAAAAAGTTGTTTTGAAAAATTTTAATTTAGTTTTTTTAAATTGTATGCTAAGTAATTTTTATAATGTTAAGGAGACTATCTTTAAACAAAATTAAAATCTTTCAAAATAAAATTTTGAAAACGTTTACCTACAAGTACTTGTATACGTTTTCAAAAAGTTGTTTTGAAAAAATCTAATTTTGTTGTTAAAGAGTGTTTCATAAAATAATTTACATAAATTTCCATTTGGCACATCAGGGTGGGCCAAAGCTCCACAATTTATTTATTGAGTTTAGACCCACATAACTGGCTATTCGAGCATTAAACCATATGCCCAAAAGTCACAAAGAAATATGGCCATATGACACTTTGAAAAAGCGTCAAAGGGTCATGTTTTCTAATATGGCCATTTGACACTTACACATTGTGTCATATGGCCATATTTTGGGATATGGCCATATGACGCATGGCCAAATGTCACGGCACCTGGAATGCCTTACAGTATTAGACTTTATGACCTCCTGAAAACTGATAAAAAAAAGTGTATCCCGCAACCACAAGAAAAGATATGTCCATTTTTTTTAGTGTATTTCTTTTTGCCTCGCTTTCCTTTTTTGAATACCTCTACTAAAATAGAATGAATTACCCTGTTTTTTTTCGCAACAATATTTGAAATTATTTGTGCCAAAACATAGGTAGTAGAAATTTATAATAAATGTCCGGTTTTTAGAGGTCAACATTATTTAACATTGATTTTTAATGCAAAATGTGAATCAAAATACTTTTTGAAAAAGTTAAATCATCTCTGGTATAAAAAATGCATGAATACATTAAGTGGTCAACTATTTTAAAAATATATATTGTATGTTTTATAATTGTGTCTAGAGCCAATAACAAGTTATTGGTAAAAATCTACAATACTAGAGTCAATTTAGCAAAAACGAAAGTTTTCAAAATAAGCCCAGTAAACGTGAAAATAATGCCATGCATTGAAGATGATATATTTAAAATTGGTTGGCTTTTCTGTGATGTAGTTCATATGCTAAGTCCAAGCTTTAAACTTTTAGGGCCGAATGCAAGATTACCACGACAAGTTGCAAGAACCGGCTACAATTTCGAGCTTGTTTTGAATTATACCTTTTTTATCAATTTTTTAGGACGGTCATAAAGACTACTATGAGGCATTCGTTATACATTCCTTACGGAGCACCCTGTATAAAGATATATTATTTTTTTCAAAATCTTGAATTTAAGGTAGAAAAAATAATGTAAGTTTTTTTTGGGACACGTTCTCAAAGAGAAGCAGAGTTCTTGTTAAAAATTAAGGTAATTTTTTTTTTAATTTTCTGTTTTTTTAGGGTTTAATCTTTTTTGTTTCTTGCTGACTAAAACTAGTACTTACTCTAGGGTTATTAGTATTTGTAAATGGACTTTCTTTAAGCAAATAATTCATCGTCCAAAATCCCTTGGTTGATGAACACTATTTGGCTTTTACAATGTAATTATAGAAAAGAAAATAATTACTTTTAAAGGATTCAAGAAGCTCAAACAAAATTCTTACGATTATGACTTAGGTTTTAGCTACCGTGGTTAGCCAGGACTAGTAACACTAACCATTTCTGCTTTCTTTCTCTGAGAACACTGTTCTTGAGAGAATTCTTCAAAGCGTTGGATTTAGAACAGCAACATGTTTCGAGTGTTGAAAAAAATAGCATAATATTGCAAAACCATTTAATTTTAAATCGCAAGAAATCTCAAAGAAAAATATTACTCAAGCATTTTATTGCCGTATTTCAAAATCTCAAATTTTCATTTTAATATTTATGATTTTTTATGTTTATCGATTAACATGTTCTACACGTACAGTACATAATATACTTTTTTATTATATCTTTTTTCATTGTTTGTATTTGATTTGGAAGAAATCGTTTTATTTTTAATACTTTCAACTCCACTGATTTATTGATAAAGAAACTTACAACATTCTTCTTTTTTTTTTTTTTTTTTTTTGAGAAAGTCTTTAATCGAAAAGGATATCGAATGACAGCAGTTGCAAAATTTCATAATTCAAAATCTGCATTCAATGCGAAGCTCTTACCGATTTAATACAATCGTCACCTCCGCGTGCAGTCTTCCCCCATCCTTAAGTACTTAAGCGTTTCTTGCCGTGCCGCTCCTTTTGAACTCAAAGTGAAAAAAAAAATAAGAATTAACGTCCACCAATTTGAGTAACGTGAATATGAACTGAACATACCGATGCCAAGCAACACACTCCGTTTAAATCGGAAAGGAGGAACACTCCAAGGAGTTTATCATAAATTTGCAGTGAGCATTTGTCCCTTATGAAGTCTAATCCGCGTTTATTTTATTCGAGGCTACAAATCGTCGCCTTAATAGTGTCAACTTGACTTATGTGATCGCTGGACCGATCGTCACAGCCATTCACGATAGGCGGACCATATTCATTCGTTCGGGGCGGTGCGGTGCGGTGTGAGCTCGTTTTGATTCGCATTGGAAATGTGGCAATAATTTGCGATCCGCGAATGCGTACAGAGGACCATACATTTTGGGGTCAGTGCTGCTCCAATGGAAGCGCGGTGTATTTCATTTTGCGTTGCATAAATCACTGCCACAAGCCCACTCTTATTCGTATTTTACTCGACCGCAATGATGTGTCCTTTGGTCTGCTTCTGGTCCTAGCAGAGTCCGGTGGTGGTACTGTGCTGCAGCAGCTTGGCTTGATTTTACTTGAATTGGTGGTGCGCGGAACTGCCCTATCGTCCTCCTTCAGTGCGCAGAAAAACTAATAAACCATAATCCATTTTGAATTATTGTAACGCACAGCATCAGTTCTCTTTGTGTTTGAAGAGTTTATAGGTGTCCCCTTCGAGGAGATCATGTCGCCTGGTTTCCGCAACAACAAAAATTCGCGATTATGATAGTTTACGGCTGAAAACGCACCATCGGTTGTTGCTGGCATTCATTTCATATCGACGACGTACGCAATGCTGCATGGCGGAGGCTATTGGAGTGCGTGCTGCTTTTGAAATTCCACTTTCATAACTCAGGTATTTGGAGTGGCTGCCATAATTTAAATTTTACAACAATCACCTGAAAATGTCGGATATTGAGATGAAATATTAAACTCACAAAAAGAAGCTGAATAACTATATACTTGTATGGGTAATGCTTTGATGAATCACGAATAGTGTAGGAATATGTATATTGTATGTACTTTGGTTTGTCTGATATTTTTTGCAACAAATTATATCAGTATGTTTAAACAGTTAATAAGATTACTCCATTGCTTTCAATTATGGCGAATTCTAGTTTTAAGCTATAGAATCGGTATATAAAAGCATTCAAATTATCAACCTTATCAATTAACAGAATTAAGAAAAATTTGGTTTCAACCCTGAAAATTGAAATGAGGCGAGATCACCTAATAGCCCAGTCAAATTAGACATTTTTTACAGATATGTATATTTTTTAATGGAAATGTTCAGAACAGAGTCCTTAATTAGCCATCTTGAACTCTTTGTTTGTTGCTATATATCTGGAACTTGTTGCCCTAGAAAGACCATTCAAGTGACAAATTGACGGGCTTAGATAGCCAAAATCGGGAAAGTAAATACAAATTAGTTACAGGTATTGCATGGCTACTGTTTCGAATTAAATTTATTTAACGGACTAAATTGCAGTGCAAATTCGAAAAAATTACCTTTCTAGGGCAACAATGTTCCAGAGAATTACCTTCCTAGGGCAACAAGTTCCAGAGATATAGCTAACAAAAAAAAGAGTGCAAGATAGCTTCATTTTTTCAAGATTGTGGTCGTACGCTAACGCAAATTGCTTGAGACTTTTTATAATAATAGTAATAATAATAATAATAATTTTAACTATATGCCGGTAAGACTGAGGTCTTTTTTAATGCAATGCACGGCACTAGTTAGAAGGAATACAAGGAAAGGAAAGTGTTTTGTTGGCACAGTGGATTGAGATTTAAATGTTAATTATTTTATGAGATTCAACGGGTGGCATCCAGTTGAAACTGGGGAATATAGAAAAGAATGCTGCCTAGACTGGGGCTCGAACTCACACGTCCAGGTTAGCAGTCAAACACTATATATCCACTGTGCCATTGCCACCCTTTTCACAATTGATTAAGGACACTGTTCTGAACATTTCCACTTAAAATATACCTGTACAAAATTTTGTCCGGGTTAGGGCTTTTTTTTTGTCTAATTTGACTGGGGAAATTCATTCATACCAGGTTGATACGTATTTAAACTAAAACATTAAGCCTAGTACGCTGCTAATGTGAACCGAAATTTTCTTGTGGTATTTAAAGGACAACGAAATAGATAGCTACTTACGAAAACAGAGCGGAAAAATATTCGTGGAGACTTGTAAAAAGAATTAGGTATAATCATAAGTTTCACCGGCCGAACAGCGTACCACAGAATGGAAACACAACGAAAATGTTCGTTTATAATTTCATCATGTCATTTTTGTACGGGATTTTTCGTCTCACATCAGCAGCGTACCAGATTTTAAGTACATATGACCAATGCCCACGAAGAAGTCTTTTAATTAATAAAAAAGATCACGTAAATAGGAATAGTTGGCTTTATCGATATTCGATAAATAGGCATTGTTGTTGTGAATTTATGCAAAGAAAAAGCGAACTCTTTATTGATCACAAATTACTAAGCAAATTAAGAAAAATAAACACCGCAGTCCGCTTGACTAAAAGGCAAACATAAAATTTCACTAAACAGTGTGTAATGGGCGATGGTCAGGAAAGTCGATTCACAGCTATAATAATTGATGGTAAGCAGAGGTTTAAAATCTCTACATGAAATACATTTATAAAAATTATTTACCGTATAAGCACCTACTTCCCACACCTCAATATACACAAGGGGACTTGGCGGTCGCGTGATCAACTAACCGTCAACCAAATCGACCACGTTGCGATAGACGCGAGACATGCTTCCAGTATCTTGGACGTCCGAACGTTCCGAGGGGCCAACATTGACTCGGATCACTACCTGGTGGTAGCTAGACTACGTATGCGGATATCCATGACGCGACAACGCAGAGCAGATGCGGTGAAAAGATTCGATGTCGAGAAGCTTAAATCGCAAGAGACTGCCAGAACTTTTGCAGACCACGTAACTCTTAATCTCTCAGGAGGTCCGCCACCAGCATCAAGTGCAGAGGACCAGTGGGAACACTGTCAACAAGCCATCAGAAGTGCCACCTCTGATGTGCTGGGTTTCACTAGGCGAATACAACGAAACCCCTGGTTCGATGAAGAGTGCCGGCTAGCGCATGCAGCTAAGGACGAGGCCTACCAGGCAATGCTGCAGACTCGAACAAGAGCTGCTGAGAGAGTGGCCCGGGAGCTCTACGGGCTGAAACGAAAAGAGGAAAAAGAGAGAGCACGAGAAGCGGGCGGTAGAGTCTATTGAGGGTTGTAGCGGTAGGGGAGATGTTCGAAAATTTTATCAGAGGGTGAAGCGATCCACCCAAAGATTCAAGGCTAGAACGGAAGCCTGCCGAGATTTGAGTGGGAATATGGTAGTAGACACACAGTCAGTGCTGATGATCTGGAAAGAACACTTCTCTAGACTGCTTAATGGCGAAGACAGCCAAGATGCCGCTAATAGGCAGAACGCTCCATTCAACTTGGACGACGATGGCCAAGAGTTCCGTCCACCCGACCTAACCGAAGTGCGGCTGGCGATATCCAAACTTAAGTCGTACAAGGCTGCTGGTGCGAATGGCTTACAAGCCGAACTATTTAAATCAGCGGGAGATGAAATGGCTAGGAGCATACACCAGCTTATCTGCAAAATTTGGTCGGAGGGAAGTATGCCCAATGAATGGAACCTCGGTATAGTGTGCCCCATCCATAAAAAGGGAGATGTTCTGAAATGTACCAACTACAGAGGAATTAGTCTCCTAAACGTCGCTTATAAAATCTTGTCGGCCATCCTGTGTGACCGCTTAAAACCTTTTATCAACGATCTGATCGGCCCCTATCAGTGCGGTTTTAGGCCAGGCAAGTCAACCGTCGATCAAATGTTCACACTCCGACAGATTTAAGAAAAATCCCGGGAATTCCAGATCAATACACACCACCTTTTTATCGATTTTAAAGTCGCGTATGATAGCGTGAAAAGGGACGAATTATACAGAGCCATGTCGAGTCTCGGCATCCCTGCCAAACTCGTCCGCCTGTGCAGGATGACGATGGAGAAATCACGCTGCTTCGTGAAAATTGGTAAGAACATCACCGATTCCTTTGATGTTGAGAAATGATTGAGGCAAGGCGACGCGTTATCATGCAACCTATTCAACATCGTTCGTAAAGCAATTGTACGCAACGCACATGTCAACACCAGCGGTACAATCTATCAAAAGTTCGTTCAATTGCTTGCATATGCGGATGACATAGACATTGTCGGCAGAACGAAGCGAGCTGTGGCAGGGGCATTTGCGAGCATTGAATCGGAGGCGGCTAAAATGGGATTGGCGGTTAATGAGGACAAGACGAAGTATATGCTGTCATCGAGAGAGGAATCTCAACATCGTCGACTCGGGCAAAATATCACGATGGACAGATATAACTTCGAAGTTGTCAAGGACTTTGTCTACCTGGGCTTCACTATTACATCGCAGAACGACATCAGTGCAGAGATCAAGCGAAGAATTACTCTTGCCAACCGCTGTTTCTTCGGTCTAAGAAAGCATTTAAGTAGTAAGGCCCTCTCTCAGAGAACCAAGGAGACTTTATACAAGACCCTAATCATCCCGGTCCTGCTTTATGGGTCAGAAGCATGGACACCGAAAGATTCGGATAAAAATCTGCTAGGGTGCTTTGAGAGGAAGATTCTTCGTGTGATTTTCGGTCCGGTGTGTATCGAAGGAGTATGGGGGAGAAGATTCAACGACGAGCTATACGGGCTATACAGCGACGTTGACCTGGTCAAAAAGCTGTAAATACAGCGGCTGAGATGGCTGGGGCACATGGAGCGTATGGACAGCAACGCACCTGCCCGACGAGTCTTCGAATCCAACCCCGATGGGGTACGCAGCAGAGGAATGGAAGAACCCGTAACAGGTGGCGCAATCAAGTGAATGACGACATCAAAGCACTCGGTGTGCGCAACTGGAAGCGGCTAGCTAGGGACAGAGCTGGCTGGAGGGGCTTGTTAGTTGAGGCCGAAGCCCATCCTGGGCTGTGAGCGCCATCAAAAGTAAAGTAAGTATAAGAGTATAACGGACATTTTTCAAAGTTAATAAAAAATACTCAAAAAGTAAGCCGTAAAATCGGTTCACATGAATTGAATCAACAACGGCCCAATCATACTTAATACCATGGATAAGTGATTTCCATTTTTGTACTTTGAACAAAGTGCTCCATAGGGAATTATATAAAAATTGTTCATACGGAATTTAAAGCAAATCCGTCCATTCGTGTAGGCTCTAACTTGATGTACTACATCAGGAAAGATCCAAGGTATCCGTATCGCAAGTAAAGATGGTCATTTGATTTTGCTTTTTGTTGTATCCAATTGTGAATCTATTTAAGGAAGTCGATGGTCAGCCAGCTTAAGTGATATGGTCTCAAAATGTAAAAAAGTATCAAAAATGTAAAAAAGTGATCTGAGCATGACAGCTCATCTGTATTTCAAAAATATACTACAAATAGAAGGGACTTTCAAAAATGTCCATCATGTTTATGAATATAATAAAATCAACAAAAATACTCAATGTAGTTTTTAACCTTACCTCTAAACAACAAAAAAAAAACATCAAAATATTTTAGAGCCATGTTATTTTTTTTAATATAACGGCTGTTTTTGTATTAATTCTACTGTATTATATGCGCCTAGTTTAAATTAATTAAAATACCTGAACTACAGGTTTCTTTTATCCTAAGTCTACTTAAAAAAAAAAACATTTAAGGTATAGATTTGTATGCAAGACAAAATGAAATATGTCCCACACAAGAACTTCACTTGCCTTTATCGATCTATCATCGCCAATGGATTACACTTGATCGGTGCCATAAATTTTCCAAAAAATCAATAATTTATGTCTTTAGGTCAAACCTCCCGAGCATGTGTTACTCCATCATCAATAGCTACACATTCAGCCGTTCGTCCCTTCGTCCGCTGTCCATCGTCATCGTCTTAAAGAATCACCCATGGAACACTACACTACACAACACATATCTCCAACCGCGATTGCCTCCAAGATAAATCAAGCGCCCGATTACATTCGTTTAATGTCTTCATAAAACAATGACAGGTATTTTTTGTGGGTATTTGGTATTCTCATTCGTATCTGTAACTGGATGGTGCGGTTTTCTTTACGGAATTGAACCCCTGATATCCTAATGGCTCCAGGAACCCTCGTTAGATTATTCATTTTTATTGCCGGCCATATTTCGCCTAAAATAGAAACCAAGTCTTTAAGTCGAAGAAGAGATTATCAAATTTGTAATCGTGAACAAAAGCCACTATGTTCACAGATCTCCAGAGAGAGGCCTGTTTTTTTTTTTTGGTTTTCGTTTTGTGTGTTGAGAAACAGAATCCATTGGATGCCGCAATCAGTTCATACTTTATGGTCAAATGAATAAATTAAATTGGGAGGAAAAACTCTGTGTAGTTTCCAAAATATACATAAATAATTTTTTTTTTACATTATTTGTCCATAAATCAACTGCGCTTAGTCCAATGACTTTGGCCTCAGATCCAAAATGTATGGGAACAGTCCGCAACGTTTTCGGTTTTCACCTGTCGTGGATGTGGGAATTCTAGAGGTAAGGCGCTCTGTCAAGGAGCTATTTTACTTATTCTGCTCTAATTCAGTCATTTTCTTTGCTTTCTAACGTTTCCACCAACCAATAAACCGAGATTTAGGTATTGAGATTTGTTTGGTGTGTCCACTGCACAAAAAGATCAAAAACAGGATTATGGCAAAACATTAAAATGGTGTTTCATTTTTTATATATGAAGTGAGAGAGATTGTTTTTGTTTACATTTCCATCTGGCAATAAACGAACATGGCGTTTAAATGGGTCGGTTCCACAATATATTCTCCGAAAAAATAGTTTCTTTGACTATGGTATATGGTAAATCTTTAAAATTTCAAGGAGACTTGTGATAATAAATCTCGGTTTAGTGCCTGGTGGAAAGGAAGTATAACGACTGACCGGCATCAGTGATAAGAATGATCATATAGCATTACTATTTTACACTCTGGCACGCGCACGATTAGTTTGACTGTGTCTGGTTTACGTTAGGTACCACTGTAGATGTCTAGAAATGCCAAATAAAGTAAATGAAACCATCATCCCCTAAGACATATCAAAAATTCAGATTTGATCACATAACGCAATGTTGCAACACTTGTATGCAACTTTAACACTCGCTACCTGTTAATTGCCCCGAATTAAAGATTCCTAGTATCCATTTGTTTTCTTAGCTTCGATAGTATAGTATCAGATGTTAACACTCTAAAACCTTATATGATTTTTACTTGCGATTCGTGCAAAAAAAAAATCGAGATAATAATTTTCCCTCCCTAACATTACGATGATAGAGAACGCGAAAAAAGTGGGTCTCGCAATTCTGTCTGTCTATCTGTACCTCAACCTGCAGCCTTAATCACTGAAGCGATTTTCTTCAAACTTTGGAATTAGGGTTCTTAAGTGATTCCCTAGAGGGGAAATTGAATTTTTTTTTTTAGCTCAAAAATTAACGGTACCTGCCATACAACTAATATACAAAAATTGATTTATTTCAAGAACAGCTCTAACTATCTTGGATAAAAAATTACGAACTAATTTAATTACTACAATTAATATTTTGGTAGAAAACAAAAAAAAAATATAACGGTTATTAACGGTACCTTTCATAGAACCGATTTTTTGGTTTTCAAATTTCTCGTTAACGGCTGCATCAATTTCAACCAAATTTTTTATGTAAGAGGTCCTATAGAATTTTAACAATTTTGCATATATAATTTTTAGATTTTTAAAAAAATATTGATTTTTTTTTTTTTTTTTGAAAATTCAATATCTTGAAAAAGGGGTTATGATTTGTTTTTTAAATTTTGTGAAAAATTGTATTTTATTAAATACTAAAAGGAGAGTGCCCAAAAAAAACCCAGAGTCGATAAGAAAAAAACATATATGGTTTGAAAGTACATTGACTTTAGATATCAAATATGAAATTATTTTCTTTAAAAGTTGTCCCCGGGACTGGCTATGACAATTTGTTCATTTTTAATAGTAAAGTGGTTTTTCATGTATACAACATTGGTAAGAGCAGTACAGAAAAGAACAGGAAATGATTAAAAAACATAACTACATATCTACTCGGCATATGGTAATCCGCAAAAGTTTCGTAACACAAAGTTTCTATTTAGACAAACTATTTTTCGAAAAAAATGATTTTCATAACGCAATGCTAAAATATACAAGGTTTTGAAAAAAAAATTGTTACAAGCGTGGCGGACGCTATATATTTTTTGAAATTTGAGGTACAAACAGTATAGGAAAAGGTATAGGCGGAAATACATGTGCCTTGAAGTGGCATTCATTTTATGCGAAAATGTGTTAACTGTTATAAATTTGTACATTACTAGTATCACATATCAATATATTAAAAGTACTCTTATCCAAGAAATCAATTAATAAATTCCGGAATTATGAAAACAAACATTTCGGAATTTTACCACTGCCCCTGAAAAATTCTTAGTTTTTCCATTTTCGTTTTCATTTCGGATTTTTAAAGTTACATAGTAAGGAAAAGGCAGGTCTCCATTGTTTATAACAGTATGTGAATGACTTATAAGTTTTTCTTAATTCTTACGTACATACTATTTCCTCAAACTTGTCCGGTATGCTTAGGTAGGTGTCTATTTTTTTCGAAACTGTTAAGTAACGGTATGGGTGATAACCGCCATTTTATGTTTGAAGACAGACAAATCTTGTGGTTGCTGAATTAAGTGAATTTTATAACATGAATCAACCACAATATGAATATGCCACTTTTTTCATGAAAAAACACTGTGTTTTAAAAAATTTTAAATTGTCATATCCAGTCCCGGGGATAACTTTTTAACAAAATAATTCCATATTTGTTATCTACAATTAATGTCCTTTCATACCATGAATGACTGTTCTTAATCGACTCTGGGTTTTTTGATCATACATTTTTGGGCATTCTCCTTTGCTATAGCAAATTTAATTTTTTAAATTTTCAAGAATTTTTATACATAATATAAAAAATTATTTACAAAAAAACGCACTAACGATTTTTGAATTTTTTTTTCATAAATTCATAATATGTAATTTATATTTTAAATTCTTTTTAAAATTTTACAGAACCACTAATGCACTTTGTCAATTTTAAGCTACGTTAAAGTTGTTAGCTACGAGAGTCATGTCCATTTTTTAATTTATTTTGAAACAAATAGGGGGTTCATGATTCAAAATGATATAACGACCCTTATAAAGACCACCCTAATATACAGGGTGTCCCATCAACAATGGTCCAAACCAAAACTGGTGAAAGGCCAGGTCATGGCGTATCAGAATTTGGTAACTTTTCCATACCGAATCATAGCGGTTCTCGAGTAACGGCTATTTTTTTAAATTTGAAACAAATCTTACTATGAACCAGTTTTTTGCTCACCCTGTCCATAATTGATTTTTGGTTTTCTTACAAATTTTGCATTAAAACATTGACTAATAGTTTCACTAACTTTAGTGAGTAAAATATTTTTCATTGGCATCACCATTTGCCTACAATTCATTAGTTAACATTGAACTTTGCCAAAATTAATTTTTGACCTCTAGGGCTGGCCACGAGACGAGAAAAGTCTCGGTCTCGATCTCAATCTCGCATGATGAGACCGGCACGAGACGAGAGTGCCTTTTAGGCAACCGAGATGAGACCGAGACGAGACTGTATATTTTGACCGAAATTTACAGATCGTCTAATAAATTAAAAAATCCAATTTCAGTTAACTATTTATTTTCTTCTGCACATATATATTCAAACTGTAATCGAAATTATTTCGTTCCAATAATCAACACGTTGTCCGGAAATCGTATTTTTTTTAGACAAGGCCGAGACGGCACTTAATTATACGAGACCGACACGAGACCGAGACGAGACTGAAAATTTTCTATTTTAACGAGGCCGAGACAAGACTTACAAAAGTCACGCAGAGTCTCGTCTCGTGGCCAGCCCTATTGACCTCTATCTTCTCAAGAGGCCCCTGAACAAATATCGTATGGCTCAATACAGGTTTTATATTTCAAAAACTGCCTTTTTTCTGTAGTTTTAAAAAAAGTATAAAACTTGCCAAAGCTATGTATGTTTAAATAGACAGTTATAATCGTTTGAACCCTATCAAACAGGTTCAAAATCAAACAAAAATAATTATATTTCGATAAAATTTTTCAAATATAACTCCGAAGGAGCTGAATTTCGGTGGAGAGCTTTGTTTTGATGTCTTACGCATTCTTAAATAAATACCTTAAATTTGGACAAGGACTTTCGATTTTCTGTGGTGAAAGTGTATAAATCCAGTATTTTTGAAAATTTTTTCGAAAACCATCAGGTTTTTTAAGAAGTGTCTTTGGAAAATTTGTAGCTTAGGTATACATTCTGATACGCCATGACCTTTCACCAGTTTTGGTTTGGACCATTGTTAATGGGACACCCTGTATATAGATGGCTGAAATTTTGTATTTCAGAATTTAGTCCTTCACAGTTCTATATATCCAAATATCTGTAGCTATATCAAAAATACTGTAAATGTAAAATTATATTTTCAAAATGTTACTCATGCCTGTAGAAACTACAGAAGGAGAATTTATATAACTAAAAATAATTTTGAATCAATAAATGACTACTAGGGAACCAGACTGAGTGCGAGAGACCGTCTTTATCTTGATTATTTTTACAATATTAGGTCATATCCTTTACTTTGTGCATAGAAACCCACAATCTGTAAAATTTTTGAGAGCAATGAAAAAATATTCTTTAAAATAAGCAAAAGTACAGGAAGGAAAATTAACACATATTTCGTATTACCTAATGTGCCAGACAAGTACGGCACGATGTTTCGGTTTCATTCTTTTACTCTTAAAATGACATTTTGCTGTGGAAGAAATTTCTCGGGCAGACCATCACAGGTAGGGGAAATTTTGTACATTGTACTGTCTCGTGAGCGTTGTCTTTTGCCAAAAACTGCGAAATTTTTGAGTCGGGAACGGTTTTGGACTGAAAATCACAGAAATTTGAATTAAAGCAATGGACCCATTATTAGCTGTAACCACATCTCATGTTTATTTAAAAATTAATTTAATTTAAAAACAAAATAGTTTTAAGATTTTAAAAAAGTGCCTTTTTTGTACGAAAACGATTTTGTTTTTAAATACAGAATTTTGTACCTAAAGTGTATAGAGGTTAATTGATTTATTGGAAATAAAAAAAAACAATTTTGCTCTTTTGACCGAGGGTTGTACAAAATAAGCTTGCAACCTATGGATAGGGAGCTCTCTGGTTTTGTAATAAGAAGCGTTTTCAGAATATGTACACCAAAATTCAGCATTTTAGTATTTTTTCCGTACCTACTTATATTCCTGAACTACAAGGCAACCCATGTCAAAATTCTTTGGTAACTCTTGTACAAAATCTATTCACATTTTTGGCTGTCTGACGACATTGAGTTTCAATTCAATTCATTGAAATCGTTTGGAAAATTAGAATTATCGACCAAAATCGTACAAAGAAAAATATTTAGTCGTTATTCAAATTTCGGGCCACTTTTCAAATGTCTTTTATATTTTTGGGCGATATTTCCGAATCGGCGGCGTGGGTGTTTTTTTTTTTTTCCTATCTAATGAAAGTCCTTAACAAAACATCCAAAATCCCCGCATTGGCTTTTTGTGTATAGTGGAGGTGTGGAGGTTGTTTAAGTACAATCGAAGTATATGACACATGATTCTAGGGTACTTTTTAACACTGAATTTTAAAACACATGCACTTAACAAAATAATGTATTTCATTAAACATTAAAAGCAATTTGGTTTTTATTTAAGTCCGACTATTTCACAATAACATCTATCACTCTGTTATACATATCTGTTTTGAAATATTAAAGCTCTTAAACAGCAATTGAAAAACATCAACACCAACATTATCCTTATGTGATTCCTTTCAATAGGTATAGTGTGATATGATAAGTGTGGAAACATTATTGTGTTCTCCCGTATTAACAATAAATTGCAGACAACACCACCGTTAATATAATATAATAATTTTAAAATATGCATATCACGTTTAAGCTCTGATATGGCGAACATAACGCTCAGTTTAATCTTATTTGGATGCACTCATGTCGAAAAACAAATGTGAGCGGGGCCTCATATCGCCACCGTGCTGCGTGCAAATCATCACACATGCTGCGTTATGATACAAACACTATCTCCACACGAATATGGACAATATAAACGCATGGTGAATGGTGTTGCCCCTGCTTGCTGCCTGCTGCTATTTGCAACACCGAAGTGCAAATTGGATACGAATCGAATCAAACAGCACAATCCTACTTGGCATCCATATAGATATAATACCACCTCACCTCATCACCATCACCATCACTGCGCGAAGAGAAAACCAAAAAGTCACATCACACACGGCATATAATGTGTTCCTAAGTCATTTTTACAGTTTACACCTTTATGCAAATCGGGAATAAATGTTCGGGAGTGCTATAGGAGCAAAAGAGCCTACAATTTCAATTCGGGGATGCACTTCGATTTGCTGCTAGGGTTTTGACATGTTTTCTCAGTTTACGAATCTCCCACTCGCTGTCTGGTGATGACTGTTTAGGTACAATTCAAAAAATCGATGCTGTGCCAACAGCATGAGTACAACATGTCAGGGTATCAATTGGAACTTTATGTGATAACTCAGTTTTATTCATGCGAAGAAGAGCTGTAAAAGACTGCAGGCAGTACCAAAAGACTTTAAGTTAATACTTCGCACTATTGCACTATTGTAACTGCAAAAAACACATTCAGCAGAACTAGTTTTCTAACTGTGCAGTTAAAATTGCAGTTAATTAACTTTAAGTTAATTAACTGCAGTACTTTTTAACTGGTTTTAGTCAGTAAAAAGTATTTTTGACTAGTATGATTTTGATTTTAGTCAGTAAGTTATTTAACTGTAAGTTAAAATTTGTACTATAAAATCGAAAAGTATGAAAAAAAATTATATCAGCATCACATACTTTTAATACCCACTTTTTTAAAAGTTCTCTTTTCTTGTTATTCATACATTTCGATTTTATAGTACCTACAAATTTTAACTTTTTCACTTAAAATACTAAAAAAAAAGTTAAAAGACTTACAGTTAATTAACTGCAGTTAAATATCTTACTGACTAAAATCAAAATCATACTAGTCAAAAATACTTTTTACTGACTAAAACCAGTTAAAAAGTACTGCAGTTAATTAACTTAAAGTTAACTAACTGCAATTTTTAACTGCACGGTTAAAATATTAGTACTGACTGCTACTGCTGGATTCCAGTTAAAGTTCAGTTCAAAGACTGTACAAAATTGGTCTTTTTAGTCAATTAACTGCAATATTGAATAGACTGCATTCTTTATAACTCTGATGCGAAGCCATCACACCTTATTTATCTAAAGGTAGGCATAATTGTTTTTCTTGGAGTAATTTCGTGAAAGATGGTGATTTCTGTAAAATATTGACATAAATTCCTGTTAGCCGTAGAATAGATTAAAGTCTAAATATTTATGTCGATTACAAAATTCACAATAGTGGATCCGCAATGCAGTCTTGTCTTTTTCCTTAACTAATTTGATGTGAAAGAGAATAGAAGACCGCACTGTAAATCACTGCGGATCCACTATGGCAAATTCCATAATCGGCATGGTTATATCTTCGTTAATACTAAAAAAAGTCGTATGTCAAAAATTGTCCACGCTGGAATTTTATTCTATTTGTAATCTGCGTAACCTCTCTGTAAAAATGAAGCAGTTGTAAGAGCTAAGCATTGCAGTTTAACACTAGATGATAATGTTATGTGTTCTTTTTAACTTCTCCAAAATACAGAATTTAAGCATATAAGCAGAAAAGTCTACAACATTTTGGATATTCAGAAACATAATTTTGAAATACAGAGTTCAGAAAAGCTGCATTTTGGTCAAACAATGCAAAAAATTAAAAAATGAATTTTGGTCTTACAAAACAAAATTTTAAAAGTCGTTGGATCAGTTTTATACTAATTTTTTTTTGCATACATAAAATTTTAAAAACATAATTAAGAACAAAATTTGGTACACCAATTTAAAGTTATTATTAAATTACAAAAAAAAAATAAATTTTACTAACACAGTTTTGCAAAATCGATTTCTCAAAAAAACAAAATTGCTGCTTATGACCATACTGCGAAAAACAGAGGCCATCTGTTTTTGCACTAAGCGAGACCTAGCTAGGGGAAAATAAACATCACTAGGAATTCAGTCTACATGGTAAGCTTAGTGCCTTTATTTTTTTCACATCATGGTCTCGCCGTATATGTTCGAAATGATGTTGCTTATCAGCTTCAACCACAATATGTATCATGTTTGAATACCAACTTTAATTGCATGTGGTCCAAATTCACCGTCTATAAACGCATCATCCATGATGCTTTTGATGTTTTATTTATCGCAGTCCTAGTTTGAATAGTAATTCGACTTCTAACGAATTATATGCATTATCCAACTCCATCAAGAGAATTATTTACCATTTTCCGCACAGTGAAATCGTTGTTACTTTGTACATAATTCTTCGGTGCTACACTATTCGGGTCAGGCAACACCCGAAGGAAGGTATGCTGAGATTTTTGCTGAGTTGAACAATCTGACTCAGCTTGTTGACGAGCCTACTCGGATTCCAGATGCTGCAGGTCAATCCTATATAGACTTTATTTATTTATTTCGTCAATCAAGTTACATAACTTTATGGAGACTATATAAACTAGAAAATAAAAAACATATTTACAAGGTAATACAAATTATAATATTTACAATGAGTTCAATATATCTTTCTTAATACTTATCCTAATTTTATTAAAATCAATGGCAAGACCAAAATCATTTAAAGCAATACAAGAACTAGTAATTGGATTATGTTTTGCATAACTTCTAATATGATAAGGAACTTATAAGAAATTTTCATCTCTTGGACGCAAAAAACGAGAAGGTGCATAAATATTGTACATTGAAAGTAGCATCGGAAAGTTAATATTAGAATTGAGTATGTCAAACGCAAAAAGAAAAGAATATAATTTTCTTCTATGTACTAGAGGTTTTAAATCAATAAGAGCACATCTGATCTTATAAGACGGAAGAATTGCATTCCTGAACGTTTTTCGTAATGCAAACCTAGAAAATCTCTTTTGTATTTTTTCAATCCGAAGGATACTTGTTTGAGTATATAGGTTCCAAATAACGCAACAATACTCTAGCAAAGGTCTAACAATAGATAAATACAAAGTTTTAAGGGTGTAAGGATCTTCAAAAGTTTTTGAATTTCTTATAATGAAACCCAACATCGAACTTGCTCTGCAAATAACTTGGTCAATTTGAAGAGAAAAACTGATTTTAGAATCAAAGATAACCCCAAGGTCTTTTTGACTCATTGATCTTTGTAGGTATTGATCATCAATTTTGTAATCAAAACATATAGGATTGAGTATTCTTGCATAAGTAACAACACTACATTTATTATTATTGAAATATAGTCCATTTAGCTTACACCAGTGAACTAAGTTATCGGGATCATTTTGAGTTTTACTCGCATCTAGTGGAGATCTAATACAACTAAATATTTTGAGGTCGTCGGCATAGGTTAGGTTAGGTTAGGTTGAAGTGGCTGCCAGCAAGCAACTGACACACTTAGACCATAAGTTGGTCCGTTGTGATACCACGTGAATCTAGAGAGATTTTCTCCCCACTCGTTAAAACCAGTTGGAGCTTCTAATGAAGCGTGCGAGACTACTCATGTCTATGTTTGTTAGATCACTAGGATCATTGAAGAAGAAGTCTCCGAGATGGAGCCTACGTCTTTGGGATAGGGCAGGGCATGTGCAGAGAAGATGGGGAACAGATTCTTCCTCCTCTTCGTCCATACAGCTCTTGCAAAAGTCGTTTGCGAAAACTCCAAGCCGATTTGCGGCTTGCCTATTAGACAGTTCCCGGTTATGACACCAATTACGGAGCTGATATGCAATCTGTTCAAAGATATCAAACACTTAGAGCGCCTCCCATCTAGCGTAGGCCAGATCTGTTTTGTTGCCAGGCAAGTGGTTACGTTGTTCCACCTAAGGTTTGTTCTCCTTAAAGCATCTTGCTTCAGCAAAAATTTGCATGTAAAATAGGTAGTCTTGTTCCACCTTTGGCGAGTTCATCAGCTTTACAATTACCCGGACTGTCCCTATGGCCCGGCACCCAACAAAGGAGAATATTGAACTGCTGTGCCATCTCTTTAAGAGATGATCGACAGTTTAGGGCTGTTATAGAGTTTGTAGAGACACAGTCGAGAGATTTTATGGCAGCTTGGCTGTCTGAGAAGATGCGGAAATCAGAAGTCGATATCACGTTTTCCTTGAGCCAAGATGAAACTTCCTTTATCGCCAAAAGTTCTGCCTGGAACACGCTATAATGGTCTGGAAGACGAAATGAAAGACTTAATTTTAGTCTTTCTGAGTACACGGCTCCACCAACCCCATCAGCGGTTTTTGAGCCGTCCGTATAGAAATGAATCGATTCGTCTTCCAAAAATATCACGTCCTCCCATGTGGATCTGGAAGGTATGGCAACTTGAAAATTTGTATCCAAACGGAATTGTGGGATGGTGTAGTCAATTATACGTGGAAGTGATCTGTATGAGTTCAGTATAGCTGAGTGGCCTATTTCATTATTGGTCCACTGTGAAGAGGCTTTAAGACGGATTGCCGTACTTGCTGACGTTTGTTTACTAAATATATCAAGGGGTGTCAGATGAAGAAGAGTGTCCAGTGCCGCGGAGGGAGTAGAACGAAGTGCTCCACTTATACACATGCAGGCTGATCTTTGGACTTTACTAAGTTTATCGCGGTTGACCCTTTTATCTGGAGCTGTCCACCATACTGCCACCCCGTATGTTAAAATCGGTCTTATTATCGAGATTTTTAGCCAGTGAGTAATACGAGGTTGGAGTCCCCATTTACTCCCAATGGCTTTCTTGCAAGAGAAGAGTGTTACACTGTGGCCTTCTTGATTCTTTCTTCTATATTAGGTTTCCAACTTAACTTCTTATCTAAAACAAGACCCAGATATTTAGCTTTGTCGGAGAATGTTAGTGGAATTCCTTAAATGGTGGGAGGATCTATGTGTGGAATTTTATATTTCCTAAAAGAGGACAAGTTCAGTTTTGTGGAGGTTCACACCCAGTCCACACCGTTCTGCCCAGTTTATTAGCTTGTTCAAGGCATTCTGTAAGAGATCTTTTAATACAATAGGATGCTTACCTGATACATCGTCCGCATAGGCAATCACTCTTGTCAGCATTTGATTGATCAGTTCACCAAGCGAACTGTCTACCTTCAGACATGAAAGCGCAGATGCGATTGCAGATGTGTCGACATTGTTAAACGCTGCTTCTATATCTAGGAAAGCAACCATTGTATATACTTTATCGTGGAGGGAGTATTTGATGGTGCGTACCAATGTATGAAGTGCCGTTTCCACCGATTTATTTTTGCAGTACGCATGTTGAGCCTGAGACAAGAGTCTCGTATCAATACTAGAACGTAAATGGATATCATCAGTCGTTCAAAAGTTTTGAGAAGAAATGATGATAGACTAATAGGTCTGAGATCTTTCGGATTAACATGGGAGCATTTACCTGCTTTGGGTATAAAAACAACTTTTACTTCTCTCCATGAACTAGGAATATGAGTCAAGTTCAAGCAGCTATTAAAGATTATTTCTAAAATGGGAAGCATTATACATGAGCGTCTGGTCCTGGAGACTTGATGGCCCACAGCAATTTTTTCCTTGTTATCAGACCTTGTGGACTGTTTACAGTTTGGGAGCTACCTAGAAAATGAGTATCTAATAGCAGATTGAGCGATTCTTTGCAAGAATTGGTCCAAGAGCCGTCAGCATTTTTCAGACAGCTGGGCATTACTGGACTGGTTTAGAGGATTTTCCTAAGTCTTGATGCTTCGGAGGTTTCTTCTACTCTACCACAGAAGGCTCTCCAAGAAGCGCGTTAAGATTTCCTCAATTCTTTTTTATATGATTTTATTGCCTGTTTATAGGATTCCCAGTCTGAAACTGCTCTTGTGTTTTTTGCTCTATTAAAGAGCTTCCTACAGTTTTTTCTGAGAGGCTCAAGCCTCTCAGAATATGAAATGTAATTTGGTAAATCATTAATGAAAAGAATGAAAAGGAGCGGTCCAAGATGGCTGCCCTGGTGAACACCGGAAAAATTGTCGTTCTCATTTGACAGGAACATTAATTGGTAATGGACATATTGTTTTCGTCCAACTAAATAACTGTGAATCCATTAAAGAAGTACGAAGTGAAATCCAAATAGTTGAAGTTTTTTTACAAGAACATTGTGTTGTACACGGTCGAAAGCTTTCGAAAAGTCGGTATAAATAACGTCAACTTGATAACGGTTCTCTAAACTACGAAGACAGTAATTAGTAAATAAAGATAAATTAGTTGTTGTAGATCTTCCACTCATAAGTCCGCGTTGGTTTACAGAAATATGATTTTGAAACAAATTATAAAGTTTATTTTTTACTATTGCTTCAAATACTTAAGGTATTAGCTGAATCATAGCAATTGGTCTGTAATTTTCAACGGATCATTTAGATCCAGACTTGTGTAGAGGAGTTATCAAGGAATGTTTCCAAGTATCCAAAAAAACACCTTGTCGTAAAGATAAATTGAATATATAGCAGAGTGGAGCAGCTAGATTTAATTAACAGTTCTTTAAAAGAAGCGGTGGGATATTATCTGGTGCAACAAAAAAACTGTTATCAAGAGAAGTTAAAGCTTCCAATACATCATCAATAGATAAGTAACCAGCCTCAACATTAGAATTATAATTACTTATTATCTGATCATAGATTATCAGAAGAGATACCTTTATACGACACATTAGATGGAATCCCAAGCGATTTACGTTTTGCATTGAGAAATGACCAAAAACATTTGGAATTATTTTTAATCTTAGTCTCCAGAGACCAAATATATTGCCTATAAGTAAAATTTTTCAAAAATTCGTATTCTTTCCGAGTTTGATAAAATTGCTCACGAAAAACCGCCGAAATCTTACTTTTTTATGAATAACTTTTGTTAAACCAAACTGGTCTTTTTGAATTTTTTAAATACTTAATAGGAACGAAATTTAAAATTGCAGAGTCTAAAATGTTGCGAAACATAGTAAAATCTAGCTCTAAATCAGTACAACTAAAAACAAGTTGCCAGTCAACTGATTGTAAATAATTATTATAATTATTATTATTGTTATTATTGTTCCTTACTTCTGACCCTGATAAATACACTATTAGTGTATCATCGCCTCCAGGCATATCAGACCATTGTATCATATCTGCTAATTTCTCTTTCCATCAAAACGCAGTTAAAGAAAAAACTTCTAAGAGAACCGTTTGGCAGTACGACTGGGACTGGGACTGTCTCAATGTTTTCTTCAGGAACTATAACTGGTCACTATGCTACCTCGATAGTGCGGATATGATTATTGAGATTTTATCCAAAATATGGTGAAATCTATCAAACCTAAAGAAAACTCATGGGTTGATTTGAGCTGAAAGGAGGTTATAAGGGTCAGAGAAGTAAGCATCTATTGTTACAAAGCCATCCCTACTGAGGAAAACCGGAAAAAGTTTCAACAATCTGGAAAGACATGATAAAAAATTACGACAAAAATTCTACAATGTCTGAAAGGCAGTACAAATTGTAGCATCTGACGGCTTTCATAGCATCTGATGGTATATCTCACCGAACAGTGGCACAAATACTTTATAATCGTTTTGGATAAAGTAACATTATTGCGCTTGATATTTCAAAAGCACTTGATAGAGTTTAGCATCAAGCTCACTTATCGAAAATGCGTGCAATTGGTATCGATGAATCTCCTAGATTAAAAATTACCTTTCGGACCGCTCAATACAAGTTGTATTAGACGGTTTCAAGTCTGAAATCCACAAAATAAATGCTGAAGTGCCTCAAGACTCCGTTTTGTCTCCGACCCTCTTTCTTTTATTCATAAACGATCTTTTATCTGAAACTTCATATCCTTTAAACTGTTTTGCTGACGAGAGTACCCTCAGCTTTTCATATATGTTTCTTGATTCACATCCATGTCCTTCAGATGAGAAACTGCAACGGCAGCGTATGATAAGCTCATTAAATTCTGATCTCGACAGCATAGTCCAATGGGGAAACTAATGCTTCTTAAAGAATTTTGCAAAATCAAATGACATTATATCTCAATTCTCAAATCTTCTGACACCAAAACAGTCTGGTTTTCGAAAAGGACATAGTTTTATAACAGCTCTTTTTAAAGTTACAGAAGACATACGTCAAGCTTTGGACAAAGAGAACGTTAGTTTTCTCATTCTTCTAGATTTTTCCAAGACTTTTAACATGATTCACCGCTCCGTTTTATGTGATAAACTTCTTCGATTCTTCAATTTTTCGACTTATGTTGTTAAGCTTCTTTTTTCCTTCTTGTCTGGTCGAAAAGAGACTGTACAGTTAAACAACGTGTCTGGTCTTCTCCCAACTTCACGCGGTGTTCCGCAAACCGCAAGGCTCTATTATGGGTCCTCTTTTGTTTTCTCTTTACGTTAACGAATTGCCGTCTATAGTTAAATATTGTTCTATCCACATGTATACCGATGACGTGCAATTGTATTTTAATTGCCCTTTAGGACTAATAGAGCACGGTGTGTGTTGTGTCAACGAAGATCTTGAAGGCATTTCGCGGTCGATCTTTCATACTTCCCTCCATGATCTTGCAAAACACCCCAGTAAATTATGTTGAAACTGCAAAAATCTTGGTCTGGTTTTTAACAGTTCTTCGAACTTTGTGGGCAACATAGTTATTCACCGCTTTTGTACAGATTCCAGTCAAATAATAATGTTTTGGTAGTCACAACTCTAAACACAGATACATTCGATATTCGATCATACAAGAGAGCATTATAAAGTTTTTAAAATGTATGGTTCTCGAAAATCCTTCGAAAATCGACAAACGAAACCTAATCTGTATTTTGCTTTCTTAATGATATGATCAATATTTTTTTTTTTAAATGATCAACTCTTTCGAGTGGTTAACCTCACAACATATAGACATTAAGAAAGGAGCACGTTTGCGAGTGAGAGAGATACACTTGAACTTTGATACATTGAGTTCCATATCCGTGTCTTTACACCAAAGGGAAACACTATTAAGATCTTTTAGCAGTAATTCATAGTCATTATTATTTTTGTAGGATAATCGAAGCTAAGTGAATAAAAGAAGTTGTGAATAGTGAATTGCAGTATGTAAATCAAAATAAAAAGGGACTTAAATGGCTTACTTGAGGAATTTCGGAATGCACAATTATTCTTTTTGATGTTTCATTTTTAAAGTTAAAAAATTTGCATCTGCAAGGCAACTCCAACCAATCTAAAAACCAATTTAGCAGTTATTCAAAAATAACATATGATTCACACGGTCAAACGCTTTTGAAAAATCCAAGCATGCGATGCGACGTCAGTCTAACATCCATTTTGTGTTCTTACAAAAACATCCGAACAAAACAATTAAATAATGACAAACGTAATATTTTTCTAAGCGGCTAATAAAAGTTGCTTGACAGGTAGCGTTATTTTTGCTTTTCGGTGTTAAAAAAATCAAAAAAAGTTGGTAAAAATTGTTTCTTTTTTATTTTCTCAAAAACTTCGATTAAAGTCGATTTTCATCCACAAAAATCAATTTCAAACAAATTTTAAATTAATGAGGCTAAGAACTCATGCCATTGGATCTTTATAAGCTTACAGTACAAATTTCTTGTTATGTCTCTATTTTGGTCACACACTTTATATTTTATTTAAGACTTTTACAAATAAAAAAACTCTAATTGGCAAAATAAATCAATTTGTTGATGCAAATCTGACGGAAAGCATTCTACAAATTAGATCCCCAGTTTTATCATTGTTATATTTTCAACAGGACGTGTTCTTTTTTACGAAATATATTTTTCAAAAGTAATTGGTAACGAAATTATAATTCAACAATTTTCAAGAATATATTTCTATTAAAATATTTTGGCACTAAACAAAAGAGCTGAGGCCCGAACTTGAATTCATGAAGTTTGGCTAATTTTGTAGATATCTTAATTATTTTGATAATTTCCATTCATATTGGCTTCGAGTTAGTAAATAAGTAGTGTCGAGTTAAAATTGAGGCAGCCTCAACTAAACTACAGAAACTAGATGATAAACGTTTTACTGAAATTTAAATTTCTTTTGGAGCAAAACTTAAAAAAAAATGTAATTAATTTAAGATAACTGTCCTTATTAAAATGTAGATATCATACCTTCCAGATGTCTTTTATCAAACAAACTTCTTCACTCTTCAATAACTATACTGCTTAAAACTGGTAAGTGTATATCCTACATGCAGCAATATCAAAACAGCAAAATTGTCTCTCTTCGGAGCTTCTTATTTTTTTGTATTTCAGCAACCGCCACACATATAAGATGCATACTCATTGTGCATGTCAATATCTTTGGTGGAAACATCACCACCAATAGCCATATACTGACTTCTGTCCTGGAAAATGAATGCAGCAGCAACCTAAAACTAGTAGAGTGGTTGTGGCATCACATTCAAAAGGACAGCAAAGCAAAAACATTCGTCGGTGCCTACACGGTGCCAATTAAAGGGGACTTGGGGTGTAAATTGATTGCCATGTTCCTTCGCTATATACTCCTGGCCTGGATGCCTGTTGTTTCCTGCACTCCAATATAACCAGGCACAGTTTGGTTGAATTTGAATTCAAAATCAGCTCCGACAATATGTGTATATGTACAACAACGACCAGACGCCTCGCATGGACTCATGGTTGTGGCACCTTATCTCCCCTGTACACAGTATTCCATGTTGTGATGCACGCTCTACTTTCTATGCTGGACGACCAACGAACGACCAGTTCAGGATGAGGATGAGGATGGAACTGTGTGCTGCTGCAATCATATACTAGCGTGCGACTGCAGTGCGCGCTGTTCCTTATGCTGGTAAGAATGGTGTTTTACACGAGTTCGGATTTCAAAAACTGTCAGGGAGCAAGGGTACATGCATAAACTGGGCTACTGTTTGACTAGCCACTCCATGTGGAAAGCAGATCATGATGCGTCCAAGTCCAAGGGTGTTTGCATGATTTAAAACCGAGTCGCATAAAATGTGCTGCGCATGTTGCAACTGTATACATCGAGTGCCTTAACACCTCAGCAACTATGTATATTCGTATGTCTCTAGGAGTTTCTAATTCTTTTTTTTTTCTGGAGTGAGAAAAAGGACCCCGAAGCCCGTTTCCAGCTTAACATTTTCGAATGCGGCTTGTTGGTGACACCTCTTTTAAAATTGCACCTCGGTACCAACAGTATATGCAACGACGCGACGGATGTGTGTGAGTCTCCTGTACACACGGTTTTTTGCTTAATTTGGCAGACAGGAAACAAATTTACGGTATTTTTTGTGATTTATTTTAATTAACGCAACGGAGGAGGTGTTAATTGGCGTAAAATTTCGGTAAATTTCGCGCGACACTTTTGGTTTTACATGATCAGCGAATTTTGGGTGGCTTTTACATTTTACGCATTCGGTTGTCAATAGGAACATGAACGGGCGCGTTGTTTTTTTTTTTTTTTCTTGCGTCGAGGTGTTGTTTGGGATTGTGGATTACATTTTTATATTTTTTTTTTTGAAAACAATTTTGGGTGGGATGATTATTGTAAGAAATGTTTTGTTATGTAAAAGTAAGGACAGAAACATCTTGGGTGAAACATCACAGCGAATTTAATGATACTCATTATACCTACATTTAAATATTTTTTATCAACACAATTTGAAATTTTGAATAGGTATTTAAATATTTTTTTTTTTAATTTTGAAGAAACATCAAGGTTCTTCGGTATCTAGCTTCATGAGAATGGTGAAAATTTGCATTTATCTTTTGTTAATTTTTAGCATCAAATATCATAAGCTTTGATGTTTCTTAATTTCACAACAAAATTAGTTTTTGACAATATATTTTATAAGTGGAATATCTAGTTACCTAGTTATTGCACTCAGGGCAATATTGTGCAAGTTCGAACTGCGGAGTGTGAAGTTTAACGTGCAAAAAGTGAATTACATAGCAAGGAAATTTTATTAGTGAAAAAAGGTCAATTATTTTCAGAAATGGGTCAGCCATAGGAAATTTGTAATCAATAGCTAAAAGTCTTCAAGATCACATTCGACTTTTAGCACTTCATTAAAGGGATAAAAGCAACAAAAAGTACAATTTGAATTTGGTTTACTTTCAGATGGTGTGTTTTTTTTTTTGAAAAATGTGGTGATAAGGCCTAATTTATTCACTTTCCATTTTATTTAAATTCGCTATTAAAAATTATAAATTGATCAATTTTAAATATTTGTATTTATTCACCCTATCTTTTAACAATTTTAAATGGCGTTTCCTCTTTTAACTAATTGATTTATTAATTTAAAATCGTGTTTAACTAAAGCAACCAAATCCATCTTTCAAGGGGGAAGAAAGGGGAAGAGTATCCTTAATAGAGCATTAACGAACTGTTTCTTTTTGTTCACTCTCAAATAGCGTTGATAGTCCATTTTTTGTTTGCTTATTTTGTTTGTAATCATAAAGTGCTTTGTGGAAAACAAAAGCCCATACAATTTAAAACACCTTCTGGTGCAAAAACAATCTATAACCATTATAATTGTTTTTAATGCACTGAACACGAATCAGACCTCAAAATTACCCTATATGTTTGGTTTTTTGAAATTCTTCATATTAAAAGTAGAAAAAAAAGTTTTGCAATGATTTTGGATTGGAATATCTCGAAAAACCTAAACTTTGGATGTAGGCATTGGTATCGGATTCAGTGCATCAAAAATGTTCTGAAAAATATAGTTTGATCTTTCACCAAAAGGTATTTTCAACTTTGTCGGTTTTGTTACTTATATCGCACTTTTAGATAACCAAAAAAAAAAAATAAGCAACCAAAAAACTGATTGTCAACCCTAACTGAGAGTGAACAAAACAGACGCCCTTTTGAAACTTATTCATTGCTAAATTGATAGTCCATCAGTCACAATAATGAAAAAAATCCTAAGGATATTTTTAAAAAAAATTTAATTTAAGAAAGCAGTTTAAAGCGAGCCAAACTTATGAAAAATGGCCCCGACAAAAATTAAAAATTGCACCAAAAATGTATATGAAAAGCAACAAGAAATGACAAATGACAATCGTACAAAAGAATCTCGCGATTTCTTTTACAATTATATAATAAATAATATTAACCAAATATTAAATGCATAATTCTTTGACTTATGCTAGGTTTCCACTTGTCATTGGAAAGACGCAAATTGGCAAACTTTCCAGGACAGGGTGGCTTTTACCAACACAAAAAGCAAAGAAAGTAGTAGTAGTAGAAAGTTTGTCAATTTGCGTCTTTTCAATGACAAGTGGAAACCTACCATTAAATTGTGACTTTTATTTATCCTTTTAAAATAAGATAAATATGAATAAAATAATTGAACACCAAATCAAGTGATTTTTTATTTTTGGGTCAATTTTTTATTTTGAAAATGATAAACATTATGAAAAAAGCCACAAATTTGGTATTGTTTGAATATCCCGACAACCATGTGCTTAGAATAGATTTGACCTTGAAAAATATTTCAAAAAATTATTAAAAAAAGAGCGCGTGTAACTCAGTACTCGTAACAGAAGTGAAACTTCTTTGGCGATCTAACAACCTCGATTTGTGTAGGGATATAAGGCTTATATACGTTAGACTCAGCTATGTGTTCTATATCAAAATGGTCGATGGGTTGGGGTTGTAAACTTTAAAATTAAATAATAAAGGTGAAAATATAAAGTAAAAAAGGTGAAAATTTCAAAGATATAAATCAGTTTTTGAGAGTAGGTTTTCCGACCATTTCCAAAAATTCCGAAACTCAAAATCTCTGCAAAATCAAAAATGTGTATATGACAACTTAAATTTGGTTTTCTTTATTTTTCAACCATATATAACTCAAATTTTTAGCGGGCTCCTCTGATTTAATTCAATTTTTTGAAATTACCCTATTTTGAGATAATATGTTTAAAATAATTTATATCTCCATACCAATAGGAGATACATATATAAAAAACTTAAACTAGTGAGATTCTTAAAATTTCATTAGCTATTCACCAAACAAATTTCAAAACTCTAGCCTTCTAATTAACGAAATTAGAAAAAAGACATAAAAGGACATTTTCCCTTTTATCTGCTACAATAATATAGATTATCTAAAATTCCAAACATATTGCACTACAAAATATAATACCTATCAATACAAATTTTTACGCTTACTTACCTCCCACCACTTAGCTAATCAATGATCTCAGCGTTCCACACGTGGAGTTACATTTTTTCGTTTCACACAAATTCCTGGGCGTCATTTTACTTTTGACGCCCGGGCTTCAATTTATTTTTGAAGCCCGGGCGTCATTTTATTTTTGACGCCTGGGCGTCATTTTTTTTACGCCCGGGCGTCATTTCATTTTTGACGCTCGGGCGTCATTTTATTTTTGACGCTCGGGCGTCATTTAATTTTTGACGCCTGGGCGTCAATTTATTTTTGACGCCCGGGCGTCATTTTTTTTAAGCCTGGGCGTCATTTTACTTTTGACGCGCGGGCGTCATTTTTTTTGACGCCCAGGCGTCATTTTACTTTTGACGCGCGGGCGTCATTTTATTTTTGACGCCTGGACGTCAATTTATTTGTGACGCCCGGGCGTCATTTTTTTTTGACGCCCGGGCGTCAATTTATTTTTGACGACTGGGCATCTTTTTTTTTTACGCCAGAGCGTCATTTTATTTTTGACGCCCGGGTGTCACTTTACTTTTGACGCCCGGGCGTCAATTTATTTTTGACGCCCTGTCGTAATTTTTTTTTTTTTGACGCCCGGGTGTCATTTTACTTTTGACGCCCGGGCGTCATTTTATTCTTGACGCCCTGTCGTCATTTTATTTTTGACGCCCTGGCGTCATTTTATTTTTGACGCCCGGGCGTTATTTTATTTTTGACGCCCGGGCGTCAATTTATTTTTGACGCCCGGGCGTCAATTTATTTTTGACGCCTGGGCGTCCTTTTTTTTTACGCCAGAGCGTCATTTTATTTTTGACGCCTGGGCGTCATTTTACTTTTGATGCCTGGGCGTCAATTTATTTTTGACGCCCGGGCGTCATTTTACTTTTGACGCCCGGGCGTCATTTTATTTTTGACGCTCGGGCGTCATTTTATTTTTGACGCCCGGGCGTCATTTTTTTTAAGCCTGGGCGTCATTTTTTTTTGACGCCCAGGCGTCATTTTACTTTTGACGCCCTGTCGTCATTTTTTTTTGACGCCCAGGCGTCATTTTACTTTTGACGCGCGGGCGTCATTTTATTTTTGACGCCTGGACGTCAATTTATTTGTGACGCCCGGGCGTCATTTTATTGTTGATGCCCGGGCGTCAATTTATTTTTGACGCCTGGGCGTCCTTTTTTTTACGCCAGAGCGTCATTTTATTTTTGACGCCTGGGCGTCATTTTACTTTTGATGCCTGGGCGTCAATTTATTTTTGACGCCCGGGCGTCATTTTACTTTTGACGCCCGGGTGTCATTTTATTTTTGACGCCCTGGCGTCATTTCATTTTTGACGCCTGGGCGTCATTTTATTTTTGACGCCCGGGCGTCATTTTACTTTTGACGCCCTGGCGTTAATTTATTTTTGACGCCCGGGCGTTATTTTTTTTTGACGCCCAGGCGTCATTTTACTTTTGACGCGCGGACGTCATTTTATTTTTGACGCCTGGACGTCAATTTATTTGTGACGCCCGGGCGTCATTTTATTGTTGATGCCCGGGCGTTAATTTATTTTTGACGCCCGGGCGTCATTTTATTTTTGACGCTCGGGCGTTATTTTATTTTTGACGCCTGGGCGTCAATTTATTTTTGACGCCCGGGCGTTTTTTTATTTTTGACGCCCGGGCGTTATTTTATTTTTGACGCCCTGGCGTCATTTTATTTTTGACGCCCTGGCGTCATTTTATTTTTGACGCCCGGGCGTCATTTTATTTTTGACGCCCAGGCGTCATTTTACTTTTGACGCGCGCGGCGTCATTTTATTTTTGTCTTCCGGGCGTCATTTTTTTTGACGCCTGGGCGTCATTTTACTTTTGACGCGCGGGCGTCATTTTATTTTTGACGCCCGGGCGTCATTTTATTTTTGACGCCTGGGCGTCAATTTATTTTTGTCTTCCGGGCGTCATTTTTTTTACGCCTGGGCGTCATTTTACTTTTGACGCGCGGGCGTCATTTTATTTTTGACGTCCGGGCGTTATTTTATTTTTGACGCCCTGGCGTCATTTTATTTTTGACGCCCTGGCGTCATTTTATTTTTGACGCCCGGGCGTCATTTTATTTTTGACGCCCTGTCGTCATTTTTTTTTTTGACGCCCAGGCGTCATTTTACTTTTGACGCGCGGGCGTCATTTTATTTTTGACGTCCGGGCGTTATTTTATTTTTGACGCCCGGGCGTCATTTCATTTTTGACGCTCGGGCGTCATTTTATTTTTGACGCTCGGGCGTCATTTAATTTTTGACGCCTGGGCGTCAATTTATTTTTGACGCCCGGGCGTCATTTTTTTTTAAGCCCGGACGTCATTTTATTTTTGACGCCTGGGCGTCATTTTTTTTTACGCCCGGGCGTCATTTCATTTTTGACGCTCGGGCGTCATTTTATTTTTGACGCTCGGGCGTCATTTAATTTTTGACGCCTGGGCGTCAATTTATTTTTGACACCCGGGCGTCATTTTTTTTAAGCCTGGGCATCATTTTACTTTTGACGCGCGGGCGTAATTTTATTTTTGACGCCCGGGCGTCATTTTTTTTTGACGCCCGGGCGTCATTTTTTTTTTGACGCCCGGGCGTCAATTTATTTTTGACGACTGGGCATCATTTTTTTTTACGCCAGAGCGTCATTTTATTTTTGACGCCCGGGTGTCACTTTACTTTTGACGCCCGGGCGTCAATTTATTTTTGACGCCCTGTCGTAATTTTTTTTTTTTGACGCCCGGGTGTCATTTTACTTTTGACGCCCGGGCGTCATTTTATTTTTGACGCCCTGGCGTCATTTTATTTTTGACGCCCGGGCGTTATTTTATTTTTGACGCCTGGGCGTCCTTTTTTTTACGCCAGAGCGTCATTTTATTTTTGACGCCTGGGCGTCATTTTACTTTTGATGCCAGGGCGTCAATTTATTTTTGACGCCCGGGCGTCATTTTACTTTTGACGCCCGGGTGTCATTTTATTTTTGACGCCCGGGCGTCATTTTATTTTTGACGCCTGGGCGTCATTTTTTTTTACGCCCGGGCGTCATTTCATTTTTGACGCTCGGGCGTCATTTTATTTTTGACGCTCGGGCGTCATTTAATTTTTGACGCCCGGTCGTCATTTTTTTTTTAAGCCCGGGCGTCATTTTACTTTTGACGCCCTGTCGTCATTTTTTTTTGACGCCCAGGCGTCATTTTACTTTTGACGCGCGGGCGTCATTTTATTTTTGACGCCTGGACGTCAATTTATTTGTGACGCCCGGGCGTCATTTTATTGTTGATGCCCGGGCGTTAATTTATTTTTGACGCCCGGGCGTCATTTTATTTTTGACGCTCGGGCGTTATTTTATTTTTGACGCCCGGGCGTTATTTTATTTTTGACGCCCTGGCGTCATTTTATTTTTGACGCCCTGTCGTCATTTTATTTTTGACGCTCTGGCGTCACTTTATTTTTGACGCCCAGGCGTCATTTTACTTTTGACGCGCGCGGCGTCATTTTATTTTTGACGCCCGGGCGTCATTTTATTTTTGTCTTCCGGGCGTCATTTTTTTTGACGCCTGGGCGTCATTTTTTTTGACGCCTGGGCGTCATTTTTTTTGACGCCTGGGCGTCATTTTACTTTTGACGCGCGGGCGTCATTTTATTTTTGACGCCCGGGCGTCAATTTATTTTTGACACCCGGGCGTCATTTTACTTTTGATGCCCGGGCGTCATTTTATTTTTGACGCCCGGGCGTTTTATTATTTTTGACGCCCGGGCGTTATTTTATTTTTGACGCCCTGGCGTCATTTTATTTTTGACGCCCTGGCGTCATTTTATTTTTGACGCCCGGGCGTCATTTTATTTTTGACGCCCTGTCGTCATTTTTTTTTTTGACGCCCAGGCGTCGTTTTACTTTTGACGCGCGGGCGTCATTTTATTTTTGACGCCCGGGCGTCATTTTATTTTTGACGCCCTGGCGTCATTTTATTTTTGACGCCCGGGCGTCATTTTATTTTTGACGCCTGGGCGTCAATTTATTTTTGTCTTCCGGTCGTCATTTTTTTTTACGCCTGGGCGTCATTTTACTTTTGACGCGCGGGCGTCATTTTATTTTTGACGTCCGGGCGTTATTTTATTTTTGACGTCCTGGCGTCATTTTATTTTTGACGCCCTGGCGTCATTTTATTTTTGACGCCCTGTCGTCATTTTTTTTTTTTGACGCCCAGGCGTCATTTTACTTTTGACGCGCGGGCGTCAATTTATTTTTGACGCCTGGGCGTCCTTTTTTTTATGCCAGAGCGTCATTTTATTTTTGACGCCTGGGCGTCATTTTACTTTTGACGCCCGGGTGTCATTTTATTTTTGACGCCCTGGCGTCATTTCATTTTTGACGCCTGGGCGTCATTTTACTTTTGACGCCCGGGTGTCATTTTACTTTTGACGCGCGGGCGTCATTTTATTTTTGACGCCTGGACGTCAATTTATTTGTGACGCCCGGGCGTCATTTTATTGTTGATGCCCGGGCGTCAATTTATTTTTGACGCCTGGGCGTCCTTTTTTTACGCCCGGGCGTCATTTCATTTTTGACGCCTGGGCGTCAATTTATTTTTGACGCCCGGGCGTTTTTTTATTTTTGACGCCCGGGCGTTATTTTATTTTTGACGCCCTGGCGTCATTTTATTTTTGACGCCCTGGCGTCATTTTATTTTTGACGCCCGGGCGTCATTTTATTTTTGACGCCCTGGCGTCATTTTATTTTTGACGCCCTGGCGTCATTTTATTTTTGACGCCCTGTCGTCATTTTTTTTTGACGCCCAGGCGTCATTTTACTTTTGACGCGCGGGCGTCATTTTATTTTTGACGCCCGGGCGTCATTTTATTTTTGTCTTCCGGGCGTCATTTTTTTTGACGCCTGGGCGTCATTTTATTTTTGACGCCCTGTCGTCATTTTTTTTGTGACGCCCAGGCGTCATTTTACTTTTGACGCGCGGGCGTCATTTTATTTTTGACGCCTGGGCGTCAATTTATTTTAGTCTTCCGGGCGTCATTTTTTTTGACGCCTGGGCGTCATTTTACTTTTGACGCGCGGGCGTCATTTTATTTTGACGCCCATGCGTCAATTTATTTTTGACACCCGGGTGTCATTTTACTTTTGATGCCCGGGCGTCATTTTATTTTTGACGCCCGGGCGTTTTTTTATTTTTGACGCCCCGGCGTTATTTTATTTTTGACGCCCTGGCGTCATTTTATTTTTGACGCCCTGGCGTCATTTTATTTTTGACGCCCGGGCGTCATTTTATTTTTGACGCCCTGTCGTCATTTTTTTTTTTGACGCCCAGGCGTCATTTTCCTTTTGACGCGCGGGCGTCATTTTATTTTTGACGCCCGGGCGTCATTTTATTTTTGACGCCTGGGCGTCAATTTATTTTTGTCTTCCGGGCGTCATTTTTTTTGACGCCTGGGCGTCATTTTACTTTTGACGCGCGGGCGTCATTTTATTTTTGACGTCCGGGCGTTATTTTATTTTTGACGCCCGGGCGTCATTTTACTTTTGACGCCCGGGCGTCATTTTATTTTTGACGCCCTGTCGTCATTTTTTTTGACGCCCAGGCGTCATTTTACTTTTGACGTGAGGGCGTCATTTTATTTTTACGCCTGGCCGTCAATTTTTTTTTTGACGCCCGGGCGTCATTTTATTTTTGACGCCCTGGCGTCATTTTATTTTTGATGCCCGGGCGTCAATTTATTTTTGTCTTCCGGGCGTCATTTTACTTTTGACGCGCGGGCGTCATTTTATTTTTGACGTCCGGGCGTTATTTTATTTTTGACGCCCGGGCGTCATTTTACTTTTGACGCCCGGGCGTCATTTTATTTTTGACGCCCTGTCGTCATTTTTTTTTGACGCCCAGACGTCATTTTACTTTTGACGCGCGGGCGTCATTTTATTTTTGACGCCTGGACGTCAATTTATTTGTGACGCCCTGCCGTCATTTTACTTTTGACGCCCGGGCGTCATTTTACTTTTGACGCGCGGGCGTCATTTTATTTTTGACGCCTGGACGTCAATTTATTTGTGACGCCCTGCCGTCATTTTACTTTTGACGCCCGGGCGTCATTTTATTTTTGACGCCCGGGCGTCAATTTATTTTTGACACCCGGGCGTCATTTTACTTTTGATGCCCGGGCGTTTTTTTATTTTTGACGCCTGGGCGTCATTTTACTTTTCATGCCTGGGCGTCAATTTATTTTTGACGCCCGGGTGTCATTTTATTTTTGACGCCCTGGCGTTAATTTATTTTTGACGCCCGGGCGTTATTTTTTTTTTGACGCCCTCGCGTCATTTTATTTTTGACGCCTGGACGTCAATTTATTTGTGACGCCCTGCCGTCATTTTACTTTTGACGCCCGGGCGTCATTGTATTTTTGACGCCTGGGCGTCATTTTACTTTTCATGCCTGGGCGTCAATTTATTTTTGACGCCCGGGCGTTATTTTTTTTTTGACGCCCTCGCGTCATTTTATTTTTGACGCCCTGGCGTCATTTTATTTTTGACGCCCTGGCGTCAGTGAAAAAGTGAAAAAAATTAGAATGAGCAGGAAAAATGGAACAGGCATGGATATCTTAAGACTGAGCCAAAATATCAAATTTATTTAAACGCAATTACAAAGGCTGGTATTCCTTCTAAAAACAAAGGCCTTAACGAAGTTTCTATCATAAGTACTTACGGTGCGATTACCAGTAACATGGATCAGGGTACCTTAAAGTAAGACTTTTCTTAAATTCCCGATAAATCATATCAAAATTGGAGATAGGCCCTAACAAGAACAATTTTTTTCTTAGAATATACCCCAGAATCATACCCTAAAATACTCTTGACGAATTAAGGGTTACCCTGTAAAATAAAGTGTCGATTGAATTTATTAAATATTGGCCCTACTTGTGCCCCGTAAGATTCACAAATGTAAAATTACTAACATATTTGTAGAAAAAGGTTGTACCTATGAATGTGTGTAATTTGTTTCTTGAAAATTTAAAATTTTTCATCATATTTTAAATTTAAAATGGTATATACAAAGTTGACGAGGCATTTACACACCCTTTTAGCACGAATCTTTTTGCCCCTCCCCAATAACTTTTATTTTGGCCACATTTGTACCCTAAATTTTGAAATCTTAAAAATCTGACGAGTAGAAATAAAGTTAGGATTTTTTAAAAGAAAAAAAGCCGATTAAAAAAAATATTTTTAAAAATATAATAAAAAAAAAAAACAAATATAAAAATAAAATAAAAATACTTTTTTTCTAATCGGATTTTTTTCCTTTTAAAAAATCTTACCTTGTAGTTGATAATCAACTACTGTTTGCTGAAACGATCATTGAGCCACAGTCTTCTTACTTAGTCTCATAAGAAAGTTGTTTAATTTATTTTGTAATCCTTTGAAAAGTAAAAATTCTAAAACCACCTGGTTTTCAGTGTTTGACTGAGAATTGATAAGAGCATTTAATTTTGAAAACAAAAATAGGACTTGAGGCTCTCGCACAACCGTGAAAGCGGCCGGCGAAGAACATTCGCCGACGGCAGTTTTTGTTGTTCTCAGACTGATACTTTAGGTATCTCTTTAAAAAACAGGGAAACGTACAACAGTTCAATTTCAAATAACATCTACTCGTACGATGCACAGGAAGAGAAACTCTTTTGAAAGGATATGAATATTGTGTTGTGTGTATATTAAAGATGTTAAGGTTATTCATCGAGCCGAATGCACAAAACTCAGATCTCCATGTCTCCTCAGAGTCTGGCCAGCTTATTTTCCGTTCCCAATTTCCAATTATTGATTTAAGCGAAGCCATTTACCCGATCTTAAGAAAACATCAACAAATCGTCATCATTAATAATAATCACACGCAGGTAATCGACGAGCGTTGTCGAAACTGTCTCAACTGGCAATCCCTTATATGGTGTATGCTTGCCAAGTGTGAGGAAATGATTTAATTTTTTACTGAAACATCAGATGAAGTCGGAGCTTCCTCTTCCCGTTTTTAGTATCAAAGGATTAATAAAATATAAACCCATGTTCCTTCCATAAAATAATTGCTTTTGGTGTTTTAGGGCGGCTCTTTCGTGTACAGCTCTATAGATATTATATAAACGCCACTCACCTATCTAACTCCAGATCAAATAAACTTCAAATTGTTTGTATAGATAAAAAATAACTCAATTTTTGTTTGGAATCAATCTGCCGAATTTATTTTTTGGCAGAGCAAGCCAAGTAGAAAATATATTAAATAGTGAATTGACAGCTTAAATTTTCATAGCTGGCAACCATATACACCGAGTAAGACATAATGATCAAAATACCATCTAGCGGATGGACAAAAATACCAAACAAAATGCAATACAAGAGTGTTTGTAGGAGGAAGGCATCAGGGAACTCTCAAAATTATGTGAATGATTTGATATTGATATTTCCCCCTCTCGAGTTCACATTCACTTCACCTTACACTCAAGCACATTTATGATGTGTCTTGTCATTGAGTAGTGGGAAAATCATTTCTCATGTTCAATTCAATATAAATACCTGTTTTTAATATACACAAACATATGTATAGTATATAGATGTGCAATTCTTTGGTGTGTCTTCACCTTTTTGAAATATTTTGGTTTTGGATAAATGTATCCAATCAATCGTCAGAATCGTGTATAGCTTAAAATAAGCAGCAAAATAAAAAAAAGCTACCTACTGTATGAATGTATGTACATAATATTCATAAACCGATACAGTATTGAGTCAGAATATTCGATCTTAACTTTCTGACAGACATTTCGGCATCGGCTTTAAGGACACAAGGCACGACACTGCAAAATCATTTTGTCTTGATGATTAAGTTGAAGAAACTGCAAATGTATTGTTTTGATTGATTGAAAAAGATTTTTCATGTTATAAAATTTTATATTGTTTGTAAATTCTGCATATTTCTCATAGTTTGGAGAGCCTTTTTTTACGAACAAAAAATTGAAAAATTTTTTTCGGGCAAAAGCTTTCTATTTAATCTCAAATTAATATTCTTTTTATTCAATTAAGTACCTACATTAAAACTAGTCAAAAAGGTCATGAAATAGCATCTTGGATTCAAATAAAATATTTGCACTCGATGTTTTTGGGATTTTTGGAAGAGAAGGAGCCAGCATCTTGAAAAGAGGATTGATTTTGTTTTTATTTAATAACACTTACTTACTTTACTTTACTTTTGATGGCGCTCACAGCCCAGGATGGGCTTCGGCCTGAACTAACAAGCCCCTCCAGCCAGCTCTGTCCCTAGCTAGCCGCTTCCAGTTGCGCACACCGAGTGCTTTGATGTCGTCATTCACTTGATTGCGCCACCTGTTACGGGTTCTTCCTCTGCTGCGTACCCCATCGGGGTTGGATTCGAAGACTCGTCGGGCAGGTGCGTTGCTGTCCATACGCTCCACGTGCCCCAGCCATCTCAGCCGCTGTATTTTCAGCTTTTGGACCAGGTCAACGTCGCTGTATAGCCCGTATAGCTCGTCGTTGAATCTTCTCCTCCATACTCCTTCGATACACACCGGACCGAAAATCACACGAAGAATCTTCCTCTCAAAGCACCCTAGCAGATTTTTATCCGAATCTTTCAGTCTCCATGCTTCTGACCCATAAAGCAGGACCGGGATGATTAGGGTCTTGTATAAAGTCTCCTTGGTTCTCTGAGAGAGGGCCTTACTACTTAAATGCCTTCTTAGACCGAAGAAACAGCGGTTGGCAAGAGTAATTCTTCGCTTGATCTCTGCACTGATGTCATTCTGCGATGTAATAGTGGAGCCCAGGTAGACAAAGTCCTTGACAACTTCGAAGTTATATCTGTCCATCGTGATATTTTGCCCGAGTCGACGATGGTGAGATTCCTCTCTCGATGACAGCATATACTTCGTCTTGTCCTCATTAACCGCCAATCCCATTCTAGCCACCTCCGATTCAATGCTCGCAAATGCCCCTGCCATAGCTCGCTTCGTTCTGCCGACAATGTCTATGTCATCCGCATATGCAAGCAATTGAACGGACTTTTGATAGATTGTACCGCTGTTGTTGACATGTGCGTTGCGTACAATGGCTTCAAGAACGATGTTGAATAGGTTGCATGATAACGCGTCGCCTTGCATCAATCCTTTCTCAACATTAAAGGAATCGGTGGTGTTCTTACCAATTTTGACGGAGCAGCGAGATTTCTCCATCGTCATCCTGCACAAGCGGACGAGTTTGGAAGGGATGCCGAGACTCGACATGGCTCTGTATAATTCGTCCCTTTTCACGCTATCATACGCGACTTTAAAATCGATAAAAAGGTGGTGTGTATCGATCTGGAATTCCCGGGATTTTTCTAAAATCTGTCGGAGTGTGAACATTTGATTTAATAACAAGTTCTTATTTTATTTTACAACAGAATATCCGACTTAAGCTTAGTTATATAATTAAGCTTAATTTATTTTTTTATTGTTTTGCGTATAAAATGTTTGATGAGTTGCTATACACTCTCTCAAAATCAAAAAACACGACTATCTTAACAAAATAAGCAATGAACGACCTCCTGTAAGTAAATTCATCTTTAAGTTAGAGCAGATCAAAGTTCACCTACGCGTCCATAAGTCGGGCAGTAGTCTGGGGTATTCTGACGTTTCTTGAGTTACTTATCTGAATCCCCTAATACCTATGATTCAGTTGGATAATGGTCGCAGAATAGCTTTCAGCTCTGTAAATTGCCTATTAAAATAGCTTTTATCTTCTTATTAATCTTCTAATGCAAAAAAATGCTTAAGTATTACAATTTTCTTGCAGTTTCACACAAGCTTACAACCAGAGGTGTATTAAAGGATTTGGCGCCCGGACTGATAAATTTTGCCGCCCTTCAAAACAATGAAAATAAAGTAATAAAAAATAATAATACAAAAAAACACAAAATGCATAATGTTTGATATTTTCAAATTTTTTTTCTGTGTGGATATTTATTACAAAATTCATTAACAATAGATTCGTTATCTAAATTTTTTGTGAGTTCAGCTTCTATATTTAATAAAGCCAAACTATTAAGGCGTTCTTGGATAATGCGATAGGTTTTTATTCGTTTCAATTCGGAAAACAATCTTTCTGCACTACAATTTGTCACTGCAGTGCACAAGTATATTCTTAAAGCAACCTCAACATATGGAAATGCTTCCTTCAATTCTGTTTCTCTTATATGAAGGCTAAGCTGCCTTAAACTCATATTTTCAGTGTTGTTTTGCTCCAGAAAATGTTTAAGTAAGACACACTCTTCTTGAAAATCTTCCCCAAGATCAACCGGGTATAATTTCTGGAGAGTGGTTGCATTTTTTCGAATTGCTTCTTCACTCATGTGATCAAGCTTAGATACAGAAATAAAACCATTTGTTATTGCTTCATAGAATGAATTTCTTCTCTTCAGCTCACTCAATAACTGGTCGCAAATAGGAATGAATGTATTTATTTTGAAATTTTCACGACCACAAAACAGAACCCTTCTTTCGCGACACTCATCATCTCGTTTTTTCCCCTTGACGATTCTGTTTCGGTCCATTTTGTAATTTTCACAGGTTTTGCTCTTTCCCATCTCTTCAAAAACGTCAAAGCATTCCCGGTTTTCTCTCACAAACGATATGAGTGCCTCTTAGAGCCTGGACACAGTTTCAATGTATGTATCAATATCAACACCTTGAATTTTTGTTTGATACAATATTGAGACAATTTTGCTGTCTCAAGGGACTTCAATTGGGTTAATAAACCTCTAGCTTCAGTTTTTACTAAATCTTTCTGGTGGGCATCGTTTTTAATGGCATTGAGAGCCGATATTATTTGGTCCAAATCTCTGTTTAAGCTCGTACAGGCATCGTCCCAGGCTGACCAACTGGTAAGTGACAAATTTTTTAATGTGACATTTTCGGAATTAAAAAATGAATTAAGAAGTTTTGCTCGCTCTGTTGATGCCGTAAAAAACACATACATATATGTTTTGTAATAAGCCGAAAAATTTTGCAGCTCCTGGGGAAGAATCAGCTGCCGTATGTTGAAAAAATTAAGGAAAACTAGCCAGAAACTAGCTAGTTTGTAGGCGAGAAGGGTGTGAGGGGAGATTTTTTGTCTTCCTTTTACGCCCTTCTAGCCAACAAACTAAAAATCGCCGGCAACTCAGTTTCCTTGTGTGAAAGGGGTCATACTTACATTTTTCATTAATTTTTGCTTGTAAGCCGTTACATTGCCCTAACAAGTTACTTGCATTATCATAAAATTTACCTCTGCAATTTTCTATGGCAATGTTTAATGACTTAAAAGTATCCATACTTACTTGTAACATGTTTTCTGCTTTATGGCCTGTATTCGTTGAACGGGTTCTGCGTTCTCTTGAACATACCTTAAAGTTATTAAAAGCTGGTCTACATTGCTTATGTCAGAAGTCGAATCAACGCTCAACGAGAAGTATTAAGACTTTTGAAGCTGTTCCATAATCGTTTTCGTGACTCTAGCTGACATAATTTTTATAATCTTTTCATAGGTGGCAAAAGACAAATATGAGGTGTGTCGTTTTCCTGGATTGCCATGTTTTGAAAGAAATGGATCGAATTCCGATATTGCTTCTAAGATCATTATGAAATTCCCGTTATGTATAGATCCAAATTTATCTATTTTGCCACGAATGGAAAACGGGTTACCAAGGAATTGACAGCTACGACGACACTGAGCATTACATTACACCAGTATTTTCTTTCATTTTCTAACTGCTCAAATAACTTGGAATCAATTCTGTTTTCGGCTTTGGATCGATTTTTCATTTTGAGAACACAATTCTTGTGGCCCAAGCTTATCCTTTTATTTATCCATCATTATTAACTATTGTACAAAAATCAATCATATTGTTTCTTAAGTCGTTCAAAATTTTTGACAAAGGGAATGGTATTTGTCAGTGGCGATTCCTCTCAGTTAGCAGGTTTATCGCCGCTAAACCAAAAATTTAAATGAATAAATTATATAATGTAATGTTGCAATAATGATAATGGTTAGGTAATTGTTATAATCAATACCATAAATAGAAAAAAAAAACCCACCTACCTACCTATTTTCAAATCATATTTTCCTTCACACAAGACAAAACTCCCATCTTCCTATCTGCCTCAGCGTTACAATATGCGATACCAAAACCAAATTCTCTAAAAAGAGCATTGATATAATATAAAAAAAAATAGATACCTACCTAACCTACCCACATTGTTCTAACACAATACACAACACAAAACTCTCATACAACAAGTCTCCCTTGAAAGCTTACAACATCCGCGCTACCAAATTGCATACAATTTTTAATAATATCTATTCAAAATACAAATACAAACACAAATACCATACAATCTATAATACAAGAGCGTTTTACTACACATGTCCTAAGCAAAGCCCAGCTAAATAAATGAAAGCGTAAGCGTAAGTATGATGCGATAAAGCACGATACGGTATGCAAGCAGCTCCAGGGTTCGTTTTTGTCATCTCCTTTTTTACTTTCGTATTATGTTTCTAGGCAAATGCGGTAGGAAGGATGAATGTGAAAGCGTGTGCTTATTGTTTTATTATTAGTGTTCTTTGATTGAGTAAACATCCAAAAAGTTCTTTTAGCACAGTCAATAATTCCAAAAAAAGTGCTCAATTGGCAAAGCACGATGTAGTTTTATATTTTTGATATGTTGTTGGAGCATGTTAGAGTAGTCTGTATATAAGTTTGCAACTTTGAAAAACCTGTGCTCGCTGCAGGAAAAATTCAACAGTGAAAAAAACGCTAAATTCATCCCATTTTTTCCGACATTTTCCTTTATAACTTTGTGAAATATGCAACTAAGGAAAAAACCGTCAACTATAAACTTGTTTGTTATAAAATTTTCTACAAGACCACATCAGTTCTAAATTCATGCATGTTATATTTGTCTTGCTATCTAACCAAGAACTAAAAAAAAATCAGAAAAACTAAGTTATTTTGAAGCAATCAAAAAATAGGTCAAAAAATGTCCAATCGTGCTAAAAATTTGTAATCAAATATTTTAGAGTATTACAAGATGAAATTCGAAAATTCGATCCAAATTGGTCAAATAATTTTGGCAAGAAACGTGATGTTAACTAAGTGCAACAAGCAATGTTTGCATCACTGCTGTGGTCAAAGTAGGACACTTAAGTTGGCACTGATTTTTTTGTTCATGTACTTGGAACCCTTAAGTATGATAGAATATAGCTATGATATTTATATCTTTTTGCAACTTTGATAACAATTTTAAAACTTCCGAAAATTGTACACTTGGCATGTAAATATGTAATTTCGTGAACATTTTCGAAACTTTTAAATTCGCTACCAAAGTTGCTTAAAAAAAGATATAAATATTATAGCTATATTTTATGATAGTTAAGGGTTCCAAGTACGTGTACAAAATTTAGTGCCAACTTAAGTGTCCTACTTTGACCACAACATTGCGTGTTGCACTTAATTAACATTATGTTTCTTGACATAACTATTTCACCGATCTGGATCGAATTTTCAAATTTCGTCTTATATTACTCTAGACTATTTGATTCCAAATTTTAAGCAGAATTGGATAATTTTTGACTTATTTTTTGATTGCTTCAAAATAACTTAGTTTTTCATGGTTAAATAGCAACACAAATATAACATGCATGAATTTAAAACTGATGTGGGCTTGTAGAAAATTTTATAACAGACAAGTTTATAGTGGACATTTTTTTTACTTAATTGCATATTTCCAAAGTTATAAAGGAAAATGTCGGAAAAAATGGGCTGATTTTAGCGTTTTTTTCACTGTCGCATTTTTCCTGCAGCGAGCACAGGTTTTCGAGCTGCAAACTTAGATACAGACTACTCTAACATACCCTAACAACATATCAGCAATGCAGAACTGCATCGCGCTTTGCGAATTTATTGTCAAATTGACTGGGCTATTTGCGAAATAAACATAAACAGTTGATTCGTATTGAATCCTAAAAGTGCGAAATTAGTTAATTATTTTATATTTGCGTGGATTTTAAATGTGAGTAAATATATTTGTAGATTGTGGTGCTTTGAAATATGAGAGTGCGACATTGTTTTTTTTTGGAGAAGTGAGATGGAAGTAAATGCATATATGCTTAGAACCTAGAAATAATATTATTATAATAAAATAGATCATAGTTAAATAATCGTCAATTTATTTTGGCATAAAGTCGCTAGTAGTATCTTTTATCGGGTGACCGCTAACGTGAAATTTGTTTACATAGCTTTGAAAGTAAACTAAATTGTTTAAAGATAGGTACATACATACCTTCATACATTAATGTGGGTAGGTAAGGTTAAATTTAAGATTTTTTGCAACGCAAACCATATAAATATAGGATGTAGATATTTATATTTATATAATTGTTATAGAAAGTGACGATTTTTATGAAAAAGTTATCGAAAATGTTGTGTCCGTCGAACGACGAAGCGAATTTATGTATCGATTAATTTTTAAACTTTTATTTTGTATTTAATTTGTTATTAATGTTTTTTATTAATTGTCGTTATCAATAAAATTAAAAAAAAAATATGATTTTTTTTTTATTTTAACCTTCCCTAGACCACGTAGCTAAACCAATACTTAGGACCAGGATTCGCCACTGGTATTTGTATATGGGGACACGAGTCAGCCAAAATTAAAAAAAATTGAGGCATGATTTTCTAGGTTTAGAATACAATTTTGTGTGTGACCTTATATCTAGAATCTGGCTTGATGGATTTTTATAATTTTTTTTTTTAATAAAAAGGGGATCTTTTTAGATGGTTTAGAAATCAAAAATTAAGATCCGTCCAGCGAAAGTTTTTCTAGACCTTTTTTTAGAGCTAGATAGAAACAAGTTTTTTTTTGGTGGTAACGTTTTCGTTTCATTGTCATTTATTCTAAAGAATCAGTACCTACATGTCTGATGTAAATATTTTCTTATGAATTTTCATTATAAAAAATCATTTCATTTCATTAATAAAAAACAAGAATAATAAATGGTTAAAAAAAGTGAGTGACATGTTACAGTGAATTCTCTCACAGCCGGACACTCACGGAACTGAAAAAATTGTAATGCTTGAAAAACTCAAAAAATCGCATTTTTTTAATCTTTGTATTTTTTGTTTATCCTTCAAAAATATTGTAAATTAGACAATCGTTAGGGGCGGCTTGCCCTATTTTGCTTGTATGTTTTGAAAGTTCAACCGCTTCTAAAAAATATTATAAATTGGCCAATTGCTAGGGGCGGCTTGCGTTCTTCAGCTTGAATGTTTTGGAAGTTCAATCGCTTCAAACAAATATTATTAATTGGGCAATTGTTAGGGACGGCCTGTGCCCTTTTGCTTGTATTTTTTGAAAGTTCAATCGTTTCACAAAAAATATTATAAATTGGGCAATTGCTACGGGTGGCTTGCGCATTATTGCTTGTATGTTTTGAAAGTTCAATCGCTTCACAGAAATATTATAAATTGGCCAGAGCAGCCTTGCCGCCCAGGGTAAATACGCATCTGCTTACAAATGACTTTTTTGAACACGCTATCAGTACTGCTTATTGCAAGCATTTGTAATATTACATATTTCTTTTCTCATCGGGTTTTTCCACCTTCAGATAATAAAAAATAGCAACTTGTCACAATCATATTTAGCGTGATGTTAGATTTTAGTTAAACAATATATTAAGCCTAATACACTACTAAAGACAACATCGAACAAAACAAAAAATATACATAATTGCAATTACAATAATTGTCGCGTGACAACACTTTAACGATGCATAACAAACAAAACAAAAAGAAGATAATATTGGCAGTAGATTGGTGCCTGTGAATATCAAGTACGCCCGAATAACTTGTGCTTAAGTGTAAGCTTTGAGTAACTCAATTCAAAAACATTATGGTTTATTTTGGCTCCATGTTTCATACGAGACAGTGGCTCATTGAGACCATAATTGGTACGATGGAAGTCAAGATGAAAAATATCAGAATTCCGAGAACTATGACTTCTAACGATCAAATGAATTTCGTCTTAAAGAACCGTTGAATCAATGGAACCAACCAAGAATTGGTGTAAAAACATAACATCGGTTACTCTGCTAAGTTTTTCCAGAGATGTCATATTTACAAAAATAAGGCGATTGTTATAAGGAGGAAGGTGATTGGGATCATTCCAATTCAAATGTCTTATTGCAAAACTCACAAATTTAGGCTGGACAGATTGGATGCGATTAATGTGTACAGAGTAGTGGAGTGACCATACAGTACTCACATATTCTAAGTGGGGACGAACAAAATAGTTGTACAGGGAAGATGTTAAGCGGCTACACAAAAACTCTTTATCCTTACTCTAACGATTAATAAAACCAAGCATTACATTGGCTTTATTGATGATTTTCTCAATGTGAGGTGTAAAACAAGATTTTGTGAGAAGTATACACCTATAGATCACATGTTGTTATTACTTTATTCAGTACAGATTGGTTCATTCTGTAATTACCTGATATTGGATTTTTTTCTTCTAATGAACGACATCGATTGGCATTTTGAAAGATTCAAAAAAAGATTGTTATGTAAACACCAATCAGAAAAAATATTTAGGTCATTTTAACGAGATACGGCATCAGCCTGGTTTTTGATGATCTTCAATAACTTAATATCATCAGCGTAGATAAGCACCCTAAGGGATTTAATTATCGAAACAACATCATTTATAGCAATTATAAAGAGAAGTGAACCAATGTGGCTACCTTGAGGTACACCAGAGTCCGCAGTTATTGAATCAGAAATTATTTCTCTAAAAAGAACTTGGTAAGCCCTCCCCTTCAAGTATAATCTTATCCATTTAACAAAAATTGAGATGAAGAGATGACGAGATGAAAGTTTAAATAAAATAGGACTATGAGACAACTTATCGAATGCCTTATTCTGTATAGATACAGTCAACTTGATGACCATTCTCAATAGTCTTATATGTAAAAGACGTGAATTCAGGAAGATCAGTTACATTTGCTTTTACAGTTAGAGTAGATTTTCCCATGTTTCTCGCTCGCCAGAAAAGGTTTGCAGCTGAAATAAAAACTCTTGCATACAAAAGGCTCAAATAGTTTAGGTAAACATGAAAGTTTGTTACGGTTATGGGTTGCCCTGTTTGTGAATAAGAATTATTAATGAATTTTTCCAAATTTTAGGAAATACAGCTTGATTTAAAGAATTTTGAAATAAAAATGTTACAGGTTCCGCCCGAGTGTCGCAACAATTTTTCAAAACAAACGCAAGAATTCCGTCAGGTCCACTGGTAGTGTCGTTGTCTAATTTCATTGCTTCCTCAACTGTGATTACAATATTATTCATTGAGCTTTGAGAAAAGCTATTCAAATGATTACAATTGTTTTCACAAGGTACGAAATCATCATCACAAAACGAGAGTTTAAAAAAGGATGAAAACATATTGCAAATGGCAGGAGAGCTGTTGCTAAGTCTCGTCCAAGTAATTCATAGTAGATGAATATACGTCAAATTTTCTCTTGCGAGTAACAAAATTCCCAAATATTTTAGGATCAATAAGCAGCAAAGAACTCATTTTAAATAAATAACGATCATTTAGGTTTTGACTTTATGATCGAAACTCTTCATACAACGATATATAACTATAGTAATCTAATCACCCAATTCATTAAACATTAAACACTTCTTCCATGCTCTGTTTCTTAAATAACGCAGACTGCGAAGCTGGTGGTTGTACCAGGGGGAAATTGTTAGAGACGAGCGTCTTAATTAATTTTTTGACTGGTACAGATAAAATGATACATTCAAAAATACTGATATAAAAGTTGGACACCATCATCTCTATGCTTCCATTCAAAAGTGTGTCAAAGTCAATGTTTTCAATTAATTCATTTAGTAAAGAGAATTCAGTTTTCTTGAAGTCAAATTCAAGCCAGTCATTATCGAGATCAAAATCAGTGGTGTTATCGTGGGAGATCATGACAAAAAGTGGGGGATGATACAAATCATAGGGGTTGTACAACACAATTATTAGGGTTGGTAACAAATATCAGATCTAGCTGTCGACCAAGAATATTTTTTTTACAGCATTGTACAGCAGTAAACACATTGTCAACAAACATCAGCCGTTAGACGTTTGCGTGGACGCATACGTTTGCGTGAACGCACATGTATACTAAATTAATATGTGTTCACGCTGGGCCTAAAGTGAGCAATTCCCATTAAAACATTGCTGCTATAAAACTTGTTTCAAGAGTACTGACATAGCTGAGAGGAGCGTTTTCCTATGCAACACCTCAATTTATTTTTCAATTGACGATTTTAGTATAAAAAAACTCATAGTTTTGTTAATTTATCACATATTTTTTTATTTTCTTCTCTTTCTTATTTTTAGTTTTATTTTTATACATTATTTTTTGTTTTCTTTTGTATAAGGTACATCTATAAATTAAATAATATTTTTATTTATTTTCTATTACAATAAATTACACTATAATTTACTTCTTGTACATAAATTAATTTTAAGAAAAATAAAATTTATATGTATATAATAGTTTGTTGCAATGTGGCAAGTTTGCGCTGGAGATAATTGGGAAATAAATTAGTTTACAAAAAGGTGTTTTTTTTTGTTTTTCTTACATACATAATACATTTATGTAGTTTTACATGTAAATAAAATGTTTACTTTTATTTTATTAAAATATTTACATTTTGAATAACTATTCATAAATTAATTAAAATATGATTTGATTAATAAAAAACAAATACATACAAAAAAAATAACAATTTCCTTTAATTTTTTATTACCAACTTTTTATTACACATACCTAGAGATAAATTGAATTTTAATAATTTAATGGTTTTTGCACCAAAATTTATTTTAAAATATTTCTAAAATATATATGAATTCAATAACTGGGAAACGGAATTTATTAATAATTTTATACATAAATAAATATAAAATAATAATAAAAAAAAAAAGTTGTATTGTAATAATATTGTGCTTTAAGCTTAATTTTTATTCTTCAGGTTTTATATCCCGTTGAACAGTATAGACAATAATTAATATTATTTGCGTGTTTTATTCTGACTTCTTAATGTGCAATAAAAACATAGAAATTATGTTTAAAAACAAGAGCAGTTAATAGAAATGTTCACAAATTTATTTTTTCATGCAGAGGATTAAGTTGAGGTTGAAAATGATGGTAAAAAAAAAGAATAAAATTATTCGAAGTTACACATTAAGCTGCTGAATAAAACACAACATTTTATACATATTTTGATTTTTGTTAAGGTGCTTTGTACAAGAATAATATCTTACAGTTTGTTTGTTTTGTTTATTTTTTTTTTTTTTTTTTTTGTTTTCTGTGCGATGATACGTTTAGAATTGACAAAAAAATATTAATATGTAGTTACTAATACTGGACCAGTTCTTAAAGATAAGTATACTTATTAGTTTTTTTTTTTAAGTGTTTAAACTTAAAGAGCATCGATTGTTCTTTTCTGCTGCGAATGATATTGAATATGGAATGTGCGTGTTCTGGCTGTGAGATCATCTTTGAGACGCTATGCTCACTTGCATGGTTTTGCTTTCTTCAAAGAATTATGCATAATTATTATTAAGGTCCATAATTTTGACTAGGATACGACACGAATTTCAAAGTTTAACATATTGGACGTCTTACACTTCACTTTGCATGCAATGCATTGAGGAATCTTGTGACATCTCATCCATAGAAGATTCTATTATAAAGAAAATAAAAATATTTATTAATAAATGTTTCAAATCGATGGAAATATCATTAGCTTATAGCATATAGCATTCAACTGTGTTAAAATTAAAGAAGAGATACACTCCTATCACAGAATTCACAGTTGTTTGATACAAGTGTAGTTGTAGTGGAGGCAATAGTAGTATTGTTACAGCAGTAATACCAACAGTAGTATAGCAGTTATTGATAATAGTAACAGTAGTTCTACTGGTAAAAGTATTAGGTAGTATTAACATTAAAAGTATTAATAGTAGTAAGAGTACTTAAAGTACCAAGAGTGGTAAAAGTAGATCTTGTGGAAAGGAAGTATTTTATTAATTATTAGGAGTAGTATAACCAATAGTAAATAGAATAAATCGGGTGGCACAACGGCTCATGGAGAGCCAGGGCCTAGTGACTAACAACTCGCAACCATTCCTGTGTGCGCCTGTCGACAGGAATGGAAGGGACCTACAATTTTATGCCGAATCCAAACGGCTAGACGAGAAGCACTTATTCGTGACTCTTGGAGGATTTGTCAATTCCTCGCGAGAGGCAGTAGCCCTGAAAAAAAATGTTTAGTTTTTAGGTGGACGAGGCTGGGAAGCGAACCCAGACCTCCAGCGTGACAGTCGAACGCAGTTACCATTACGCTACGGGCTACTACCAATAACCAATAGTAAAAAATAAAAAATAAATCAGGTGGCACAACGGCTCATGAAGAACCAGGGCCTAGTGACTAACAACTCACAACCATTCCTGTGTGCGCCTGTCGACAGGAATGGAAGAGACCTACAATTTTATGCCAAATCCGAACGGCTAAACGAGAAACACTTATTCGTGACAAGTGATACTCTTGGAGGATTTGTCAATTCCTCGCAAGAGGCAGTAGCCCTGAAAAAAAATTTTTAGGTCTTAGGTGGACGAGGCTGGGAAGCGAACCCAGACCTCCAGCGTGACAGTCGAACGCACTAACCATTACGCTACGGGCTACTACCAATAACCAATAGTAAAAATAGTAATTATAATATAATATTATAAGTAGGTTTAGAAGTAGTATTATTAAAAGTAGTGCTAAAAGTTAAGTTATTCGATACAGTAATAAAATAAGAAATAGTAGGTAGCTATGATATAATATTAGTTATAGTGGTTAAAGTACCAATTTTTGTAAAAGAAGTACGAACGAAGTTAGAGAAATTTAAAAATAAAATGTATTTTGTTTAAGTGGAGTGATGGAATATTATTCAATTAAAAGATGAAGCGCCCTCGTCTCCATGCGTTTCGTCCAAGTATGATGACAGATTACCGGTTACCAGCTAACCAGTTAGATGATGTCAGTCATATCATACTATGAGTTTTATAAGAGTCGGTAAACCTCGACCAAAATTTGCGTCTTAGAAGGGTATGACTGGCAGCACCTATCATCATACTTGGGCGAAACGCATAGAGTTGCAGTCAGATGAGCTTTTAATTCAAGTAAAGGATTTCCTGGCGGTAATAGTAGTTAAAATAATTAGAAATTTAACAAGTAAAAGGAGTTGTGGTAGCAATAGTAGAATTATTAATGATAGTGGTAATATAAGTAAGTAGTTAAAATAGCATTATTAGTTATAGAAGTAATTAGTCAAATTGAAAATTGTCGTTATAACAGCAAAAATTGTACTTGCTATTACTAGTTATAGTAGAAATAGTATCAGTGATAGTAGTATTAGTAATAATACTCATGTCATTAGAGTAGTAGTAGTGGAAATAATAGTAATGTTGTAATATAGTAGGTGCCAAACCTGCTTTTAATCAAAACGCAGCAAAGAGTCTTGGAGGGACTTTCATGATCACCACATTCAATTTTTTTATTATCGAAATAATGTCAACATCAATTACCTATTGATTGCATAATTATGAAAATTTAAAAGAGTTTATATTTTGCCGTTATTGCTGATACCACTCCTGATCACATAAAGAGCAGAAGACAATTTTAGAGTGATTGGTAAATGTTTTGTAAGGAAACTCTGGCGCTTTCCAAATCATAGGTGATTTTGAAACTGACAGCATTGTATATAAAACCTATAGTACTATTAATGATTTGATTTTCGGGACGATAGTCTACGCCTGTAGGTTGTGTATTATCGCTAGAGAGATTTAATGAGATTTTCAGTGTGTTTTTGACTCTACATTATCTGCAGAGCAAATGCCCTCCCAGGCCAGTTGCACCGCTACCGTCGTTTTGGTTTTTTGATAGTACTATAGATATTTATATACAATGCTAACAGCTATTTCCCGCTCGAAATCTTGACAGAAAATCAGTATCATACCTCCGCAGAACGAAATGAGTCGCTTAACGCTAGAACAAAACGTTGGGAAATATTGAAAACTTATTTCCAAAGTGAGTTTGGGCGAAAAATCATCTTTTCTGAGGAGTGATATTAATCTGGGCGGCTACGTTAGTAAACAAAATTGTCGCAAATGGGGCTCGGAAAACCCGCACGTAACTGTCGAGAAGCCAATGCATCCACAGAGAGTAACATTCTGGTGCGGGTTGTAGAGTGGTGACATCATTTCACCATTTTTCTTCGAAAATGAGGCTGGGAACAAAGTTGCGGTGAACGGTGGGCGTTACAGAGCCATATTACCCGACTTTTCTAAAACCTGACTGAAATTGAAGACATGGATTTGGACGACCTCTGGTTCAGTATCAAATTCCAAAATCGTGTTATCAGCCATCTTGGCGATGTCAATTGGCCACCCGGAGCTGCGATTTGAACCCATTGGACTTTTTTGTGGCGATTCGTGAAGGACCGATGTTATGCCAACAATTCGTAACGACTTAGGCACTTAAGGCCAATATCATCTTGGAAAATTGAAGTGACAGAATGCGCTACTGGCGAACCCAGCCGAGGCAGCCACTTGAACGACGTTGTGTTCCATGAATAAGTGGGAATGTTTGCTCTTGCAAATAAAGACATAATACATGGAAATGGAAAAAAAAAAAATATTTATATTCATTTTGTTGCATTTTTACAAAGGAACTTGTATTTGCCCTACACTGCTTTTCAAGATCTACTCAGGTTTGTTTTTCGAAAATATCACCGAAGTACTGAGCCATTCTTCAAAAACATGTTGCACTACGAGCAAACATTTATCAGAAATTAATGATGACTCAAATGAAATTGCAGAAAGCTCGGAATTCAATGAAAAATCAAGTTTAAAAGCAAAGTTTTTACTCTCATAACTATTTTCAACGAGTTATGGAAAATATCTTTCAAAAATGATTCAATTAACTGAACTTTTAAGCCTGTTTGGAGAATTGGGACAGTACTTTCAGATAAATCTTTCTAAGGAACCTTTTTCGAAACATTGCGTCCAATTCGATGAGCCTCCGTAGCCACCGTTATCAATCTGGAAAAAATTCTTAAAACAATGTTACGCAATGTTTTCACGATAAGCTCTTTGTGCAGTATTAATTTCTCAGCCAAAATTTCGGATTTCTGTATAATATTTTAAAGAGGGTGGAGTTAAAAGACTGCGAACAACTTGAAGCATTATTAACAGCAACCATATTAATGTTTTTCTTCTTTTTTTATTTGAGGTGGAAAAATAAAAGTTATTGCCTATAGGGTGGAAAAATTTCCAGGTTCGACACCGGTGTTCATAGTGCCTAGATTTAGATGAGTTTTTCTATATAGAAGATTAAGTTTCTATGCTTTGTAATTTTTAGAATAGGTTTAAGTGCAAAACTTATAAATAGTATAATAGTATATAATATAGTATAATATTAGTATATTTATTAGAATTTAAGAAGTTTTTATTATTTCGCTTAGTTATAGAAATAAAAGTAGTACCATTGGTTCTAGCTCTTGTGATATTAGGCAAAACTTGTTCTATTTTTAATCATTGTTGTTCTTAAAGTTGAAGTAGTAAAACCCTTAAAAAACAGTGCGTAGTAGAAATGGAAGAAGCATTAGCAATCGTAAAACTATGTAGGTACTTATAAGTAGTAGTAGTTTTAGTTGTCAACCTTTTAGTATTAGTTTTAGAAGTAGTGACAGTTGTTTTAATAGTTTAGGCAGAAGAAGTTATAATATTATTTCTGTATTCACAATAATTGAAGGAGCGTCGCATTTAAATTTATTGAATCATGCTGTTATAATTTAGTATTTATAAAATGTAACTTACCGTGGGCGGGGTAGAGCGAAGACTTGTTCGCATTTAACTGCATCGGATTCTGACCATTGTTCTGAAACGAATACGTAAGCTGTAGATTGATATGTCGAGCAAATGAATTTCCCTCAGGCTCACGCACTATAAAAAAAAATATAAATACAAGCGTGTGACCAATTGATATTATTTTCTAATAATGAGGGTGTTTTTTTTTTTTTTTTCTTAAATCTTTTAATTTTTTGTATCTTTTCTTTTAAATTAAAGTAATTTTGAATTACTTACTTTTATTCTTACCAGCATGAATATGTTTTTTCTGTCTTGCTCTTGAATTTTGAAACCAAACTTGTGTTACTCGTTTACTGAGACCCGTCACTGATGCTATTCGTTCGAGATCTTGACCATCGGGATTGCTGTCGATTTGAAAATTTGCCTGTAACACTTGTAATTGTTCTTCAGTAAATGTTGTTCGAACTCGTTTCGTTTTACTTTTGTGATAACCATCGCCATCGCAGCCATCTGGAAGATAAAATATAATAATTTTAATAAAAATGTTGATTTAATCATTTCTATTTAATATTTTTTACACAAAATTCAAAATAATGTAGGCTTAAGGCAGGTTTACTTAAATTTACTAAGGTTTAATGATTAAACTGATGATAGAGAATAACCACATTAGAAAAAATTAAAGCAATTCAAACATAATACGAAATATTCTCAGCAATAGGTTGCATCTCTAACTTGCATCTTTAGAATAAACAAACGCGTGTAAGGTTTACTTACAGGGTGCCACTGACAAATTCAAAGCATCCATCACTGTCTGCTTTTGTGGCTCATTATTTTATACCTTAACAATTTCAAGCTGTGTTACTCTCAAAAATACAACCATCAAGCTTGATCACAAGATTACGCTATGATTTTCGATTGTTTTTTTTATTTGGGATTGTACCTATGCATGTTACCCGGACTGTTCGTTAAAAACAAAACAACACATTTTATTATTTTTACAATTATTCTTCTCTACCTTGCTACTTATCCGATCTTATTTGTTATACACCTGATTAAACAATATTTAAAGCAACAACAAAAAAAACTAACCATCGCTAGACGTTGTTCCACCCTCCACTGTCTCAAGGTAGTGAGCTTTGCATAGCACTCGGTCTTCCATCAAGGCAAACTGCTCGCCAGTCGACAGCTGTCGTCCGCATGAATCGCACGCAAAGCAAGCCAAGTGAAAAACCAAGTCCCTAGCTCGACGCACCCAGTCCGACGCTGAAATTCCTCGACAGCATTTTGAACATTTCGCTCCGAAATTTCTGTAAAAAAAAAAAGAAAACGAAATTAGGTATGATTTAAAAAAAGTTATAAAAGCAGATTTTGATTGAAACTTGTCAAAATATTAAAGAATCATTAATGTTTTATTTCAAAATATTGTTCTACTGTGAATTGATTTTATAGACCACAAATCAGCTTATAGAATAAGTCATAAATTATCCAAAACGGTTTTATTATTGTTTTTATTCCCAACAAATGGGGAAAAAGAGGGGGACTTTACATGCCACTTCAACACGAAATCATTAAGTTAACCAAAATCGTATAGAGATCATCTGGCAGTCGCAACTCAAGATAACAAAAGTTCTCTCAATGAGTTTCAATTTCTCGGTCAAAGGCACTTAAGAAAACAACAACAACAATTCCTATATGTGTGTACCGTCATTTCCGATCAATGTGACACTAAAAACAAAAATTATTGCATCGTAAAAACAAAATCCGAAAAACAAATATTTTCCTTGGATTTCGATTGTTTTTTTTTTTAATTTAATTTTTTTTTTGTGAGATGTTTCTAGCATCATCTTACTGCCCCCTTCTGGTTAAGAAAGCAGCTTATACGTTGTTGAAAAAAAAAATAAATAAAAATGGTTCTCAACCAGTCAAGCAGCTAAATTGCTGGCCGATCGAACGAACGAACAAGAGCCTGCCAGGTGAAGTGCAAGTGCATATTTATATTTCATATTATGTACCTAACCATAACACAGGTGTCATAGATCCATTGACAACTGGAACTGGAAGGGTTGAACTCAACGGCGGCGTCGACTCTACTGCCGGAGTGGCGGTAATAAACGGTAGAGAAATATCTTAATTGTTTGTCCCACCTTTTTTCCAGCGATGTTATACCGGCGATGTTTTACTGATTTTGTAAACACAGAAAAACGACTGAATCGAAAGAATTGACTCAATGTCCTTTATGGACATAGAAGGAATATTCATCAAACTATGCCAACTTCTCGACGAGACAAAAAGGTTCCCGATACACGTTTTATTAACGCTGCTGGCTGAAACTGCTGATAAGATTCTTTTTGATTATTTTTTGTTCGAGTTTCTGAAAAAATACTTATCGCAAAGACTTAAAGCTCTATTGTGAATCCGTCATATTTTTGAAGAAAGAGAATTCTCAGTTCGCAGCAATCGCAGCTGCCTTAACAGGATTCCTCGACTAAAATTGTCAGTTTAACTGACAAAATAATGATACAAAAATTGTTTCGCATGCTAAACTTTTAACAAAGCAAACACTCCGAGGTCTCATCTTTTTGAACACTCCGCATGGTTGTGAATGCTTTGCACTGATTTTACTTTGGTTTGGAAGTATGCGTGGACTTGACTATATTAACTCCATAATGCACTTTCAACATCTGGTGTGCACCAGGGAAGCGTCTTGAGTCCTTTGCTCTTTATTAATGTCCTTGACTATCTGCTTGAGAATAAGGTGACGGACCCCAAAGTGAATCAGTTATTCTTTGCTGACGATAAGTGAAGATCCTGTATCCTTGCAACGAGCACTTGATATATGGGTGGATGTTCTGGAGGGAAACGGATACCGCATCAGCGCGAAAAAGACCGAATACCTATGCTGTCCATTTTCTAATCCACACAGGCCTATTCCGGACATCTATTTGAATGGAACAGTGCTTCCCAAGTGCGAAAAGTTTAAATACCTTGGGTCAATGATCAATAACGAAGGATCTTGTGATGACGACATCAAACATCGCGTAAGCGTAGGTTGGATGAAGTGGCGGGAAAACTCTGCCATCTTCTGTGATAGAAAAATGCCCCCTAAGCTGAAAGAAAAGCTTAACATGGCAGTTGTTCGTCCAGCGCTTATATACGTTTCACAATGTTGGGAAATGTACAAGAAGTATGAGAGTAAATTGACGGCAGGTGAAATGAAGATGCTTCGCACGACAGCAGGAGTGACAAAGCGCGATCGAATAAGAAGCAAGAGAATTCGAGGAATCATACACGTCAAAAATACCATCTTGGACAAAATACAGCATGACCAACTTAGCTGGTACTGCCATGTACAAAAAAGATGCCAAGAGAACCCAGTTCAAACGGCAATAGCACAAGACGTTCCAACACTATCGCGGAAGAAAGGCAGGGTCAAAAACTCCTGGATGAAACAAAGGCAACGACACCTGCATTTATAGTTGGCCTCAGACATGGAACATTCCAAAACCGGGAGGCCTGTCGACGTTTTCTGAGGTCAGCCCGGCGAACCCCATAAGTGGAACCATATAGGTGAAACAGTTGAGTGGGAGAGTTGTGGTCCCCCTCGAGATGATGACAATCGCCGGTTAATGAAGAAGAAGAAGAAGAAGAAGAAGAAGAAGAAGAAGAAGAAGAAGAAGAAGAAGAAGAAGAAGAAGAAGAAGAAGAATGCACTTTCAACAACAAAAATTTATCGTATGTTCTGCACCAAGAACTATCAAAACTTCTCCGCGTTTGAAGAAGTAAACAAGCTGAATCACTACCATGCATTCAGGTATTATTTAACTGTTTCAGAAGTATTAATGTTTTTGCACAAAGTGTAAATAAATATGTAGCACAATTCTTTCAATTTGTGTTGGGAGTGATTCAGCTTATTTAATTGTATGACCTCTGGGCATATAACTATAGCCCGAGCTCAGAAATGCAGAAATGCTGCATCACTGCAAAATAGTAAAATTTGATGTTATTGTTGAGAAGAAAAATTAATTCTTCTAAAACAGTAGCTATGTTTTCTAACGGATAGTATTTGTCTGCAGAAATGCAAAGTAAACTTGAACTCTCGGATATACACTATCCAACGTACACCACCGTGGTAACGAGCGTTTAATTTCCAGTTCACACGAGATTATACCCCACGGTTCTTAGCAGTAAACATCCGAACAAATTGAGCAGATGCTCTCATACAACTGTTTACACGATGATTTTTCAGCAAAAACAACATTTTTAGCTGAACACGTTGATCGAATACTGAACAACTTAACATACATGTCAACAAAACCGAAAGAACTGCAATTTCAGAATTTTAAAACAAATATTTAAAATAATATCAATTAAGGATTTCAAAATTTGGACCCAGTCTATACGCTTGGTTCACGATAGATGCATCATTGGACTTGCTTACTCCACTGTGAAGTTAGGAGGACAGTCGATTTCATCTACTATTCGATGAACTGCAGCTACGGGAATAGAACTGCAAACAAAAAATGAAAATTACAACGTTTGTCTTGTCCTGCCAACTTCACAAACGTCTATTAATAGCTGAATCAGCAACTTCAAAAAATTAAAGAGTTAATTAAAGTCTTAAAGTAAAATAATAAATTGCATGAATGACGGCCTTAAATGTGTCCGGCTTAGATTGATAAATCACCGAGAATACCGACTCTTAGGTTAAATTCAAAGAAATTGACTATTGTAGAAAAAATGCAGTAACAAAATCTTTTCATTAACAAAAGAAAGGAGAATATCATCGCTGCCTCTTGTTTTTGGTATTTGAAAAAGTTCTTAGAACTAGAACTACTAATATTGCTTGGAGAAGTTTAAGATTTATGCTTCATCTGAAACAATTTTTCATTAATCAGGGTAATCTAAATGAGACCAAAAACATAACTGCTAAGAATTACAGTCAATTAATTTTAAATATACAAAAACTTGTGTGTAACAAGTCAGTCGTTTTTCTTAACATCGAAGAACTTGGCTAACTTTTTTAAAATGGTATGTTTTTGGTGTGATTTAAATAATGCAATGAGAAAAAATAACAACTTTTTAAAAGCCATTATTTTACATTATTTTGATCCTTCCAGTAGTTGTACTTATACGAGAACTTGGCTTGTCATTTTTAACTGTCAGAATTTACAAATTTCTATTAGATTTGATCAAGACTGTTTACTACAAATTTCGTAATGTACCCCTAATTTTGTTTACTACATAGACTGACTGTACAACTGTACTTTTATACGTATGTGTGTATGTTTGTAGGTTGTATGCGTTAAAAGGAATCTTTAATAATATTTGTTTCAAAAAATATAAAAGAATTTGTATGCCGTAAATATCGTTTAATTAAAATATTCAACGAAGGTACTCGGAATGGCGAATGAAAAATGAAGGCATGTTACTAGGTTATAAGTACATTGGAAAACTTATTTTAAAATTTTCAATTACTTTACTTGTTAATGTTAACAATAAAGGCGGTTTTTTTAATTAAACCTATATGGCGAAAATTCGGAAAAGCTAAATATTATTTCAAACACAATGGAAACAATAGAAACTAGAAATGAAATATTTAAGTAACTGCAATTTAGACAGTATAAACCGTATAGCTTTATAAATGCGCCGCGCCGGCTTGCTGTATTGAAATCGTGTGATTCGACATCTGTTTTCAGTGTGCCACTTTTTATTTGGTACGTGTAGGTGCAGTTAATTGTATTTTATTTTTTTTTTTTTTTGTAGTTGAAATTATAAGCGCCATGTGGAAAGGCGAGATCAAATTCATTAAGGGAAATATTGTATCACCCAAATTGCAACAAAAAATGTTATGGTCTGGGACTTGTGTGTACTAAAAAAAACTAAAAGTATGCACTTAAAATGCAGATATTCTGCTATTCTTCTCCTATCTTATATTTTAGTCTAATCTAAGAACTACAAGTAGTAACATGTATCATCAGCATCGACGACTTCTGAGTCACGTAGTGACACTTTCTGTTGAGGAAACAAATTTTAAAGTCGAGATCTAACTCCCTTACTCACTTACTCACTTACAATATAACTAGACTTACCTACCATTTCTAAACATTAATGTCTACGCTGTCAAAATCATAAAAACATGTTGCAAACACATGCGCCACCAGCCGTCGAAATCCAGCTTAAATGAAAACGACTCCATGATAATACTATAGATTTCATATACAAAGGTTTAATTCTTAATTTGTTTAATTAATACAAAACACTACAACTATTCCTAAATTCAAGATGTATTCAGAAGTGAAAACGTGATATTTAAATCTAAAAAAACACTTGTAAGAAACTTCAAAATATAGGTTTTTTTTAGAGGTAGGTATAGAACTTTAAGCTGGCAGCACTGTTTTCATTGACATCCGTTTTGTCATCAACCATATGAATTATCGTTATTTTGGTTTGACATTTCATAATGATTCGATCAAAGACCACCAGGCAGGCGTTCATTCTGTGAATGGGCTCGAAACGAGATTTCTGTTGATCCCAATTTTCACGAGAATGTTAACAAGAAAAGAAAATTTTGTTCAGCGATGAAGCTCATTTTTGGTTGAATTGCTACGTTAATAAGCTAAACTGCCTTAATTGGAGTGAAGAGTATCCTCAGGCCATTGTTGAGACGCCGCCGTCATATCCAGAAAAACTGACAGTTTGGTGTGATTTATAGGCTGGTGGAATCATTGGTCCTTACTTCTTCAAAATCGAAGAAGCCAGAGGATTACAGTAAAAGGAGATCGTTATAGAGTCATGATCAATGACTTGTTCGATCCTGAATTAAACGCCGCGAGCTGTGGTTTCAACAAGACGGTGCAACATGTCACACTCACACAGCGCGTTCCACAATTGATTTGTTCAAGGAAACGTTTGGTGAGCACATACATTTGCGTTTTGAACCTGTGGGTTAGCCTCCAAGATCGTTCGAAGTAACACCGTTAGACTATTTTCTGTGGGGGTATGTGAAGTCGCTATAGTCTACACCAAAAAGCCAGAGACGAAGACGATTGACGACTTGGAAAACAACTTCGCCGCGTTATTGCCGATATACGACCTCTAATGAAAGAAATATGTAAATAAATAAATAAATTGGGTGACGCAACGACTCGTGAAAAACAACTCGCAACCATTCGTGTGTGCGCGTGTCGAAAGGAATGGAAGGGACCTACCTGTCCTGTCGAATCCGAACGGCTAGACGAGAAGCAGCACTTATTCATGACAAGTGATACTTTTGGAGGATTTGTCAATTCCTCCCAAGAGGCAGTAGCCCTGAAAAAAAAAACTTTTTAGGTTTTGGTGGACGAGGCTAGAAAGTGAACCCAGACCTCAAGCGTGACAGTCCCACGCACGAACCATTACGCTACGGGGTACTACTAATGCTGCAAAAGTGTGATCGAAAATTGGACTACATCTGACCCAGCCACGGTGCGGTGGTCATATGCCAGAAATGATATTCAAATAAAAATGACAAAGAATTATCTTTCAAATAAAGTCAATTTTATGGGAATTAATGCAATTTAGGTATGTATCTGTGCTCTATTACATTTTATAGTTCTACACCTCTAAAAAAAACACCCTTTAGAAAAAAAAGCCCAAAATAAAGGCATTTATAATATGTGTGTCTTATGAAAATATGCAATTAGATATAGCAAAATTATGCACTAACGATTTAATTCTGTTTTTTACGGAAATTTAACATAATGCAACGTATTCGTAGTCATTTTTGGTAATTTTTAGTTGAATTTTCAGACGTTCATTCTATTTTTTTAAGTTTATTATTTCAAAATATTTTAAGCTATTTGTATAGTATATAACACAAATTACAATTAAACAAATAACACAATTAACAATTAAATAATCTTGTAAAAATATAAAACCAATATTTTGTGAGTAAAATCGGTCTGTATTCATTAAACTGTAGTTTAGTAAGACCTGGGCTTATCGACGAATATGAATATGCCCTAAAAAGTGTCCTTTCTTCTTAATTGTTTACCAAAAAAATATGCAACTGCATGGCATCCTATAGTGATAACTGATAAGTAATCAATGCTAAAAAAAATAAATAAAAAAAAATTGGGTGGCACAACGGCTCGTGAAGAACTGGGGCCTAGTGACTAACAACTCGCAACCATTCCTAAGAGGCTGAGAAGCGAACCCAGACCTCCAGCGTGACAGTCGAACGCACTAACCATTACACTACGGGCTACTAAAATCAATACTAAAAGTTGACGATATTTGGCAACTTCACTCGAACAACGATTGACTTCTGGATCATGACAACAATTCTCGAATGACGAGACTGTCAGATACTTTTAATATTGAAGAAAAAAATTCATGGAACTTGGACTAATATTATAGATGATCCAACTCTTTTCTATGCTGGATTTACATATTGTATCTTCATCTGCAAATATGAAGAAAAGTAGAGCGGGACAGATGCATGGCAGAAATCCGAGCGTGTGAAAGAGAACCATCAAGAAGGTGAACGTGTTCGTCTTCTTATCTGTTTTATGGTACTTCCTATAATCTGCATGTATGTAGATCTTCTGCATTTTGGTTCACACAAATGTAAGTTTTAATTTTGCATCCCCTTTTTTGCAGAAGTCAAACGAAAATACATGTTAATCCACCATTAATCTGCATTTCAAGAACAAACGACTTGGTATCTTGGAAACGCTCAGGAATTTGGCTTCTTCTTTTCTTCTTCTTTTCAAGACGTCACGAAAAAAACCAATATTATAATATTTTTTTGTGAGAAGATTCTGAAATACGTTGCGTGTTGCAATACTATAGAGTATTAGTGCTTACCAGAGATTCCTATTCTGATGAGAATGAGATTTTTAAAAACTTAAAACTGTAGCTTGGACTTCGAATAACAAAAAAATCACAATTTAAAGGCGAGTAGATAAAACTCGCTTAGTACGCCAATATTTATGGGCATCACTAACTTCCTCAAATATTAATAGCATTTTCCCTTAAAGTTCAAATCAATACCGAATTTTAAATCAAGTTCAATAGACCACAAACTAATCTCATCTATTTCATCTTTCAAAGATGCTGAAGATTAGAAACTGTGAGAAAATTATTGCCATCAAAGAATTATCTTAATCCTGACAAATAAAATTATTCTCACTCTATTCTTTCTGTTACATCTCTAACTATTTTGTCTGTCAATTACCATTCCCACGCAAATTACAATGCAACTTCCTTCTTCCATTAACCACACATGATTAAATCGCACCACTAAACAAAAAGGATAGGAAAAAAGGAATTTTCTCTTCTTTAAAAAAGGACACAATAAAATAGATGTGTTGAATAAATATTACTTCCATTTGAGTTCTCCCGCATAACATACACGAGCAACCACGCACGTGGCACAGTTACAGTAGTAATCCCTAATTATTTCCTACTCAGCAGGGGCATCATCACAATAATGGAATAGCGCACAAAGTCAAGAAAATCCTTGAAATTATTTAGTAATCAAGATAAATGCAAAAGAATTGAATTAACATTGTTGACACGGTATACATAGGACGGTGGCGGTGGTGGTGGTTGCGTGTCGTGTCGGCAACACGGATTGCCCGTGATGCTGATATAATATACCTACATATCTTAAAATATATCTGTGTTTACTTCCATTCATTCATTCATTCACATTTATACTCACTTTCCATAGTCTGTTTTGCAATACACTTGTCTTTCGCGGATGAAACAAGATTGCTGTCGATCCAATGGCGATAGGCAGACACAACATCGTAAGCAGGACCCATGCCAGGAGCATCCGCCAACCTCGAGAAAATATCTATCCGAGATTGGCTCTCCACACGCTGCGCACGACCGCAGCTCAGTCTGTAAAAAAAAAGAATTTCGATAAAGCAAATGCAATTTATTACTAAAAAAATTGTTATTAAATTTAGCGAGAGATGTTTTGAGATTAATAAAAAAAATATCGATACAATTTTTGTACCCGTACTAAACTATTAGATGTCCGTTGTTGTGTGCAGAAGCTGAAACCAGATAAGAATTGCATTTTATCTCTTAATTATTTTTGAAGAACGGTGCACAAGTTATAACAAGTGAAGACATTTTGGAAAAAAAACAAACAGCATATTTATGTTTAAATTATGTAAATGTTTATTGAACTTTTTAAACACGTTAATTTAACATTGCAACTTGTTGTTTTCATTCCAATTTCGGATTAACAAATTCCCGGTTCTTAAGAACGACCCATATAACCATTTAATGGTTTTCGATTGTTTGTATAGGAAATGTAAATATATTAATATTTGCTCAAAACAAAGTTATAGGGTTTCTGCCCGTCTGCTACCGCTATACCTCGAACCAGAGTCTGAAGAGGTGAACCAAATTGTTTAAATTTTAGTTTTATGCGATTCACTGACCATTGTTGACTGAAGTTATCGACAGTTTTGGAGCGCTATCATTTATTTAACTAGCAACCGACTGCCGACGGAAAAATGGGTTTCACAACTGTGTCCATTCCCGAAGCTAGAGCCTGGATGGATGGAAACCTGGTGTTTTTTTTTTTTGGGGTAATAACCCCACACGTATTTCTGATATTTTAGGACCAAAAATAACGATATCTGCCATACAATTTTTCTTAGCCGCTAAGGAAAATATTATTTTTCTCAAAAACGGTTTGTACGATTTTGATGAGAAAAATTATTTACTATCTATACAAAAAAAGTCAAATTTCTAGTTAATAAATTTTGTTTTTCGAAAAATGGTTATTAACGGAAGGTTCGATACCTACCTCTGGTAGAAAGGTTCAGTTCATTTATTTTCAAAATTTGTATTTAGAAGTTTAAGAACCAATTTTCAATAATCCGTTAAGGATTTAGATTTTTAGATCCAGGATGCCAGAGGGCTTGGTTTGAATGACTGGAAGCAGCGTGCTCATGAACGTAGAGAATGGAAAACCATCGTGTTCAGGCAGCGACCCTTCATGGATTGGGAGCCTGATAAGTCAGTAAGTAAGTAAAAATGCATAAACGTCAAATTATTTATGCATTACTGATCTTTGGCGATTCTGTTGTGCAACGCAGCAAAAAAGAATAAAAAATCTTCTACGTTTCGTCCATATATATGGACATCATCAGGTGAACAAATGGTTTCTATATTAGCATTGATAAAAAATGTTAAGAAATGTTTACAAAAAATTTTCACAATTCAGTTATTACTTACAATAATTGAAGCGCTTAGAAGATGAAGTGTAAAGTGACATTTTTTGAAATTTGGCTTTTTTCCTACAAATGAAAACTTAAATTTCTGACTCGTCTGTACTCTTCTATCGCCTCTAGATTCATATTTAGCCAAAGATGAAGGTGCTATATGCAATCACTTTAATAATAAACTTTGTGGATGAATGTGTTATATGCGCTTAAGTCCTTTATATTAAGTTCTTTATACGAAAATAATTTTATCTGAACTTTTTATTTCATGCATAAAGGTGTTATGTGGGCACTTAACACCTTCATCCAAAATTAATTTTCGTGTATTCATGAAAAATTCACGAAGTTACTGGCAATGAAAACACTGTATTTCGCGACATTATAGGTGAGCACCACAAAAATTAGTGCATGTACAGGCAAGAGGCACGAGCCAACACACAATACTTTAAATTTGAATATTTCGACGCAAGTGGCTTAACATGATGGCTAAATTTTGTATAGTCTTACACACAATTTGAAAGCGTTACTTTTCACACACATCTATTAGTCTAAGAGCCAATGACATTAAAAGTCAAGTCATTTGCGTAATGTTGTAACTAATGCCAATACATAGCCGATACCCTTGACGAATGGGTGTTAAATTTACCATAAAGGTGTGATAAAAATGACGGAAGTCAAGTCATTTGCTTAACATTTGCTCGAATGCTATTTGCGTCAGGACACTCTCACAGGCTTAAGTTCAAAAACGCAGACCGAAATACCGTCACGAACACCCCAGCAGAAAACTTATATAGTCAAATGGTATACTGATGGAATGAGAACGTCTGAAGGGACTGGGGCGGGTATATTTGGGCCAAGAACCAAACTATCTGTACCGACGGGACAGTCCACAAGCATTTTCCAGGCGGAAGTAAACGCCATAGGTAAATGTGCAGAACGTAACTTTGAAAAAAACAACCGAAATCGGAACATTGCCATCAATAGCCAAGCCGTGCTTAAAGCGTTAAGCTCCTATGCCATTAGCTCAAAATTGGTAAAAAGTGGTTAAATGAACTGGGAAAAAATAACAATGTCTAACTCTGTTGGGTACCGGGTCACGTGGGTATCGATGGTAAAGAGGAGGCAGACTCCCTAGCCAAAATAGGATCAACAACCCCCCAAACAGGGCCTGAGTCCTATTCCGGATTAGGTGAAAATGTGATCAAAAACAAGATCAAATTAGAAGAGGGGGCAAAAAGATCCAAAATTTGGAAAGAACTCTCAAAACTGAGGCAGGCTAAACTACTACTTGGGAACTACAACCACAAATACGCTACAAAGCCTGCATAAATCTCATCAGGAACAGCCTAAGAATAATAACGGGCAATTCGAAGTTTTTGAATGAAATATAGGTCTTGGTCTAACTTTTCTGCTTCAAAACCTAACGGGAAGTGACTCTGCAAAAAAGCAGACGAAAATTCCTTCACGAATACCCCAGCAGACTAATTTTACTAATTTTTTTTTTTTTTATTTCTTTCATAAAAAAAGTTATAGGCAATAAACTTTAAATGCTTATAACTCAAATGTTTAAAAATGTCGCTTACGTCTTTCATCTTCTAAGCGCTTCAATTATTACATTTATATTAAATAAATTATTTCTTATGCGCCTACACACTACAAAGTTTAACTGAAAAGTAACATGTCCGTCAAATAAACAGAAAAATTATATAATCATAAGCACATAAAGATCATATTGCAGAGCTTCTTCGTTTCCTCTTCTCCACCAAGTGTTTGTAGTGTGGGCTGACGTCTTCCATAGCGGTTCGTCTGTTCATTATGTTTTCAGCATTGATTTTCTTCTCGCTGCATTATTTTGACGTTAGAGTGGTTGGGGGAGTGCTTGAAAGCTCGGCAATGTGATGACAGGGCTGTCTTCTGTATTGCACTACTCTTGATATCGGATTTATGTCCTGCTAGTCTGCTTTTAAGTTTTTGTTTGGTTGTTCCTATGTAGATTTGGTTACATTCTTCGTCCGGGTTTCCATTACAACTTCTCATATAAAACTAACGATTTTTCAAAATACCGTTGAATGATTGAATGGACTCTAGGGATTAGTCCGCCACAACGGCAAATACTCTGATTTCGGAATTGGAGGTTTTTTGCTTCGATCGACTACCTAAAACCGAAATTCCTCTTATTTGTATGAAATATCGTTCCGACGGATACCTTACTAAGGTCGAATATCTGATACACTTATAGGCATAGCTCCTCCATGGTAGCATATTGAAATTTTAAGGTATCTGTTCTGTTTCAAGACTCAGAGAACACCGTGAGCAGTCTTTGTCATTAGTTGTTAAATAAAAGCAAGTTCCAGCGATCCAGTCGTAATTTTTATTTATTTTGTATGTGTTTCATAGGGCTGGGCCACGAGACGAGACGAGACTCTGCGAGACTTTTGTAAGTCTCGTCTCCGTCTTCTTAAAATCGAAAATTTTCAGTCTCGTCTCGGTCTCGTGTCGGTCTCGTGTCGGTCTCGTATTATAAAGTCTCGTCCCGGTCTCGTCTCCGAAAAATACGATTTCCGGACAACCTGTTGATTATTAGAACGAAATATTTTCGATTATAGTTTCCAGAAGAAAATAAATATTTAACTGAAATTGGATTTTTTAATTGATTAGACTCTCTGTAAATTTTGGTCCAAATATACAGTCTCGTCTCGGTTGATTAAGATGCAGTCTCGTTTCGGTCTCGTCATGCGAGATCGAGACTTTTCTCATATCGTGGCCAGCCCTAGTTTCATATTCATGTTCATAAACTAAAATTGATCATGAACAAAAATTATATCTGCAGTTCTAAATTTACACCAAAACAGACTTTGGATTATAAATATTCTATTGGCTACTTATTAATATGTGTGTGATACCATTGGAATGTACCCTGGCCTTAGTTCGTGTATAATTTTTCAAGTTCTCGATTATCACCCTAATCGGCGAAATACTATAGGAACTCAAAGAGTGTTAAGGGTTGTTCAACAAAAATATGACAAACCCTTGAGGGAAGCTATACATATCTATTTTGTAATGTATACGATAATGATCTAGAGGCAGCGTACCTTCTCTACCGCGTTACTTTGTGTCAGTTCAAATTTACAATGGTGGTGATGATGATGACGGTTATAAAAAAAAATATTTCAATATTCTTCATGAATAATAATTTGACCCCGCACTCCTTTGTGATTTAATTTAACCGCCAAAATATGGAATCTATTTTAAAATGCATGCATCGCATATAGGTAATAATTTAACACATACACAGATTTACTACCTACATAATCAAAAATAAATATACAACATGCCTATACTCGTACCAACATATTTGAATGATATTATTTGTGGGTATGAATATTTATAAGACAAATCTTTCATTTTGTTCAAACAGAATAAATCCCATAAGCCATATATTAATACACTTTTGGTAAATTTAGTCAATTTAAATAAATTATAATATTAATATTTATGCATAAATATACAAAATAATATTTAAGCATCCATTTTGATAAACCTACATGGTTATTTAGAGAATTTATTGAAAGTCGTATTAATAAATATACTTTATGTAGTAGTTATAAATATTCATTTCCATTAAACAAAGACAATAACTAAATAATTGTAATTTTCCAATAATAATTATTAATATAACAAGATTTATTTTTCTTTATAATGGATTTATTATATTGAAAGATAATTTTTAAACGTGACATGAATATTCACTATAATGTCTATTGGGCTAGGTTAATATATCGGAAAAGTTTAATTTCATTCGTTTGTTTTTGTTGGTGTTTTTATTTTTTTTTTTTTTTTGTTTTGTATTTTTTGAAATATTTCCTAATGTGTATGTTAATTGAGGTATAATCTAAATGTAAATCAAACACAAAGTTAATATAGGTAAAATAAATTCATCGATTAGCACATTTTAATTATTTATTTTTTTGTACCAAGGAAATGGCTTGTTAAAGATGACATTTCAGCTTCCGTTCGTTTGCTTATTCGTGATAATATAAACTGAACAATTTTAATAGAAACAAAACTACTCTCTCTAATTTTTTACTAGCATGTGAAAAATTTATTCAAGTTTGTATAAATTAGATGAAATTAGGAAACAAAATGATTTAAATCAAATAAATACAGTTTATGTAAATAATTTAAATGTATAGAAAAGTGTGCATTTATTTCTATGTCATAAGGATTAATTGAATTGTATTTAAATTTAAGGGATAACCAAAATGTTAGAATATACTTATATTAATGGTCAAAGGTTTCGAATTGTCTTTAGAAAATAAATATGTACACGACTAGATCGTACGAACTTGTTCTTGGGGCTCAGAGAATGAAGCGTGTCAATTATCGATCTGTGGAGCTGTGAAGTGATAAATTTTCCAAATCTTCGAACGTTAATATTTTGATTCTGGATCAATGTAAAAAAGTGAAATAAAATGTCAAAACTTCGTAATTTTTTGTCAAGTTTTGACATTTAATATTACTTTTACACACTTATCCAGAATCGAATTAATAACGTGTGATGTTTTGGAAAATGTATCACTTCACAGCTTCACAGATGGAGAATTGACCCCCAGGTCTAGTCTACTAATCAAAAGCTGAATTCTTACAAAAGTTAATTAAAAATCAAAATAATTTGTCAAGAAAATGTTCTTAATTGTATATAGGCTATTAAATATACCGGTAGCGGTATATAAAAATAGGAAGAAAGGATCGAAAAATTGTTCTTTGATCAAATCTACCAGAAATTAGCCCATCCAAAAATAACCATAATTTTTATATGTTGCTATTTTTGCTCGCTCCTAAGCATAAATACTTTTGTTTTTAGTTTTAGTTTAAGTTTTACAAAAAGCTAGAGTGTGAAGGTTAAGTTGAGACAGTAAGAAACCGTTTTATGAGGTCTATTGACTTAAAAGAGAAAAACGAATAAAAAACAACGGGTATATGTGTTACAATACCATATATTATAAGGCTAGAAATCCCTTCTTTTATTTCAATTTTAGTGAACAGTTTTAGAAAACACTTTTAGAAAACACTTTTAGAAAAAAAATATGCACAACTAGATGGCACGAGCCTGCTCTCGTATTAACTAAAAACTAGAATGAGCTAGACATTGAGAGTCTAGGTAAGGCAATGGTTTGCTAATATTTTTATATCGTTAACTAAAAAAAATAATAAAAACATGTCAAAAAAGAGATTTTGAATTTTTTTTGATTTAAAACAAACAATATTGGAGGGAAAGTTAAAAATTAAAAAAAAAATTTTTCTTTGGTTTTCTTTTTTCGTAAGAAAAATTATTCATACAAAGTTTGAATGCAATACATTTTGAGTCACTTAGATGTACCGAATCGCAAAATAATAATAAAAACAACCTAGCCAATGACGAGGTATGAGGGAATATACCTAAATACGAACAAAATAGTGCTGGCCACGAGACGAGAAAAGTCTCGATCTCGGTCTCGCATGACGAGACTGAAAATTTTCGATTTTAACGCGACCGAGACGAGACTTACAAAATTCTCGCAAAGTCTCGTCTCCTGGCCAGCCCTAGAAAAAAAATAATTTTTTTTTTTTCAAAAAAACAAAAAATTTATTTTAATTATTTCAACTTTTTGAAATTGGTACGCAGTATAATTATTACCACTAGTCTAGAGATGACGTGTACAATGTTTAATCAAAATCGTTAAAGCTGTTTTTGAGAAAACTTGATAAAATAGAAATCGTTGTACTGTATGTATGTCCGTTATAGATGAGCTAAAACAAAAACTCGATTTTTTTCAAGGGAATCATAAAATTGCTTCACCCCAAATTTGAAGCAAATCAACCGTTAAGGCTCTAGCTCGATGTACATCCGGACGCTCAGATGCACAGACAAACAGACCGAGGGACGAAAATCAATTTTTTCGACTGCTCTATGATCGTTATGTTAGTTTTAATTAAAACTTCGATTTTTTTTTTGACACGAAACCAATACCTACTCGTACTTTCTCTATGGAGCAAGTAAATTAAATTTTCAAAATAAAATTTAAAAATGTTCAAACTATTTTTTTTTGTTTTTTTTTTAAATGTTCGTACTATTTTTGTTTTTTAAAATTAAATGCTCTTATCAATTCTTAATCAAACAATGAAAACCAGATGGTTCTAGGACTTATATTTTTCAAAATTAAGAAGAATCCGGCAATATGATCATTTCAGAAGTATGTTGCTTTATTTTTTTATTTTTGAAAGGAAAAAGTCCTAGAACCACACAGTACACATATCTAAGGTATTATTAGGCGCAGCTTGTCAAATTTCAAGATGGCTGCCCCTTGTGAAAGTAAACAGTAAACAAAAACAAGTTATGGCTGCCTATTGTGTAAGTACACAGTAAACAAAAACAAATTTGTAGTGATTGTTTGAAATTAAATTTTTTATTATTGATTTTGACAACATGCGCAGAACTGAACAAAAATGAAAACGCTAGTGATATTACCTGTAATATATTTATCTTGCTAGAACCATACGGTTTTCGGTATTTGACTAAGAATTTAAAAAAGCAGTGAATTATGAAAACAAACAAAAATAAATAAAAATTTGACTTAAAATAAAAATAACTTATTGAAAACCAACGGCAACAATTGCAAGACTATGAGAGTTATTTTTTAAAGCTAGGAATTCATCGTTCTATTTTATTTAACTTTTAAATCAAGTTGTTTTAGAAAACAGTCTTGGAATAATTATTTTCTAAAATTTTGTGAACAAAATATTTTGTTTTAAACTGAAATTTTTTGACAATTCTATGTAGGACTTTTTTAGATTTTAAGACTTAACATTCTTATACTTTCCAAAATAGTAAAAAAATAAATGAACCAATTTCTTAATATAGACAAGAAAAATCTCAGCCAATAATTCTTATTATTTTTATGAGAAAGTTTGTTCTTTTCCGAGTGAGTGTTTTCTATTATTTTGAATAGTCAAACTTCTAGAACAATCAATTTTTCAGTTTTGGTATTTATAGAGGTGTTAAAGTTTTTTGTGAAGAGAAAAATTACATCTGAGAATCTGAATACGTTGTTTGTGTCGTTTTGTCGTACGTTCATGATACATTTTTATCGCTACCATATTTCAAGAAAGAAAATAGATATCGACTTGAGGTTAATTTTATTCTAAACACAATACGTTTGCAAAAAATATTGAAGAACTGTTAAAATTAAATAAATAAAATATGGTCGCGCACCGGCGCGTGAAGAACCAGGGCCTAGTGACTAGGTTAGGTTAGGTTAGAAGGGGTGATAAAGCGGCAAGCCGTATCATCTCACTCGGATCTCAGCGGATCCATTGTGCTCCCCGGGAGCTGACTTGGAAAGGAGAAAGGATGGGTGAGGAGAGGACATGGTGGGTATCAGGGGTTATGGAAGACGGAGTCCCCCTGAACCATCCTGAAATCTGAATAAATTTCATGATGTTTACAGGTGGCAAAATAGAGACGCTATCTAATTCGTCAAAGAAGTTATCTCTGAGAGTTGCTCTTCTGTTTCTAGCTAGGCTGGGTGGGCATTCGCAAAGGAAGTGGTATGAACCCTCCACCGCCTCCTCGTCTTGACACTCTATACATAGGTCAGATGAGCTGATGCCCATTCTGCTCAAGAACACCAACTAAAAGGGATAATTGGGGCCTGCTTAGCTTGAATAAATAGTCTGTTTTGTTCTTAGAGACTAACGGCCATAAAGTCCTTGAGACCCGACAGGTATCAAGTGTTGCCCACCGGTCGTTTGTGGCTTTTAAGAAACTGTGGTGAATTCTATACTTTTCTTGTTCTATAGGCCTAAGTACCCAGGATGTGACTTGGCTCGGTTCAAGTGTTGCCCCGTTTATGGCCAGTTCGTCTGCCCTTTCATTAACAAAAATGTCACGATGTCCTGCGATCCAACGAAGGGTAACTGTGTTTGTTTCGCCCAACCAATCAGTTTGTATTTTGTGACAATTGATGATATGGCTTTGATTGCAGCCTGACTATCTAATGAAGAAATCAATGTTCTTATCCGTCAATTCAAGCGTGGAGAGATGCTTTGCAGCTTCACATACTGCAAGGACCTCTTCTTGAAAGACGCTACAGAAGTTCGGAAGTTTTATCGACTCGTTTATGGGTGGGTTTTCTGAAAAGATACCAGACCCTACCCCCTCGTCTGATTTGAACCCGTCAGTTAATTCCGAGACATGATCTACAGTTGTGACCCGGTTTTCCTTCTAGAGTTCTCTTGATGGAAAGTCTGGAAGTGCAACTGGGTACTGGGTTGAAATCAATGTGCGGTAAGATGTAGTCAGTTTGAATATTTATATCGGTAAAGTTTATTATCGTCTTGTAACCATAGTGGCCCTTTTTCCAATATTTGCACTCTTTTAATTGAAGAGCACTATTGGCCGCCAGCTCTTTTGTAAAAAGATCAAGTGGGGCAAGCGAAAGGAAAGTTTCTAGGGCACATGTTGTACCTATACACGCTTTTTGTCATGGCCTTGAGATTGATGGTTTTGTCAAGTGCATTTTCACCTGATTGCATCAGATCGAAGGTATTGAATTGGCGATATTGTTTGATAAAATAATATATTGGATTTCTAGTGTTTTAAGGTCACTAATGGAAAATTACCAGTATGTGTAGCATCGTTATTTTTTTTAAGTTTTCGAACGCAAACGTCGAACAAGAAACGTCGGAACCCTATTTGTATGTATTGATTATATTTGAAGCAAACACCACTCTAAGCATATTACAGGTATGAAGTGCAATCAAAATTGTTTAGAGAGCCGTTTGCGAAACAAATATAGAGAAACCTGAAATCACTGTATGGCAGCTACCCGTTTTAGATGATCATAAAACTAAAGCATTACCTATAGACAATTTCTCCTTTATGGAAGACGCCATGAGAAAAGCTTTACTTGACGCGAAACCAATACTATGAGCAAGTAAAAATGAATGTTCATGCCAAACATATTAAATGTTGTTTAATCCTAGAAATTGATCACTAAATCCAAAACCCCACAAAATTGTTCTATTGGTAATTTTAAAATTCAAGTTGACAATTCGTGAGACCCAAATCGAAGCTTATAATCTCTTAAGCGTTTAAATCTCCATCATTTCTTAACTCATTATGTGATTAGTGATCATACAATTAAAAGTTCCAATCAATACCTCGATAAAAAAAATATACAAAAAAAACGTTATAAAATTGACGTTGTTTTTCACGCTTACAGTATAATGAGAGCAAATACCTTGTCGTTTGAAAATTAAAAAAAAAAACAAATAAATAAACTTTTTATTTTATATTCACAAACAACAAGGTATTTTTTTTTTAAATACTTCTAAATTGCTGTTCATTCTTTTTTCTCTACGCTTTTACTATCGCACTAATCGTCATCTCAGTCTGGCATCTCTATGGATTCCAGAAAAACCATCAATTTATAGGCTTTAAGGTGCTAGATCCGCAGAATTGATCAACACCACCAGAGACCTGAGATTGTGACTTCACATCAAACATGAACTCTTGGGTTTTTTTATAATACCTATACAAGATTGTAAATGGAATGGTTTTCAATTTTTTCTTTCTCTGTTTTTTTCTTTTTCTGTAACTTTTGTGTAAGTTTTATAGAGAACAACGTGGGAAAAAAGCCCAACATCTCCTATATGTTGAAGTGTAGTCTCAAAAAAAGGCCCCCAAATAAAAAAAAAAAAAAAATGAAAAGATATACCAGAAAAACATCAACTGGATATTTTAGTATAGAAGACTCTGTAATGTATGGCCTTCTGTTGTACCTACTGTATTCCTTTGGAATCATCACTGTGGTTTCGTATCTCTTTTATTTCTTATAGATATGTTAATTTCATCTTTTTTTTTTTGTTGTTTCATTTATTTGAAAAATATGTTAAATACAGACAATGGGAATAGAAATACAATATTGTAAGTTGTATGGATTTTTAAAGATCCACTCGAGTGGATGTCGGTACAGAAGTTAAGTATCTCATAAATTAAGTCTTTTAATAGATGTATTTAGCAGCAGCAGGAGCAACATCAGCGATCAGCAGCAGCAGCCACAGACGCAGCCGACTAACCGTGTGCAGACTTGTGTAGCTCACATTGATGTGATTATTTTGACAAATTTATGTCAAATTGGGCGTCAAGTTTGTAATGATTTTCATTATCGAAGGTTTTTTTTTTTTTCATTTTTGTTAGTTTTAAATAGAATGTTATCTTATTATCTGTTGGACTTTTTTAAAATGCAAAGTGATTTTTGTCTTTTGTATGTAGATATATTTCAAGAACAACAGTTCTAAGACAACTTAATAATAATATTTTGAAGATAAGTTAGTGAACAAAATTGTATAAACAGCTAGGTATGTGTGGGGTTTTTTTCAGAAGAAAAAAAAAAAAACGGAAACGGAAACGAATATGAAAAAAATATTTATTATTTAAATTTGATAAGCTTTCTTATAGAGACGTCATTTTGAAAAATGTAACTATTACGTAAACAATATTTACTTATAATTCCAGTAAGTACCTACAAAATCTTAGATTTATTCACATTTTTAAGCTTAAAATAGCTTTTAACGGTTTATTTCAAACTAATTGGTGTTTCGTACGTTCTATCGCACTTGAACTCATAAGTTGATTTTGGGTCTTCTACTTTTAGTCTTCTACTTGCAAGGATGATTTTAATAACCGGTATATAGAATTTCTATTAAAAAAAAAACATTTATTTTATCACTTTATTTATTTATTTATTTATTCACGGAATCAAGACTCACTAGATGTAGATCATGTAACATTGCAATTGTAAATGTTAAAAATAACCTTATGTTATGCTAATACGAAATCATATATTAAAAAATATTTAAATATTTATCCATTCTTAAAACAAAAGTAATTTTTATAAATTTAATATTTAATCAATTATAACGACATAAATCATTGTAAAATCAACATTCTGACTCTTTAAAGTTTTTAGAAATACAGTCGACGCCACTTATAGCAACTGCCAAGGGACCAGCCAAATGTGGTCGCAATAGCCAGCTGTCGTTATATCAAACTTTCCATTAAAATGATCGAAAAACAGAAGTAAATTAGGTGGGTATGTGCTTTTAAATTTGGGAAACAGAATAATAAAGAACTAAGTTAAATTCGTTCACAAAGAAAGGAATTTGTGTATTTTCGAACACGGTCAGGTTTGAGTTCTCAGTTAATAACTATTTGTTTGTATTTTTCTGCATTCTGTCGTTGTAAGCGGAGAAAGCGAAGTATTGTTTGTCTGAAAATCGTCGTTATATGCAACTATACTCTGTTCAACAAAAATTGACAGTACAGGGAAGATAGGACGTTTGTATCTCTGTCTGGTCGCATTGGCTTGCATATACCTATTTCAAGTAAAAGCTCTCATAGGGTTTCGGTACTTTGCACTATGTCTCACCTTAATTAATTCTGTTCTCAAAAGCTTGAAAACAGAAAGCTATTTTATAAAATCCACTGAAAAAGCTCTTTTGTATTGGTTTTAATGAGTAAGGTAACTCTGTTGGAATATATATTTTTTTAGCTCACACAGCCAGAGTAGAAACGATTATATGATCAGTGTGCTTTAGGGTGGGCATGCAATGAGGACGGTCATGGTGGAGTGTACGATATTTTGCAGGCCTTACAACAACAATTCCTGTACGTTGTTCAGTGGTGTAGAATCTTTTTTATTGGCAGTTTTCTCAATTCAGTGTCGTGAAAGTATACACACGCGCCACTGTTTTGAAAAAAGCTCGACCATAAGCCCTGTACTGACAATTTTGGTTGAACAGAGTATAGTCGTTATAGGCGACGATTTCCAGACATTATAACCGACGATAATCTAATACAAATTATATGAAAACCAACCAAATGAAGAAAAAGTGATCGTTAAAAGCGGCTCGTCGTTATAGTTGGCGTCGACTGTAATTAGGTTTGCCTGTGAATATTACTAAGGTTATTAAATATACTACTAAAATATGAAAGGAAGAAATGAAAAAATCGGGTTCTTTGTGAGGAGGATTCTTCGTGTGATTTTCGGTCTGGTGTGTATCGATGGAGTGTGGAGGAGAAGATTCATAGACGAGCTTTACGGGATATACATCAGTGATGTTGACCTAGTCAAAATGCAGCGGCTGAGATGGCTGGGACAAGTGGAGCGTATGGACAACAACGCACCTGCCCAACGAGTCTTCGAATTCAACCCCGATAGTGTACGCAGCAGTGGTAGAACCCATAATAGGTGGCGCGCAGAAGTGGTGAACGACCTAAACCAACTTGGTCTGCACAAGTGGCTAGCTAGGGACAGAGCTGGCTGGAAGGGCTGGTTGGTTGAGGCTGTAGTCCATCCTGGGCTGTGAGTGCCATCTAAAGTAAGTAAGTAAGTAAATAAAAAATTGCGTTTAATAGGGCCCACAGACAGTACACTTGTGTCTGCAACGGTGTCGGTGTACGGAAAGTTGTGCTGTGTGTGGGCTGGTGAACACGCCGATTTTCGGTGTCAGACACGGTTCGAGTAAAATCAAAAGTTTTTGATTTTTGGTGTCGGTGTCTCGATCGGTGCAATGTGTATGGGGATGCACGCGCACATTTACCATTTAGATGCACCCGAATCGTTGTTTAGTAAAGAGCGTCGGCAGTTGTTTGTTATAAAATGGCATGATTTCACACTCATGATTTGATCTTTTCTCGTTGAGATCACTTGCACAGCTTAAGTGTGTACGATTTGGTGTTATTTAGAGTCCTTTACATAATGGTCCATTTTACTCAAATATTTAAGTCGTCAAAAAAATTGATTATTTATAAGACCCAATGACACAAATAAGAATTGATAAAGTTTGTTAAAAAAAATCAATTGACATTTTTTTTTCAAAGTCAGAAAATATAACTAAAAACCATTTTAACATTTCTTTCCGTTCCCAATGTCTGCAAAGCAAATGCCCCAAATTTTCTTTTTGATTTGATTTCATATTGAAGATCTGATTGGTCTGTCGAAGATTTTAAACTGGCATTATTCTTTTAAACAAATAAGAAGGGCAGAGGGCACCTACAGATCTCACTCACCCTATTTTTTTTTAATGCAGCGCACATAGAAAAGGTATTTGACTAACCTTAAAACGAACACAACACAAGCATAAAAAGTATAAGGAAGAATTTAAAAGCAGAAGCTCTAAATATCAAAATGCGAACAAAAAATAGGAAAAGTTAAAAGATAACCTATTCTTGTTGTGCGGCAAAAGAAAGACTCTCTTTACTAAGAAGTTCGTTGGAAGCTGAGCTGAAAGGTAAATTGCTAAATATTCGCATTCCTAAACGCACAAGCAGTACTATTGAATTATTTGGGGGCGGGAGAGATGCATAATGTTATATTTTTATAAGCCTAATTTGTCCGTGACCGGCTGTCAAATGTTTTTGATTATTCCTTGACACACAGTTAAGATGTTTCTTTGCTCTCAGATAATTTGTTTTTAATTGCAAGTTAGCAGTCAACTTGTTGAGGACTTCAAAATTTGGACCTAGCCTTTCCTTTAAATGTAAATTTTGAGCTTTTCTGCAAGTTCCTAGCGGGCTTGGATCACGAGATACACTATGTGACTAGTTTACTTCACTGTGAAGTTATTTCCCCAAAAAAAAGGAAATAACACGCGCGGGAATTAAATCCTTTTGATTGATTCACAAATGCTTTTACCGAAATCACTGTTTAGTACAAACACTTTGAAAGCAGACCGACTGACAACATAGGCGCCTGCCTGGCAACGGAGTTGCGTGAGCTGGACAGAGGACCAAAAGAGGGAGTTAAAATCCTTGAACTACTACAAAAACTTTGTAAGCAGACCGACTGATAATATAGGATTGATAACAACACCTGCGGGGTGGTAAATCCTTTTTTTGGGGGAGTGGCGGGGGGGTACCGACACCCGCTGGAGGTAGTTTTGTGGGCGTTAAAGCACCGCACCCCTATTAATAAGTAAGGAACAGTTAACAATTTTTGTTTGGCTTTGAAACGTATCAAGTTTTAGCATTTGGTTATTCTTATTTATTGGGACATAACCCCTAACATTTTTTATTTGGGCCTTGGGGTCTCACTTGGGTGGGACTTAAGCCCTAAATTCAATTTGGAAATTATGTCCCACTAAGGACCAATAATAAAAATTCGGCGTTTTGTCCCTGCACCCATAATTCCATGCGCATATACAAGGGTTTTATCAGCAATTTTAAACATTGGCCTACTCGGGCGTATCCCTAATTTTTTTTATTTAATTCAACTTTATCACTTTTTCTTTAATTTTTCGCGAAAAATTTGAATTTTTCCGTCTGCTCCAATTAAACCCCACTTGTCCTAGTAAGTGCTCCATTTGGTATGAGCACTTGCTTTGATTCATTGTGAAGCATTTGCCTTGAGAAAATGCTCCGTTTTATTCGTTCTACCTACTGTGCTCCATTTGGTATGAGCACTTGCTTTGATTCATTGTGAAGCACCTGCTCTGAGGATATGCTCCGTTTTATTCGCATCATCTATACTGTGCATAAAACGGAACATGTTTTGAGATCAGTTGATTTATAATAACTCAAAGCAAGAACTCATACCAAATGCAGCACTTAAAAGGAAAATTGGGGTTTTGAGTAGTTACTCCGTTTTACTCACACCACCCAGTATCTACTCACATATTTATTACAAGACATTATTTAAAACATTATTTTTGGAATTTAAAGCTTCAAACTGTTTCTTTTCTGCAGTTCTGGAGATATAATTTGAAGGTTGAGCTGAGGCTTTACCACGTTGCAAATTTTATAAGAACTGAACCTTTTTTTAGAACTGAAACCATAGAGTTAGTTCACAAGCGGTTATTAAGTGGAGAATTATCAAAAAATTATTTTCAAATCGAAGTGCAACGTTATGGAAATCTATAAAAATCATTTTCTATATAGTTCGGACCTCGATTTCAATTTTCAATAGATTTTAAATAAGTAGAATGCATCAGGAATCTGTCAAATATATCTGTTCAGTTCAATCCCAGAATTAGCTCATGAAATGTGTTGATTTAACTCGGTATCTGAACTGATTAAAAAACATAGCTCAAGAGTTAATTCGAAAAACCTCGAAACTATACTCTGTTCAGTTCGTTTTTTCAGTACAGGCCTTATGGGAGAGTTTTATCAAACATACACGTGCTGGCTGGTGTTTGCATTGCACTCAACTTAAGAAATTGCCTGTGAAATAAAAAACAGAACCCCTGACTTCCATTAAAATTGTTTTTGTAATATTCCATAAGCTCACGTACATCCCATCATTACCTGTCTGCTCCGTGGTTGTGACTTGTGAGGAGACTGAAACAAGAAAGCATAAGATACAAACAATTTGCCTCTCGCTCGCTTAATGTGTTTATTAAAAAGAACACATTGATTCAGAGTTCCCATACGTCAGGGGATGGAAATTCTAATACCTTTTTCTTTGGTTTTTGATATGTAGCTTTCAGAATTATAGCTTTATAATAGCTTTTGAGAGCATTATATTTTATGTATGTGTGTTAAGTGTTGTCACTTCGTGTGTTTCTGCTTACATCTTTTCGATTTATTTTTTTTTTCTGGTTAAAATGCTGCTATACAATATTTGTTGGGTGTTTTTTCTAAGGAAGATTTACTATTTGAGAAAGATTTTGATGGAGTTCGGTTCATTAATTAACTGCAATTTGAATTGCCAAATAGTTTTTTTCTTCATGAAAATAAAAATAGAAAGAATAAGATTTCGTGTTTATTGTAATATTTTATGAAGGGGTCATGAAATAAAATTTATTTCCTTTGTAAAAATTTTAATAAGGCATTACTTATCCTTTTTCCTGAAATAAATCTTATAATCTAATCTAACTTCATCCTTAAAAGTCATAAAAAATTAAGAATACACAACACAAACAAAGCAATAGAACTTTTTTAGGGAACAATAAATATTGTTCGGTTCTTATTTATATGAAAAACGCAACAGCATACCAGTATACCTGAAAACCCCATATAAAAAACACCTTTATTTATATTAACCTGACCTGCGTGCATTCAAAAAACTGTGGGATTATCCCGGATATAAATACCCGTTCACGCTTCCGAAACGACAGTTTGATTTTAAAAGCCTACTATCTTACCTCTTGGTGGTGTGGAAAAAGATAGATTTATTTTTATTTGCATTTACATTAATTTTGTTTAGATTTAGTTTACGATCTACATTTTGTATCTTTATGAAATCTAATTTAGCAGTTGGTAACCCTACTGACATTTGAATGAGAGAGAAGAGAGAAATATGCCAATTTATAATGCGCGCTACGGCAACCATGGAAAATGCAAAAGCTTTATAAAAAAAAATTGCTTATTGAAATCCATAAAAGTAAGGGTGAGAGGCAAACACCCTATCTTCCCTGTACTGAAAATACGAACTGAACAGAGTATATTAGGGCTGGTCACGAGACGAGAAAAGTCTCGGTCTCGCATGAGGAGACCGAGGCAATACGAGACGAGACTGCCTTTTAAGCAACCGAGACGAGACCGAGACGGGACTGTATATTTGGACCGAAATTTACAGAGAGTCTAATAAATTAAAAAAATTCAATTTCAGTTAAATATTTATTTTCTTCTGCACATATTCAAACGATAATCGAAAATATTTTGTTCCAATAATCAACAGTTTGTCCGAAAATCGTATTTTTCGGAAACGAAACCCAGACGATACTTAATTATACGAGACCGACACGAGACTGAGACGAGACTGAAAATTTTCGATTTTAAACGAGACCGAGACGAGACTTACAAAAGTCTCGCAGATTGTCGTCTCGTGGCCAGCCCTAACACTAATACCAAAATGACAAACTAGGCCCTAGATTCTTTGGTTTTATTCAATCATGTTTTTTCTGTCACATGAAATATTGAACAATTTTGCATCACAACCGCATTACTAGGACTGTGTCTTCTCTACCCACTCATGGTTTGAACCATTTATGAATGCGTTTAGCTATTTTGGACACGTTGAAATGTCATCTGTCATTTTCTTTTCTGAAAAAATGTCATTCTTATTAAAAATGCGCGTATGCAGATATAAAATTTTGAACCCGGACTGTCTAAATGTCCACCCAAGCCTAGCGCCTTTATATCTCTTTCATGTCATATCACATCACATCAATATGAAATGAAGAAAATCCATTAAATAAAATCTCAGGATTCCCAGCTAAGTAGGTACCTGCTTTGCTTATGCCCATATATGTATATCTATACTACTCGTGGTATGGCAATCGAAAAAGCCACAAGCAAAATTCCGATTAAGTCGTCGTTAATACCTCGTAACCACTTTTAATCGTTTTTCATCTGCGATACATTCTTTTGTTTTGTTTTGTGTAAAAGGCTACTTCCAGACATTGTATCGATTTCAACATGTTGGTCGCGCCAGCGCGCATTACGCTCACTTGTCTCCAGAAAAAGACAAACTGTCAGATTTAAAAATTATACCAACACAAAAAATATATATATTTGTACAAGGAAAACCCCATATCACATCAGGTCCAGGTTCCAAGTTAAGACATCATCCACAAGTCGTTGTTTTTTTTTTTTTTGTAACGCTGATGTTTGCTTTACTGTGCCTCCGTAGCGTCGTTGTCGTAGTCGGTCGCCTTCGGTCAGTCATCAGAGTCAGAGAGGTCCAGGAGGATTGGCCGAACCAGCCCGGCTCGGCCCCGAGCAAGTGACAAGCCCTAGCGATAAGATTATCTAAAATTGATCGTTTTAGATGATGTGGTGGCATTCGAACATGTACTCAATATTTTATGTCCCCGGACAGATAAGTCGCTGAGAGTGATTCTGATCAATGACTTTTGCTCCAGCTGGCTGGAACCCAAAGATGTTTCTGTTATTCCTTTTTTTTCAATTTTTGTTTTGTTGTTATTTTTGGTAAAGGTAGGTTTGGCTTAAGGTATTTTTTCTACCGCAGAGTCTTATCTTGAATTGAGATCCAGATTTTTATAGTGAGCGCTCTCAGGTCAGCATTTTTGGGTGTGATTTAATAAAACATTATCTCAATGGGAGGATGGATACACACTGGGAGCTGTCAGTGAAATATCTGAAGTAGTTCTAGAAATATCTTTATTCAAATTAATATATCGTCACATACCTATACACCGATTGATATAACTTTATTAGGCTGGATAGGTAAGGTAGATCCCTACATATTTTTAAAGTAGCCAACCATTCTGAACATGGGTTTTAGATAAAATTCGTGAAATACGAGATTCGAAACTGTGGGAATTTGATTTAAAAAAAAAGATAAGATAAGATAATTTAGAACCTTGACCTTGATGACGACGACGCTGACTATGAGCAAAGCTTGTGGTACATCAATTAATAACCATGAATAAAGTTGATTGGAATCATTAGCAAGAGGTGCTCATACAGAAAAGTAATAGATAAATCGAAATCGGTTGACTAAAGTGATATGTTATTTAGTTTAAAAAGAAAACGTATTCCAATTTTTTTTTAACTACCTATAAAGACACTGGTACAAAATTTCAAACAGCCTTATATTAAGATTTCAGTATTAAGCTACTTAGGGCCAGTTTTTCAGTGCGGGGTCAAAGTTAAACCCGAGTTTACACATACAATTTGGCGAGTTAACTCTGGATTAACTAAACAAATGTTTTTGTTATTTTATTTTCTTTGTTCATTATTTGTTTCTACATTCATCCTCAACTTAAAAACTACTTCTTGACGTAACTGTTGACACATCTATTTCCAGAGCAAAGTAACTCTGGAATAACTAACCACTGAAAAACTAGTCCTTAAAGTCTTCCAAATTTCAAAACAGTTTACTAAAATGTTCTTAATTTTGATAAGTTTTTAACTTGTATTGTACTTAACCGATGTCCTTCATAAATTTCAGCTGAATACGTCAGAAAAAGTGACAGCTCGTCAACGTCAAAGTGCCATATAGGTTTAATACGCTTTTAAAAAGATAATATGGATTAAAGTGGCGTTAAATTTAGCCCAAGATTATATTTTAGCACTTTTGGCTCTTAAATTTGTTTCCCAATATCTATGAATGGGTGAAATGATGATTATTTGTGTGCCTCCATTTGGTTTTCTCTTTAGACAAGATCTACGAATAGAAACATGTTAAGTTTTTGCTAATATCAAAATATTAACCCCTAGTTTCACAGTGAAGGTTTAAACTTCAGTTCAGCTTAACCTTGAATTGCGTTTAAACTTTTGGTTTAACTCGTTCAGTTTCAAAGTGACATAGTTAAACTTCGTTTAACTATAGATCTTAAGCAGCGTACACACTATGCTGATTTGTGTATATCAACCGTGCTAATCAACAATGTTGAGTAAATGCGGACGTGTAGATCAACAGAGTGGATAAACTTTAGTTGACCCGAACGCAACCCGATTCAAGTGGAGAGAAATCAACAATGTTTTGTCGACTGAACAAATAGTTTTTAGGTCTGGACGTGTTCATCAACACAGCTGTCACTTGTATTGCAGTTGTGGCGTCTGCGTTAGACCTGTGTCAATCGTGATTGATTCGGTCTTTATGACCCGTTCATCAAAAAGATTGAGTGATTGCAATCGCAGTAAACCAAATCAATCGTTCTCAATGTCAATCGTTTCATCCAGCTGTCTTTCGTTTCAAAGGAAAAGAAAAGAAATATGTTTCGTTCATCCAACTTATTCTCTTTCAAATGAGATGATATAAAATGGGAATTAAACATAGCTTTGAAACAATCAATCAATTATTTCAATACTAATCGTTCTAAAGACCGAAACTGAATGAAAATGAAGTACCTACTGCAAAAAGTTCCATATGGTTCCATTCACTTATTTTCCAATTTCCTAAGGTTCGCTTACACTTAAATTCAGTCCACAATCGCATGGAGTGGAGATGAATTTTTGTAAGTAAAATACGCTCAGACTATAAACAATAAGAAAGATTAGAAATTAAATTGAAAATACAGAATATATTTGAAAAAGGTATTTATTTTAGTATCCATGCTTTTATTTCTGTTACCAAAACAATAAATCAATTAACTTAATAAGCGTTGGTTGGTAAGCTACTGTATTAAATTATTCAGCCAAAATATTGAAAAATATATAATATATAAATAAATATAATTTATTTATGAAGAAAATTGAAAATTTCCTAGTAAGGCTCTCCCTAACCAACGTGAATGTGCCGATTTCGCCGACTCGGCGGCGGTTTTTGTTGTTGTTAAGCATTGTTTATTTGTCATTTTTGTTATCATTGTGAATGATTCCGCCTATATAGCGAATGTTCCGCGTTGGTTTGGGAGAGCCTGTATGTTTTATAACTAACTTTACCTATGTACATAATCACTCCTTTTGCGAGTTGTGATTGTTGATTGATAGTTGATAAATATTGACATTTTGGATTTTTAAGAACTCAATTTACTGAATATTTAATCAACTATTCATTGATAGTTGTCAATTTTTTTTATAATTCACAACGGTCTGCATTATTCCCAATGACCAAAACTTTTTTCGGTTGGGTGGTTTAATATCGAATTTCAATGTTTATCAACTATCAATCAACAATCGCAACTCGAAATAGGGGTGAATAGTTTTACCAATAAAGGTTAGACTAGACCGCACTCGATGGAACTACACTGCGGCCTAATTACCTACACTTCAGACTTCACACGAATTCTTGCGAATATTGTTTTGCCTTGTCATGAAGTGTAGTTCCACTGAAATTGAGTGCAGTCTTGCCTAAACAATATTTTTTAATTTGTCTAGAAAATTTTACAGAAAATTCTTCACAAATTAAGAAAAAATGTGTATGACAGTCTTATGAAAATCGTTGTAAATAAATGGAATTCAAATATAATTCCAAAAATACAGATTAAGTTGTTGGAGTTTGTTGACTTTTTCAGAAAAATTGCATTATTGTGTAATAGTAGACTATGAATACCACATAATTAAGTAATACCACATTTTCACTAGTCCCAGTGATTATATTTCGTTGAAAATTAACAAATGAGATCCGAAATTACATCATTTAAAAATCCGTGTACAAATACATATTTCGAAATTAGATGAATTCAACAAAATTTGCATTGTATTAGGTGAAGATTTAACAAACGCACCCAATCCGAACATATTTTAAAAGCTTTAAATCTTTAGTATGAAAATAGAAAGAGAAAAAACAAAAATTGCATTTATCTGCCAAATCCCTCAAATGAAATGAGCTATCAAACAAAATAAGAACATTTTAGACGAAAAAACACTTAACGTATTCGAAAATTGATCTCATTTTGGCTCCAAGGAAAACGTAGAATAAACAACTGAGCCGAACGAATCCTTATTAGCTGAACCAGTGAACGTATTTTTCGTTTCGATTCCTGAATTCAAAACCAAAATGAAACAGAAACCTAAATGATTGAAAAAGTGAACGATTGGAACAGAATGAAATTTTCCCATTTATTCGCAGCCAAAATGAAACAGAAACCAAAATGATTGAAAAAATGAACGATTGAAAAGAACGAATCATTGAACTGAACGATATATGAACGATTGAATCTTTTAAAATGAACGATTGACATACCTCTAGTCTGCGTGTGTGTTTGGTGTTTTGATCTCTTTAATTAATTATAAATATCTACTATTTTGAATCTGCAGGCAAGATTTAATAATGGAACAGGCGGAAGCCTTTAATATGGACTAGGCGGCAGCCTAAGAAGCCTACAATTCCAGTTTGCTCGGGAGATGAAAAAAGAAAAGGAATCAAGAACCACTGGAAGTGGAAGAGAGGAGGTGTACTCGAGCAAATGGTTTGTTTACCAGAGCATGCTGTTCCTGGCGGAGAAAAACAAACACTAATGACACATGACATGACAATGACAGGTTACACTTTAACACGTACAGGTTAAAATGTTGAGCATGTTGATCGACAATGCAAATAAACAATGTTGTTCGGCATAATGTGGACGCTGCTTTATGAAAACATGTTCACAGTATTTCTCGTTATATGTCTAGTACCTACAAATTTTTAAACGATTTTTCAACCATAGTTCCTTGTTTTCCCTTTCTCTATCTGAGTCAAGGAACACACGAAACAACAGCAAATATTTTGTAAATAATATTTTCTAAAAAAAGAACTTATATTTCGTGACGTTCTACACTAAAACAATTCTATAAAATGGCAACTGTCAAATTGAAATGTGCTTACAAACGATGAACTGGAGGTTTAAACGGAAGTATACTGTCTAGGGCTGGCCACGAGACTAGACTCGGCGAGACTTTGGTAAGTCTCGTCTCCGTCTCATTAAAACCGAACATTTACAGCCTCGTCTCGGTCTCGGTCTGGTGTCGGTCTCGTATAATTAAGTCTTGTCTCGGCCTCGCCTTTTTCGCGAGAAAATTTTAATTTGCAGTCTTGTCTCCGATTTCCGGACAACCTGTTGATTATTGGAACGAAATATTTTCGATACGTCAACATTTAATTTGCCCCCATATAGTTTGAGTATGTGCAGAAGAAAATAAATATTTTTATTTGCAGTCTCGTCTCGTCCGAGACCGAGACTTTTCTCCTCTCGATCCCAGCTGTAAAACTGTCGTTTAACTTAAACTGCAGATTAAACTTAGTTCAATGTTTAAACTTTAAACGAAACTGTGAAACCGAATAAAGTTTAAACCAAAATTGAAGTATCAAACTTCCTCTGTGAATCTAGGGGTAGGTTGATTGAAATTGTTTATCACTGCTTTCCATTAAAAAACGAAACAGCAAAACAAATTCTGTACAGACTATTTTTGTTTCCAACACAATTATCATCACGGTCACAATTTTTAAAAATTATTTCATTTTCAAAAATGACAAACAAGCTAATTCAATGTTGACATACAAAAACATCTAACTGACTAAGCTTAAGCAATAAACAATTTGATTTTAATTACAAACATCTTTTCACACTGATGGTAATAATCTTCGAATTTACACCTACACTGTGCTCGTTATAAACTGGTGTGGATTTTTATACAATCATCTTGGAAAGTTATGATTTGTTTTTGGTAAGCTGACCATTGGCCAGTTCATAATCATCACTTTAATTAACTTATTAACATATCTTTTTTGCTGAAGTTTTTTTTTTGTTTTCAAGTGGGAGTTAAATATTATGTTTTATGTATTTGTGTATAGTTAAACACCGCCGTGTAATATTATAGGCAATATAGCCAAGCTGCTTTATTCATTGTTGTTATATTTACAGTTTAAAGATATAAAGTGTTTTTATTATTCATTTCATTTTTCATTATGTTGGGAAAATAGGCGCCTCTTCTTTTTTTATTGACATCCATAAAAAGTCCACATCGATAAGACGTTATTATTTTAAATTCGATATGGGCACTGAGAGGTGAATAGCTTTACAAATAAAATTGTATATTAAATAAGGCATTTAAATTATTTATAAAATTTTATGAATAACTAATAAGCAGACGCATTAAACAAAGCTACGAGTAGGTATATTGAGATGGAAGAAATGGTTTATAAGCGTTTTTTGACAATGAAAAAAGCTTATAAACCAAAGTTTAACACAAAATTAGCACAAAATGGTAGAATTCAAATTAAAGTGTTATTGGACTATAGCTTTTAAAATAAGACCCAATTTATTCACTTCCCATTAAATTAAAAATCGCTATTAAAAATGGGAAATTCATAAAATGTGTATGAGAATTATTTGAAAAATGACTATTTTAAATTTTATTGGAAGTGACTTTAGCCGATTTTTTTAATCGCCAATTAAATATTCGAGAAAAATTGTTTGCTTTATCTGATTACAAAGTAGGTAACTACTACACCTGGTGTTTAGCAGAGAGTATTTCAAAATTGACTCTTTGTCCTTATTACTTCTATAATTTTTTTTTCAAAGCCCTAATTAATTTAATATCTAATTTAAATATGCATAAATAAAGAAATTAAGATTTTAAGAAATTCTCCCCCTCAGACAATCATTTTTAACACTTTCTGCCTGATTAAAAAAAGAACAATAACAACTGAAATTTAAAACAATACTTAAAATTTCAATTAGCTTGTTTTGCAGAAATTTATGAGTGACATTAAGATTTGCAAAAATGAAGCCAAGAAGCTTCAAGACAGTTTTTGTTATCTTTCTTTTAAATTCACAAAGAAAATATATGTATAGGTATAACCCTAAATGTTTGGCTTAAAATTTACAATCCAATTATCCTACCAGAACAGGTAGGTAGACAAAAACGAGCTTATGAGGGTATTTTTGCACAACGAAATTTATGTCATTATGGACAAAAAAAAATATAGGTATTTATGCATGTATTAGGGTGGGTCAAATTGAACGAACTTACTTTGATTTTGATGATACCACGAGAAAATGGTTGCTTGTTAAATGTTTGTCAAGTTTTTTTGTGGCTCGAGAAAAAATTCAGTAAGAAATGGGCCCAAAATATTAACGATTATAGAGCAGAATACCTTTTAAAAAATCTACAGCGCAATATGCGATAGGTGTTCCTGTTGTTTTTAAAATGAATTTTCCACTTAAAGTAGTTTTTTTTTTTAGAAAATTTCCCTTCCCTTAATCGAGGGGAAGTATAACCCCCCCCCCCCTCTATAACAATAAGTACCTGTTTTGAACCAACCTAACCGCCCTATCTTTTGTGTTCATGTTAAGCATCACCTATAGCATTTTTTTGAAATTTGTATTATCTATGCCTTAACCTGAGTTGTTACATATATTGACTGTCAAATTCCTATACGTGAACATGTTGTGACGTAGGCGGCACGCAACTTGTAAGCAAGTTGCTTTCAAGTATCTTACCGGCCACGTTCAGCTTTTACTAGGATAGCCTATCTAGGGTTCTAAATACACATTTTTATTGAATTTGCTTTGGCATCGGACTTCGATGTTTTCTTACTTCAACGCGTTAACAAAAAATGACGTCGAATTCTGCATCAAGTCTGTCACAAAATACTGCCAATGCGTTGACAGACTTTTCTGTCTTTTCAAAGTAACATGGATTGACATCCATCTTATTCAAAACATTTCGATTTTTTTTTAAATAATTAAAAAAAAAACCCCTCATTATATTAAAGATGTATAGTTATTATAAAAGTTTGACAAAAATTCTAAATTTCTGTTTTTTTTTGCCTTAAATGACGAAGCTTTCGAAAAAAAAACTTAGGCTCAATTTTTAGACCATAATATTCTCTACAAAAAAATATGAGATTTTTGTTCGATATTTACATGAGTTACAAGATAAAGCTCCTTCAATATCGAAAATATATTATTTTTTTTTTGCATAAATGTCGAATGTGACGGAAAATATTTTAAAATTATTTTGTAGATTTAAATATTCTCTAGAAAAAAGTGCAAACACTTTTGTACTTATAAGAGATCAGTTGCAAGATATTGCGTCTTCAAAAATGGTCAAACTATGAAAAATTACCGACTGGAAAAATGCCAAGTTTCTATCTAGTTTCTTCTAGGCCCTAGTAAGTTTTCAGTAGGGCATAACAAGACTACGAAAACTTGTCAGATACTTGGCAAGCCTTTGCTGGAGTTCAGTACTAAACATTAAGACGAGGGAAACTTTTCAAACACACGTGAGGCCCTCCCTAGTTAAAACTTGTTAAAACTTAAGCACCTCCTCTCTTTCTTTTGTCTTGTTTTTCATATAACTTTTTACTATGGTTGTGAGACATCTGTATATAAGACGATTGTTCAGTGTAGAAAAAGTCAGATCAGAACAGAACATCAAAAGTGAGAAACGTCAGACAAGTTAGAACAGAAAGCCTGTTCTAAGTTGTACTACCTAAAAAAACAAATCCTGTTCTATTCTGTATGTATTTGTTTTGCAATATGGTATGAAACATTGAATTTTTGTATAACGACTTAGACCATTGGGTAGCGCATTGGACTGACAAGCATTAAATCGCGGGATTAAGTCCCACATAAGCCAACTTCTCTTTTTTGTCTTACTAAGCAAAAGCCCCTTGTTCTAGCCTTTGCTTAGGCTACGCGTACAGTGGTGCGACAAGCGATTCGAGATGCGACATAGTGCGCACAGTAAAAGCTATTTAGTGCGGCTGTGTTGCTCGTTTGTTTGTCAATTATATGGATTCATCGTCAGAAGATAAATTTTTAATAGAAAATTTAAATTTATTATTAAAGCACTGAAACAATAATATTTTACTCTTTTGATTTGTTTTCTTTAAACGTCAAAACAAACAATATGAGTCTACTCGCACAAACTTGCTTGAAAAAGTGGTCAGAAGAGTTTGTGAGCGAGACGCTTGCGATAGGTATGCGAAAAGTTCGCATCAAATATCGCTTCACTGTGCGCACACATATAAGAATAAATGTAAATATTTTTTTCGCACGCAAACGTATCTCGCATCGCATCGCTTTGTCGTACCACTGTACGCGCAGCCTTACCCTTGCTAGCCCCTTGCCAGAATCTATGTAAAATTCTAGGGTGCCTTGTCGATAACTAGATTGTTTTTCTTCGTATATTGGAAACTGACAATTTTTAAAGACACAAAGATTTAGACTTTTTTTTAATTAAACTTTCTATTTAAATATGTTCACCAATTTGGGTCAGGTTTAACGGTTAAGAAGTTATGCAATTCAAAAGTTGTTTCCAGTTGAGCCCATTCTGTTACTGAATTTCTTTCGAGCCACAAGCAAGTTTTGCGGAGTAACAAGCAACCAATTTTCATAGTTTCATCAAAATCACTAGGTTGGGTCAAAAATCTATTTGACCCACCCTAGTATGCATACTGATTATTAATTTAGTTATCCATGTTGAAACATTACCAAAAGTTCTTTATAGCTGAAAAAACTTAAATAAAATATTTCATCGTAAGTAAATTGAACTTTTCACATAAAACTATGTATGTACCTACATATGTATGTATGTTATTTTATTTAATTTTCTATTTTGATGACATGTTGGTTAGATAGATTAATATTTAATTTATTTCTAAAAAGTATCAAATAACATCTCAACAACTTAAAAGGTCAAAACTAAAATCACATTTTTATTGTAGCTACTTTTTTGATACACAACAAAAAATAAAAAAAAAGTAAAACAACAGAAAAAAACAGAAAAAAACACATCTAACACGTATCTGAAAAGATTTAAAAAAAAAAGTTAAATGCAGATGATACCTCCAACTCTCCCTATAACATAACCATCTTCGGTCGTATATTCAAATGTCAATATTTTATCTCACTTGCCACTTCATACACACAAGCACACAGTGCGCAATGAAATTAGTAGGTCCAGATCAAAGGCGATTGGGATCGGCTAATTTATGGGTTGACAAATAAAAAAAAAAAACTAAAGAAAAATAGATCTTAACACACAAAAAAAATAAAGAAAAACAAGCAACCAAATCTGACTACCATATCAAGAGGAAAATTTATTTCCCAAAACGAAATATATAAAAGAAGTGCGCAACAAAATAGAAGAAAAAAAAAAGATTCTAAAAAATACAACACAGCATCTACCTATGTATCTATATCTACATTCTACACTAATAAAAGGGAAACCGCCCCACAGGAACGGACTGCGGGAACGTCAATAAATGCCTTATTGACATACGTCTTTCAGCATTCGACCTCGGTAAGAATTGATACTAGGAACCAGACATATCGCAGCGCAGCGAGGGCATCGCAGAGAGGAGCCACCGTTACGGTCATTCCCAAAGGCTGCATTCCAACCATCTTCACCGGTGGGTTATAGAATAGGTAAAACTTATACAAGATACCTACAATGTGAATTCGATTCGAATTCAAGATCCGTTTCAGATTCGGGTGAGAATTAGAGAAAAGGAATATATTTGTTCCTCAAACAACACAGTGTTAATAGCTAAACGTAGATCGAAAGATGCTTCTACTTCTGCTGCTGGATCAAAGTCGTTGACCGAGCATCCTTTTTTTTGTGTTGGCTGAGGCTTGATGTTGAACGAAAGGAGAACGGAGAGAAGCATGAATTGTTTGTATCTTTAGGTTATTTGGTCGAACGGGCTAGATATCAGAACAAAGCACCTGCAGGTGTCATTTTTTTATTTGTTTATTTATTAATTTTGTTTTTATAATCCAAACTAGAGTATAGGAGTACAGGTAGATATATCTAATTGCCGAATTTGACAGAAACTATAGTTTAAGCATATAAAACTGTGTTTGAAGAAACGGCCCACCTACCTTTGCATCAGCGTTTCCTCATGTGTTATCAAGAAGGAAACGATTCTTTGACAACTTTAGTTACATTTCGGGAGACACCCTTGTATTCTATGGTTAGTCAAGGGCATACGTACCCTATACTTAAAAAAATGGGAAATTGATGTGGTTCCCTTTTTCTGTCACTTATGCGAGCTCAAATACCGAACAAAATAAACTATGTACAATTGTTGGAACCTAAATGATGAAACCAAAGAGTGATTTAAGACTAACGCCAAAATTGTGATCTAATATAGCTGTGATTTTTAGTTTACCTACCTAGGGCTGCGCGTACAGTGGTGCTACAAAGCGATGCGATACGAGAAATGTTTGCGTGCGAGAAAAATATTTACATAATGAAGCGATATTTGCTGCGATGATATTTCGCAAGAATCTCGCTCAGAAACTCTTCTGACCACTTTTGCTCGAATCCCGAATGGTTTGTCGCATCGCTTCTCGTATCGCATCGGTTTGTCGCACCACTGTACCCGCAGCCTAAAGATTCGATCTTATCAATCAAAAAAAAAAAACAAAGCGTGCATTTTCCACGATTGTAGAATTGTGATTCCTTTTTAAGCAGGGGACTTGTAGTTTAAGCTTAGTAAGCTACGCTGCTAATGTGAAACGAAAAATCATATGGAAAATGACACGCAAAATTTTATTCTACACAAACTCATATAAAATGTGTAGCTACACATAATAAGCGTTTTAGATTTTGTCTAAAAACGCTATGAAACTAAATTGGGGGACTCAATGCCCTTGCGAGATATCAATATTTGTTCTGGTGTTCACGTATGCTACTTTTTTGCAAATAAGATTTTTTGCGGGATTTTTTAAGAAAAAGAGAAAAAATTGAATAATAAGGTGATTTTTGAAACGAAATGTTTGACACTTTCAATTAGCTTTGTAAGCAAAATTTGACTATGTCAGTTATTGCCAAATAACTGCTCTAAATATGCACTGAAAAGAAAAAATTGCCGAGCCCATGGTTTGTTGAAAATGGGCCAATATGTTCATTAATCAATTACACAAATTTATTTAAAAATAAAATTAAAGATGGTACTTTGCAAAAAGTTATTTCAGGGCATTGTAAGTGTTGCTGTAGTTTTTACTAATAATTTAGTTTAAGTCAGTTTTTAATAAAATTGGCCCTCCCGCCTAAACGAGGGGGAGTAGAACCCCCTCCTCTGTATACACGCCTGAAACCCGTTTTTGGCCAATTTTAACAAAGCAATTTTTTTATTTTCATGGTACATTTACGATAATAACTGACAGAGTTAAATGTGTCTTTTTCAAAAGATTATTTAGAGAAGTCTCTTTTTTTTGCACAGAATAAATTGCCCAGCCTGACCATAAAAAGCTCATTGATTACAAAGCGAGTGCAAAAAAAACCTTGTTAACAGAAAAGTGAAGAGGATTTCTGAGAACATAAACTGGTTAATGTCGTTTTCGATTCGAATTTTGGAGTGTTTTCTATTTGATTGAATTGAATGTGAACAAAATTCTATTCCCAAAAAAATATGTTTGATAAAAAAACGGATTTCTTGTATCAGATAGTACAGCCACGAAGAATTAATTTTTTCGATTTTTTTTTCTGATTTTTTGTTTATCTCTTAGGCCCAATTTTTCAGTAGTGAGTTAAACCCGAGTAAGTAAACTCCGAAAATATATTTGTTGACAGTTATCTCAGGGCGCAGTTTTTAAGTTGAGGGTGGATGGAGAAAGTCCTAAAAAAAAGAAGATAAAATATCAAAAGCATTTCTTGAGTTAATTCATAGTTAACTTGATAAATTTGGTGAGTTAACTCGGGTTATCACTGAAAAAGTGACACCAAGACTTTTAAAAATTATTATTTATTATTAAATTATTATAGTAAATACTCTGTAATAATTTTCAATTCTTAAACTTTCCAAATTACTACGAACAGCCAATGGCAGGCTGTTGGAGTGTTTTGGGAGTTCACAAAGAGTGCTAGCAGTAACAAACCAACGGACAGCTAAATAAATAAATGTGTTCGGAAAAATGACATTTAAATTTTGTTCGTGTTTGTTTTTTTTTGTTTCTTTTATTACCAAAATCATGGCTTCCAGTTCAATGATATTTTGCATTTTGTATTTGATTTTTTTTTTTTAGCAATTTGTGAAACTTTTCATGAATATTTTCCAGCTGTGTTTTTGCAAGCATTTGGTTTTATTGTCATAGGTCACATTGTCACAAAAACGCCTTTAAAATCGTTTCGAATTAATAAATAGGGACAATAATGCCAAAAACCTTTGCAGATGATACTTAAAAGCAGAGATGAACGCAAACAAAATTCGAAAGGGGTTTAAAATGAACATTATCATTAAAAGAAAATATTGTTTGTCTAAGTTCTAGTTAAAATCTTCGGCTAGAAGAACCATAATATTTCAACTACAATGAAAATAAAATAACATTATTTTAATGTGACAAAAATTATTCAAAAAAAAAAATATGTTTTGAAAATTTAATTACCAACAAATTTGATATTTAATTAAATTATCATTAAATATCCTCCATTAAGAAAGTGGCGATATTACCAAATGCTAAAATACTGTTACAATAGGTATATTTTTTACGTTAAATAACAAGGTTTGTTCGCTTACTTCACAAAACTGTATAAAACAGTCCAAAGTACTGTCACTTTTGGCAAGAGTATATTTTTATGTTATGGAAGTGAACATATTTTTATTTAAATCCTCACAAGAGTGGTCAAAAACTGCTAACTGCAAATGTTTAAGAAATCGACTTATGTAGTTATTTTTGAAATTGAATTATCAGCAAAAAAAAATCCAATTCTTTTGAAAATATTAGCAGTATGGCATGCTTTTCACTCGCCAACCCTTCCCCCTGCGTTCGCATCTGCTTACAAGTAAAAATTAAAAAAATATAATTGTTTTATATTTGAAAAATAACAATCATAAATACACTTATGTACACACATAGAAAAATGTAGATACATAGTGCTGTAAATGTAAGTACATTATTATAGGTGTCTATATAAACAGATGCAAAGTTTTCTGTGCAAATTAATATGGTTGATGCCTTATGTGTTTTTTTAGAATTATTAAACAATAACAAATTTCTATTCGTATGTTCGTCTTTGATATGTGCCGCTCGCTATATTTGTGCAAATTGTTTAAACAATAGGTTGACGTAAAAAAAACTTAAGTTTCAATTGTTTCTTAAAAGTCTTATCACTTTTATAAATACACTTTTCCGAAATTTCAAAAATCTATAAGTACAAGTTATTGGGTCTTGTGTATTTATGGTACATAACATAATACAGTTAACCGCGCTGCAAACAAAGTGTCTGATGTATGTATATATGTAGGTTCCTTAAATAAAGAGTTATCATGTGAATAAAACAAATAGATATATATGTACTGTTGCTTGTTTGTCTTTGCTCGTAATATTGCTAAAGGTGTTATTGTCAGTTGAATCGGGTTGGGATCAGGGTTATACCAGATCTCGAAGCACTTTCAATAGTCCAATTTCAGAAATTCTTATCGCAAATAAAGGAATCCTGGTTTTCTGAGAACTTTGTGTAAAGTTTTTATACGATCAGGTGCATTCCATGAAAATGCAGAAGTTTTTTAAGAGAGACATTGTTTAAAGTGGATACATTTTAAGTGGTAGCAGCAATTTCTAGATACAAGCTTCGTAATCCTCTTCATATATTTGACGAATATATATTTTTATAAAATTTTGAGAAAAAGATTTCTTCTATTTTAATTTTTTCTATATACAAAATTGTTTTTTTTTTTTTAATTTTCTTAAATGTGGGTACCTAACAATTTCATATTAAGGACAAAGTTTGGTTTAACTTAAAGTAGGGGCAATATTTGCTTGAGGTAAATAATTATGTACATTATGTATGTACCTACTTTTAAAAATGTAATGAAATAAAAAATTAACAGCATTATATATATGTGCGCACATTTTAAACTCACTAAGCGAGAAATACATAATTTAATATATTTTTTTTTAAAGCTGTATTATTCACAACTGGTCACTCATTTAATTTCATATATAAAAAAGTACGTATCCGCCAGAGTGTACGTAATCTCGAATTTAAATTTAAAATTCATATTTTCATAATTTAAACAAGATAAAACTTGGTTTAACTATACGAAAATAAGTATAATATATGGGCTCTCCCAAACCGACGCGAAACATTCGCTGACGACGCGTCGCGTTGTGACGGTTATTTGTTGTTGTTTAGCATTATGTATCCTTAATTTGTTCTATTGTTGCGCCTATTTCGCTCCGCTTGTACATTGAGTTGGGAGAGCATTCATATTTTCTTTAGATGAATTAAGGTTTACTGTAGCACAAGTAATGAACAAAAATTTAAATAATTCTTTTTAATTATCTTAACGGCAATATATTTTCCTGATTTTTTTTTTCAAAGTTTAAATTTAAAACGGAATTTAAACGAATGCTAGAACATATTCAACTTATCCGTGAATTCATTGTTTTTTTTATTTTTTTTTTTTTTACTTTTCTAAAATGTTCGTGGATGTTATATAAGTATACAGTACATATATATCTATGTATGACGCTATTCACATTGGACTGACTCCCCTGAATTTACAAAAGAGAACGTCAAAAAAATCCACAATTTTTAATTTTGTTAAAAATTTACTTCTTTTCTCATTTTCTAACTATGAAGTGGAAGTAAGATACATTTCAGAGAAGCCAAAAATAGTCGGAAGAGTCAGCCCAATGTCTATAAAGTAAAAAAAAAAACTATAACACATGTCATTGGACTGACTCCTCCTATTTTACAAAAGAAAACGTCAAAACAAATCCACACAATTTAAAAAATATTTGAAATTTTCATAACTTTTTGTTTGATGTTTTCTTTTGTGAAGTCAGAAACAAAAATCTGTCCTTTCCTTCTATTTTCTAAAACGAAAAATTTCCCCAAAATTAATATAAGAACAACAACAACAAAAATATTACAATTGTACAAAAAATGTTTTGCGTCCGTTTGGGATACCCTTCAAAGTACTTTGCCTGGCTCGCTTCGCGGGTTCAACGATTTGAACTCCATTTTTGGGTCCTCTATCCCGCTCACGCGACTCCGGCGCTCCGCTTAAGGTATGTTCAGTCACCTGGCAGGCGCCTATGTTGTCAGTCGGTCTGGTATCAAAGTTTTTGTTGTAAAAGTATTTTGGTTTAAGAATAAAAGTTTGGGGCCATTTTTCATAATGAAATTTCACCCCGAAATTAAAAATGAAAAAAGGTCCCAAAACAATGAAAAATGGCCCAATTTACAAATTTTAAACTTTTTTTTTGTGTGTGTTGTTTCCCATATAAATTTTTGGGTCCATTTTTCATTTTATGTTTCGGGCCATATTTCATTGGGGCCAAATTTCGTGTAGCCAATGTGAACACCGCCTAGCAATAATTCAAAAAAAAATTACAGTTCAATTTTAAATTTCCATATTAAATTTCAAAATAGTGAAAATTGGAAGGAATTTTTCAAGTGTCGACTTAGTTTTTCTATCTGTTTAGTCGCATCATGTTTGGGCGTTTACAGAGCCCTTTATAAAAAATCAAACTGATAGGTCACTTACACAACCCTTTAGTATTAAATCTTTCGCCCCTCCTCAGTAATTGAAGAAAAAATATGCTTTTTTGCTAGATAATAATTCGGTTCAAAATTAATAATTTGTAAAACCGGCTACCGTGGCTTTTACACTGGTGGACGATAGTTAGCAATGATCAAAACTGACAATTTTGGTAGTTTTTTTCCGATATCCCGATTTTTTAAAACAAAAATCGATGGTATTGATAATATAGCATGCGAAGAATCAAAATAATTGCTATATTGCTATATCGACGAACGAACTTTTATTTAATAGACGAAGCTACGGCCTTCTTCTTCGGAGTCTTTTCTAAGTAGCTAAGAACAGCTTCTCTAGACTTCCATTCAAATAATGGCGGTAGTTGAAACTTACGTAAAGATATCTGTTCTCTGTTTCAGTATTTAATGAATCACATGAGACAGTCTTGAGTAAATTATTTGCCGTAATAAAACATTCACAATTGGCTGAATTTGGAGAAGCTGAAAATATGCGCGCGAAAACCGTCAACACTTCTTCAAACATCGAAGCTGTTCACTGGTTTTCAAACACAATATACCATTTTTTGTAAACTTCTGTTATGTAATCCTTCTTCGTCACTGAGCGCATCAAATTGAAGGTAAAAAAAAAGTTTTAAAAGTGCAACAGAAATGGCAGCAGTAAAAACCGTCTTTAGAGACAGCGACATTTTCTTCGCAAATATTTGACAAGCGTTCTTTTGAATACACGATGAATGCGTTCAGTTGTTAAGCCTTGCATCTTCAATTCCCTTTAGAATATGATTATTTGCAAAAAAATTGATATTGCAGATATATAGATTTAGAGTTGCAGATTTGAAGTTTAGAGCTGTAGAAAACAAATGGAAATGCATACTAAAACAGGCCCTGGATGTGCAATTATAGAATAGATGAATTAATAAACACACTCAACAGTATCGAGTCGATATCTGGAGACACTATTAGACTCCGCACAACAGTTAGTTAGAAGTTGAAATTCGTCAACAAAAATCCAAAAGAACAATAGCCAGCAGTCTTGGAAATCAAGCTTCTAAACCCAGCCGCTAAAAAATCAAAATTAACGAAAGCAATTCTCATAACAACTTACATGAAAATTATAATAATGTTACCGCTTTTTCACGATCAACCGGACGGAGTCTTTTACGGAAGTTGCAATTTTTCTTGAAACTACTCTTTACCGTGAGCTTATTTGTTTTACGTCAAAAACTAAATTGGAAAGTAGTGAAAGTCAATCCGATGTTAAGACGATGGAGGCAATTATGTCCAAGGGGTTTTCCGGGTATAATAACCCCTCTATTAGTTTACTAGTCCAAAACACTTCTAATATCTACATAGTTAAAGTTCACAGTCCTGCAAAGTGAACTTTAAAACAAATATTAGAAACTGTCAGTTTCGAAAAAGTAGCACTAGTTATATGATAGTTTGTATATCTTGCGTGGAAATTACCTTCCTGAACATTTAGAATTCATCCATCATCCATCTCTTTTCAACAAACAAATAATCAAAACCAATAAATTCCTATACGGGTTTATGCTATCTTATGTTTATTAAATTTACAAAAAAAAAACGCCAACATATTCTACACGTCATTCTATTGCACAGAAAGCTATAAAAATCAAAGATTTATCACTCTTTTTTCTTAACACTAAATTCGGCGGATTGAAGATTGTCGTACGATTTATATGGAAAGCCCCTTTGATTTTCAGCAAATATGATGCTTATACCTTTGCGATTACGTTCCAAATGATTGTTTTTCAAGAGGATGCCATTATATGCGAGTGCATCTGGTAAAAAGGGATGATGCGGGAAAGTAATGCTTATTGTCACACAGCAGGGTGCTCAAAAAAACTCAGGGGCACACACATTGACAATAAACTCAAGTGTGGTGATTGAATAGCATCGCACTCGCACTACAAAAAGTCACACTGTTGTAAAATTTTCTAACATAAAAATTAAAAAAAAAAACAAACCTCAAGTAAAACCCTTAAACACAGTTGTGAAATGGTTCCGCTTTGTTAGGCCTCTTGGGTGTGAGTCCCTCTTTTATTACATACAATTCGAAGTTGAACATAACATTCATAGTTATACATTGCCATTGCCATTGCCCTTGCTCATTCCCTTGCCCATTTTTGACAACCAACTAAACCAGAAAAAAAACCCTAGAAATTGCGGTGGCAATAGATACATTTTATTAAACCGAAATAGAAGGTAAAGTATTCAGTTTATCTCTACGTAGTTTTGCAGGGATTTCTTGACTTGAATGGCATTGTTTCAGGAAATTGTTTGTTTGTGTTCGAGCGGAGAGGTATGTGTGTGAACAAGAGGATTTATCTTTTTGAGGTACCTCTAGCTATTTAGAAAAATGTGAAAAGAGAAAACCTCTCAATTACCTGCCGCTGCCGTTACACGATGTCAAAATCAATTGTGCAAGGACAAAAACAAATAACAAACTTATTGGCTTTCTATTTGTATTTAATGGGCTTAGTGTGCTGCCGCCGGCTTAGATGAGATCCTTTTGCTGTATAGTTGCTGTCAAGGTGTTTAGCGTTTGCTTGCCTTTTTTTTTGAAAACCAACACCCGGTAAATACGCACGAGCATAGGTATAAGTTGAGTCCTTGACATCTGGACATTGACAATAAGACAATGAATTTAACTATTGAAGTGGGGTGCGCCAAACATGGTTGTGTTTATGGTATAGATAGCATTGTCGTTGGACATTCATCATTTATTATATTATCATCATCAGATTAAAAGGGCAATGTGTTAAGTCCAGTGACGTGGACAAGATTACATAAGTAGATAACTACTTTAACGAATGTTGATAATTTTTATGGTTGGCTTGAACAGCTCGAACTCAAATGTACGGTCAAACGTAGTACACTTCATTCTTTCACTTCTAGGTACATTCAGTTAACAAATTAGGGATCTGAATATTTTTAACAAAGTTGTTAGTAATTTTCGAAAGTCTTTAACTGCGTGAATAATGGTCGTTCAAATAATAACCAATTAATTCCTTAAAAATCTTTTAAAATCTTGGGTTGAAAAATATTTTTAAAAAACTCAAAAATGGCTTAAATATTTTAAAACGTTTTCTGGTCCTTTAAGCCAAAATACCACTAGTAGCAGAATACTCCATTAAATTTGGATGATAGTATATGGCCAACAGTTCCGTCCACCCGAAATAACCAAAGTGCGGCTGCCGATATCCAACTTAAGTCGTTCAAGGCTGCTGGTGCGGATGGCCTACCAGCTACCAGCCGAATAATTCAAATCAGCGGGAAATAAATTGGTAAGGAGCATACAACAACTCAACTGCAAAATTTGGTCATATGAAAGTCTGCCCGATGAATAGAACTTCGGTATAGTGTGCCCCATCTATAAAAAAGGGGATGATGCTGTCAAATGCATCAATTACTAGTCTCCTAAACGTCGCTAATAAAATCTTGTCGGCTATCATGAGTGAACGCTTAAAACCTTTTGTCAACGATCTGTGTTGTTTCAGTGTGTTTTAAGGCCAGGCAATTCAACCATCGATCATATGTTTACACTCCGACAGATTTTATAAGAAACCCAGGAATTCCAGATCAATACACACTCACCTCTTTATCGATTTTAAATTCGCGTTTTAAAGAGCTGCCGGGCTACTCTTTCAGCAGCTCTTGTTCGAGTCTGCAGCATTGTCTAGTAGGCCTCGTCCTTAGCTGCTGCGCCAGCCGGCACTCTTCATCGAACCAAGGGTTTCGTTTTGGTCACCTAGTGAAACCCAGCACATCAGAGGCGGCACTTCTGATGGCTTGTTGACAGTGTTTCCACTGGTCCTCTGCACTTGATGCTGGTGGCCGACTTCCTGAGAGATTAAGAGTTACGTGGTCTGCAAAAGTTCTGGCGGTCTCTTGCGATTTGAGCTTCTCGACATCGTACCTTTTCACAGCATCTGCTCTGCGTTGTGTCGTCATGGATATCCGCATGGATATCTAGCTACCACCAGGTAGTGATCCGAGTCATTGTTGGAACCTCGGAAGTTCGGAACGTTCGGACGTCCAAGATACTGGAAGCATGTCTATCGCAACTTGGTCGATTTGGTAGACGGTTCGTTGATCACGCGACCACCAAGTCCCCTTGTGCATATTGAGGTGTGGGAAATAGGTGCTTGAGATGATAACATTTCACCGCGCCGCCGCAAAGTCTGCCATCCTGTGTCTGTTGTCGGAAGTTTCGTCGTGAAGGCTGTTTACTCGGACTATCGAACCAAAGATGCCCACCTTTCCGAATCTTGCGTTGAAGTCACCCTAGAATGATCTTCACGTCGTACTTCGGGCACAAATCATACGTTGTCTCCAGCAGATCGTAGAATGCTTTTTTGGTTGAGTCCTTTCTCTCTTCATGGAGGGCGTGAACACAGATCAGCGTAATGTTCTTAAATTTGCCTTTGATGCGGATTGTGACCAGGCGCTTGCTTATACTTCGGAAGCCCAAGACTTCTTGCCTAAGTCTTCCCCTTATCACAAAACCGCAGCCAAAAGTGCACTGACCCTGCTCCTTGAAGCACACGCCGTAGTAGGTGTCACACGATTTAAGTCTCCGTATGCCCTCTCCATCCCACGGCACTTCCTAGATGGCTGTTACGTCAGCCTTAAGCCTGTCCAGGATCTCCACTAATTGTTCGGCTGCACGTGTTCTGTATAAGGACAGGACGTTCCGAGTGCAGATCCGAAATTCATTGTCCATGATTCGTTTGCTGGGGTCGTCAACTTTAAAATCATCCATATCCTGGTGTTGTTTCGGAACAGAGTTTCTTTACGTGGTAGGGAAGTTACCCCGACGCACAAACCCCGACCAGGAGAACCAAACCCTCAGTATAACTCCAAGAGCCGGATAAACCACCCCTTATAGGCCTGCGCTACGAATATGTCGTAGTAGCCCATATAAGATGTTCACTAAGTAGTTCAACCTTACTGGAACTGTAGTGGGAACACTGCCCCCCTCTCTCGTTGGCTGTCCCCATCAGATTTTCACAGGGATTAAAACCCCATCTCCAGCTGAGGTACTAGACACCCGATGTTCACCACTAGGAGGTGAGAGTAGAAGTTGGTAGACAGAGGTGGGTTTTGAGAAAAACCTGTGGACGCTTGTGTCCTCTTGAATGCACATAACTACCCTTTTGAACATCTTCCATATTACTCTACTTAAAATATTTTATATTTAACATTATTAAACTTAGAACTTGGCGAACTTTTAGATCTTACTACTTTTTTTTCGACTGACTTGTTACGATAATAATGTTTTTGTATATAAAAGAACTTGAGAAATGTGGATGGAAAAACGCCCAATGATGTTTTTCATTTATGCCTTTTAAATGTACTCCTTTTATGCCTTTTAAATGTACTCCAAGTCCTATAACTCTACCAATTTTCATTAATCGGAAGTGCTCCATTGAAATGATAATACATAGTTTCAATTGTTTTCTTGTAAAAACCTGAAAACCAACCGCTATAACAAATTTCAAAGTTGTGCACCAATCGGAAGTGCCCTCATTATATTTAATGGTTGTCACGACCACTGAATGTAAAATCTCCATTTTTTTTATTTTCCCTTTGCTTGCATGTCGAGTCCTATCGCTCTACAAATTTTCATCATTCTACGACCATCAGAAGTTCTCTACATAGTTGATATCAATTTTGAGAAAATGGATAATTTCAAATTTGCCAATATCTCCTTTATATTGACCACATGATCTACCAGTCTACCAAATTGTATCAATCTGCAACAATCCGAATTAATATCAATTCTGTGAAAATGGGTGGATGCCACGCCCCCTAAATGGAAAATCTAAAATTTAAATAAGTTTCCTTTGTTTTCAATTCAAGCTTTATCGCTTTAAGGCGCGAACGCAGGGGGGGTTTTGGGGGTTCAATCTACCATTGTGCGAAATTTTCAGTCAGTCAGTTGCGGTTTTTGCTATTTTTGCAGTCTTATATCTCGAGAACCACTTATGCTAAAGATTTGAAATTTTATGAGTTGCCTTAACCTGGCGGGCTTAGAGTTTGAAGTTTCTGCCGTGGTACTGAAGTTAGAGGTTTTTTTTTAGAGGATTTTTTTTAATTACGTTTCATGAAAATGTAATGAAAAAAAAACAAATTTTTTCCATTACATTTTTATAAAGTAATGGCAACAAATTTTTTTTTCATTACATTTATTAATGTAATGGAAAAAAATAATTTTTTCCATTACATTAATAAATGTAATGAAAAAAAAAATTCCATTACATTTTCAAATGAAATGTAAAACAAATTTTTGTTTCAATTACATTTTGAAACCTATGTGTACCCATTACCTTTAATAATTAACAAAATAGTGACTCTTTTTGATAACGAAGATGGTGAAATCTGTGTGCCTCCCTATATTATTTATTTATTGGAACCGAATTTTGTTTCCATTATGAAAATGTAATGGTAATAAAAAACATTTCCATTACATTTTTAAAATGTTATGGAAAAAAAAAATGTTTTCATTACATTTTCAAAATTAAATTTGAAAATGTAATGAAAAAAAATTTTTTTCCATTACATCAATATGATGAATAATTTTTTTTTTTTCCATTGCATTATAAAATTGTTTTTTTTTAATCTAATTACCCAATACATTTGTAATGGGTAGTTAAATTTTATCTAATTACATATTAAAAATGTAATGGGTAATTAGATTTTATCTAATTACATATTGAAATGGGTAATTAGTTTTTATTTAATTACAAATGTAATGGGTAATTAAAATGTAATTAAATATTTACAACCCTGATAGACTGTCAGACGGTTTTTGGAGATCTACTTCGTCATCATGTTAAACCAGCTGGTTGCATTTTGCTTTTCAAAATAATTTCTTTGTCATAGCTTTAGCGACATACATAATGATAACAATGTGTTCAAAATCTTTTACGAATCCCTCAAAGTTTGGATACCCTGGCTCTGTGGAGCCGTGTCTACATTCCACAGGTCTTTGTTTTTTTTTTATGAAACATTCTTAAATAAAAAGTTAACCATCAAACATCGTCATTGGTATACTAACTTTAGAAATACCTTCCATCTACAGATAACTGTAATCTGTAATGATTTCTTCTTTGGTTTTGTACAGTAACTTTATAGCATCTTTACCTATTCATATGCCCTAAGCTTAACGACTTACATCTTATCACTGGCCTAACTGCGGCGACATTGTTATCTCCATCATGTGCACTAAATTTAACCATATATGAAAATTTATATCTATTTATGCATACAAAACATCATAACTTTACGATAGATGACATTTCTCATTTGGCAATAAAAGTTCCATTCCAAAAATTTGCATCTCTGGCATATGAATATTAAATTAACAAAAAAAAAAAACATAAACACAAAACCAGGCTTAACAAAATGACACGATTTTTTGTCATTTTTATAGTTTATAACATTTTTGTGGTAACTGCGCTTAAATTATTCAATCTACAGTAAAAAAAAAATAGGTTTATGGGAAAAATCGTCTCAACAAAGAATATCTATCCTAAATGCTTTCAAACATAATTTTACAGATTATGACATGGAAACAATAAACTATTAAACCATTTATATATTCTTGTCCATATATAAACACACGCCCAATTCATATCTTTTAAAGCTATACGTTTCGACACTTGTAACAGAGCGATAATACTTATATTATTTGAATATTTCATCTGCATCTCTGCGTCTGCGTCTGCACCCATAATAGAAATGCTCATAACTTAAGATCCGAGAACAAGGAGCAACACACAAAAAAGCTGACAAGACATGACACCAAAAATGGAAATGGTATTCAAAATTCCATTTCAAGCCATTCATTGACTTTTAATAATTTTAACATTAGTGTTGACCCGACAACTAAATGGTTTTGGCCTCCCATTGGGAACTTCAACTTATATTGCCGGCCGTCTTCGGGTTTTTGGAAATGACTTGGCGCGGCCAACCCATATGGAGGCTTTCAACGGGAAATTTGAATAAAATTTTTATTGTAAATCGAACTAATTTATTGGTAAATTTGAATTTATAAATATGCGTCTATAGACCATACTGAGTCAATAAATTTAAGTCTTGTCAAATTACATATCAAAAGAGCTTTAGAATTTGTTCAGTTGTTCAAATTGAAAAAGTCTTTGAGCAATTCACCGACTTTTGCTATGAACGAGATGATTGGTCGTATTTATAGATATACATATATAAGGGTTATATTGCGGGGTTTCTCATCAGTACTGCTATACAAGTCGGATAGAAGTCATTGACAGGAAATTCTCCCGCATACAGTTTTAAACTTGCGATTCTAAAAAGAAGATCGGACAGTAATCTTTATGTACCTAGGTACTCGTATTTGGAAAAATTTCATTTTTTGACATCATCAAAGGTGAACAATTTAGCCAGTTTAGGTTTAAGTTCTGAACCCTCAGCAGAGATTTCAGAAATTTGAACAAACGTGAACGAAACCAAGATTGAAATTTGTTTAATTCGCAGTTGATCTAATTATACAAAACGAAAAAAAACAACAGTGCTTTTGACTTCTTCTTTTGAATTCTGTAAATTTTTTTTGAAGCAGACTACGAGAGTTGTTATTTTTGGTTCTAAAATAAGTATTTTTGGTTCTAAAATAAATATTTTCAAACCCCCTGTGGAATATTTTAAAATCACATTGTTGATATGAACATAAAGTTTTATGAAAACCAATTCAGCCGTTTAGTTACTTTTGTATTCTTGGTTTTTTCATCTAGTGTCAAAACTATTCATATCCTTACAATAGCGCTGCCTATTGTGAAATGTTCTGCTTTACTCGTTGAACACAATGGGATGCAGCTGAAGCTTAAAAAATCGCTGTAGTATAAGCTGTCTATAAAAGCGCTCACTTATGTAGCAAAGGACGTCTACAATGATGTAGCGCATCATCACAGCTGTTTGGAATTGTAAATTTATTCGATACGTGTTCAACGCATATGAAATTTGTATTTGAACTGAATTTGTATGATAGCTGACTATAAAAAAGTTACAAAACCAGAAAAAATTTCTCAAAAAATGACATATGGGAAACCCAAATGTCATCTCAAATGCAGCTTGTAGCGCTGCAAAAGTTAAAGTTGAGTCAACTTTCGCCGCAGACAATTTTCTTACTATAGCTACAGCTTCGCATTTTGTCGAGTTATACGATTTTCGTATGTTTTATCTTTGACAGTGATACATGCTACAGCTACACCATTGTGTTCGGCCAGTTACACGTCAAATGTATGGGTATTTTATATGATAGCTGACTACAAACAAGTTACAAAACCAGAAAAAACTTCTAAAATGCATTGAACGTTTCAAAAATAAAGTGAAAAGTCGAAAAATGACACATGGGAAACCCATATGTCATCTCAAAAGCAGCTTGTAGCGCTGCAAAAGTTAAAGTTGAGTCATTTGCCGCAGACAATTTTCTTACTACAGCTACAGCTTCGCATTGTGTCGATGTATACCATTTTCGTATGTTTCAACTTTGACAGTGCTACATGCTACAGCTACAGCTACACCATTGTGTTCGGCCAGTTACACGTCAAATGTATGGCTATTTTGTGCCAAATTTTGGACAGGTCGTTTTTCACTTAAGAAAATCACCGTTTTTTGAAAAATTTAATTAATGAGAAAAAAGTAGATAAATTCTGAATGAAATAATCGTTAGGCATTTCTTTAAATAATATTTAAATTGATTTAAAACCACCGTAACGTGCGCAAACAAAATCGAGAAAAAATTGTTAAAGTTTTAAACAAAATAAGAAAAGTGCGTATACGCCCCATGGTACGTCACTAATTTATAATTGTTGTTGGAGGGAATAAAACTAAGACATATTCACGGAATAATTTTTTGTTTATCTAAACACCACCGTGTTAACAAAATAAATTTCACGGAACGCACGAACTTACTTTCGTAGCCAACTTTAATTCATAATCCGTAGTTTTTCTGTATACCGAAATCGTAAGAGCCGTGTTTGATTGAAACATAAACTGTTATACTAAAATTTCACCCAATTCGATTTGGGGTTCTTTAATATCTTTAAGTGTCTGTCAGTCAGTCAGTCATAAGGGCAATCACGTGCAACCCATAGTGGTACCCTTGTGTTGTTGTTTGTAGCCTGTTCTGTTTTCTTCCGGCACTAACACCTAAAAACTCAGTCAACAGAACGTGCTCAGAATCGGTTAACAGTTAAGAAATCTATTAACAACAAATATTATATAAGCCCATCGGAAAATCTTCCGCTTGTTGAGTTCTGTAGATATAGTTGCTCCCAATCATGTCGGTAGGTTAAAAAAAAAAAGAAAGATACCTACATATTCGAAAAGTTTGCCGCTGCATTTGGAGCCATACAACACCATTGTATTGGAATGAATAAAAAAAACACGTTCTACTCCGGATGTTAAGGCAGAAAAATTAAATAAAATAGTTTCTTCTGTGCAAATAATCAGTACGTGCTGACAAACTTCACACGTATAGATATAGTTTTTGTTGTTCTTTTATTTATTTGTGCCGATGCGTATAGTACGAAACCGGGATGCTGTGATGGAGCTTTGCATTCCAATGAGATAGCTCCCGAACGGAAATGGACCACATCCACTTATTTTTATTATTATTGACTGACAAACTTGAAACAACTCTGACAAAAAAAAATAAAATCGAGAACAAGATCCCATAACAGGTTAAATATTCGTTGCAATGCATCATTTAGATTAAAATTGAATCATCAACAAAAAAAAACACGCACACTCTTTTGATGAAGCTTATAAATTTATCTGTCAATTTATTACAAAGTCGCACTCTGCTGCGGTTAAGTTGGCAATAAAGTTGCAATATTCCATCATCTAAACGAGTTGCATTGATAAAAAAATGTATCACATCATCAACATCAACGAAAGAGCGCAGGTGTTGTGTTAGCGCAATCTGTGCATGTCATTATCACTTTGGATTAACTATCGTTGACACATTTAATTTTAGTAAGCTTTGTCAAAAAGAAAATAATAATTATAAATTCTTTTAAATAGCAACTTCATACAGTGGTGTGCAAAGTTAATCGGTCAAACAAAGTGTAGCATATAAAGAGCCGCTAAGATTGTTAATAAAACTGAATGTCTTGACAGATAAATTTTGTGTTTCATTTTGACCTATACACATAGAAGAGCAATTACAAATATTCATATTTTAAGACAGCTTTAATTCAACCAGATTAAACAAATTTTTCCCACAGCACTGTTTAGCATTCACCGATGATTTGTGGTTATGTGGCTTTTTTTTTAACCGAACAACCCAACCAACCAATACCTTACATCAGTATTTGAATTATTAATTATTATGCGAGCATAATCCTGCTTAACATCAATTCGAGAATGAAGTCGTTTTGATTGCCATCAGCACTGTCACTGTCAGTAGTTGTTGTGAGTGTAAAACCATTTGTTCTTTATTATTTTTACCCGTAGAAAGGTTATATTTCTAATGATAAATTCACGGTTACAAACTTCAGCAAGCTATCAATAAACAAGAATAAGCCCTAAATCAAAACTATATTATTCTAAGCGATATTTAATAAAATTGTAAGCATTTCGTTAAGCCTTAACCTTTTGAAATGCTTTTTAAAATAAGTCTATTACATTTTTTTATATGTATATATGCAGCCTATTTCCAGGGTCTCAGATTGACATTAGTTTACTATTTTTTTAGCTTTAATGTGGTTGTCTACCTTTTCCTAAATTATAAATATTTCAAATTAAGTGTCGCATTTACATCACTAAACACACTAAAAAAAATTAAGATCAGACTTTGATGCTTTTAACTTTAATGCGCAAGTGTTTAAATATAATGTGGCTTTAAATTGCCTATAAACTTCCTAGGCACCTAGGGAGACACTTGACGGATTGAAATTTGAACTTTGCACAGAAAAACTGTGCAAAAAAAAAATAATTTATATTATCACAACTAATTAAAGACTTGTCAATTGCAAATTATACTAAGCAAGAAACTATTCAATATGCAAAATGTATAGGTACCCCTTTTTGTGGGACTAATTCGCTTAGCAAACCAATTAAGCAAAGCAGCAACAAAAAAAACATAGAACACATTGCACGCCCAAATTGAAATTATCTGAAATACACACAGCTGATTAACAGCAAATTATGAAGCCGTTAACCATGCGATGTATAAAAATTCTACGTTCTTTGCTAATTTGACAAAAAAACATAGAAATCATTGCATGTCAAAATTAAAATTATAACAACAATTAATATCTAATTAAAGGCAAAAAATTCAATATTAGTTTTGAACCCCATTACAATGGGGTGCTCCGCTCACAGTTGAGCAAAACAACAAAAAACAACACTCCAATCTTTTTTCGCTCAGAATTAATCAATCGCACCATTAACTGTGTGCGGAAAGATGACATTTGGGTTTGTTCGTGTTTTTATTTGTTTTTTCTTCCATTACAACATTTTTTCGCTGTGTTTTCGTAAGCATTTCGTTATATTTTCGGAGACCACATGAAAATTTCGATTAGCATCTTGGCTTTAGCAATAATATTTTTTTTTAGCAAACATTTAGCAACAAATTATTATAAACTTAATGTGACTTCTTTGAAATGCCGTGATCACTTTATATTAGAGTAAGGGCCAGTTTGTTCACAGTGGGTTAAATTAAGTATGTGACTTTCATAGGCTTTAATTAACTAACGCTAATCAACCAAAATTGGCTGATTAGTGAAATCCATGATAAGCAACTCATACTTTGAATTTTTTTAAATTAAATTTGATCAGCAAAAACAATTGAGGATTTCCCAGCTCCACTAATCATGGATTAAAGATAATCAGCTGTGAACAAACTGGCCCTAAGAATTCATCATTTACATAAATAATTGAGGATCCCTAAAATATTGGGCTGTTTAGTTAGCGTTTAAAATCTTTGACAATAAAGGCTTTCCCCAACCAACACGAAACATTCGATGTGACAACGAAATTTTCCCTTGTGGAGATATACAGGGTGTCCAGTAAATAATGGATAACCTTGCAACCGGTTATAGCTGGCTTTAAGACCTCGCAGAAAAAAAAATATTTTTCTTGTAGTTTTTAGTTTATGATTAAAAAACAAAATACGACATGCCTCAAATACTTGAACATTACCACCACGATTGAATGATTATTATTGTTTTTTTATTTTTAAAATATTCTTGAATAATTGTACTAATAGATGTTATACCAAATTTAACACTTTCTGTTGCAGTTTTCTTATAATATTTTATTTAATTTATTTTTCTTTATACAAAAATCAAGTTTTTTTTTATTTTCACAAAAATTAGATTTTCGTATACAAAAATAAATAAAAAAAAAAATATTATTAAAAAACTGCAACAGCAAGTGTTAAATTTGGTAAAACATCTATTAGTACAATTATTCAAGAATATTTTAAAAATAAAAAAACAATAATAATCATTCAACTGTGGTGGTAATGTTCAAGTTTTTAGTTTTTGGCTAATGATTTAAATACAAAATATGTATAGATTTATTACTAGCTGTGTCGGCATACGTTTCTCTGGCCTCGACGGTAGATGGCGCAATTTAATTGATTTCTTGATTGTATTGAAGATTAAGATACCAATTTTGATTTTCTATCTTGGCGCTATATGAACTCATGTAGGTATATTTTTTATATACATAAGTCACATTGGTCCATAAAGAATTTGTTAGTTAAGTTTACTATTCCGCCACCCATTGGACTTTAGAACAGTTATTAACCATTATCGTCTCGACAAAACAAATACGACCTCAATCGGTTAAGTATTCTGAAGTACTTAACCCACAGATGCACCAACTATGAAGATTAGATTAATCAAAATCATCCTGAATTGTCCACGTTCATCGTCGTTCGAACGAAAAAACAAACATGAACAGAACAAAGAACAGAACAGAGAACAGAGACGACGCGAAATGGCGACTTGCAAATGAAAACATTTTCTTTAAACAGAGACAAGAAAACAACACGATAAATTATTTCTTTTTTTAGGTAATCCTGCCTCGGTTTCTCACAGGTCACAGATCTAATCGCAACAGGTATTATAGGTCAATGTTGTTCTTTTTGGGATACATACTTTACATCCTGCTGACATTGAAATCAAATTTATAATATTTGGTTCCATTCAGAACCATAATTCAATGGTTCAATTCGATTATAGTTTTAAATGCACTGGGAATGTGAACCGCTTTGATGTTTTACCTGATTCAATAGAACAAAATTATGATTTATTTCGACGTCAATGGTTGTTCATGGCTTATTATTATATTATTTTGTATCTTTACATTCGAATGATAAATTGTAAAAAAAAAACAGTAGCTGTTTGCTGAATCACAAAGTAAAGTCGATTGATACTAAATGAATAAGGAAGTACCTACGTAATATGCGAAACCTACTCGTAACAAGATGAAAAAATTCTATATGAATTTAAAAAGAGTCTAATGTCGCATTAACACAAGAGACAATTTGTTATCAGCCGTTTTCCTTTGGAGGTGATGAAGTACTTGCGAGTAAATGAAAACTAAGATCTAGACTTTCATCTACTCATGCTTTCATCTGCTAATAAGACCCCTTTCACACTGGGAAACTGAGTTGCCGGCGATTTTACTTTGTAGGAGAGAAGGGCGTAAAAGGAAGATAAAAAATCTCCCCTCTCTCCCTTCTCGCCAACAAACTAGCTAGTTTCTAGCAACTCAGTTTCCTTGTGTGAAAGCGGTCTAATAGTTAAGCAGAGTTGTATTTACGTACCATAATTCCACCAGAGTGAATCTGATAAAATAAGGAGAATTCTCCTGAAAATGAAATTTGTTTATTTACATTTGAAACCATTTCAGTTATATTCACTCATCAACTAACATTTTTATTTGTCAAAATTTAAATGTGCATTCCATTGGAAATGGCTAACAAAGTACTTCAGCACCTCCAAAGGAAAAGTGCAAGCAAGCTTCGAGCTGCCTTGGCCCCTTTGTAAACAAGAATTAAGTCGAAATGAGTTTCAACCGTTTTCCGTTTCAAAATTTTTGATTAAAAAACCTGGGTCGAGGAGTTGGTTCGATAGATGTGTTTACGTCTGTTTTCGGCTTTTGCTCATGAATGAGTAAAATTATTTATTTGTTTTGATAGCCGCACTATGTACGTTCATTCAATTTTAATTGTTACTGTTGTGATTTGCGCATTTGGTATCGATGAATCTCTTCTTCGTTGGATTAGAAATTACCTTTCGGACCGCTCAATACAAGTTGTATTAGACGGTTTCAAGTCTGAAATCCACAAAATAATTGCTGGTGTACCCCAGGGCTCCGTTTTGTCCCCGAATCTCTTCCTTATTTTCATAAATGATCTTTTATCTGAAACTTCTAATCCATTAAACTGTTTCGCTGACGACAGCACCCTCAGCTTTTCATATTCGTTTTTAGATTCACATCCATGTCCTTCGGATGTGGAACTCGAACGGCAGCGTATGATAAGCTCATTAAATTCTGATCTTGACAGCATTGTCCAATGGAGAATCAAAAACCGCGTGGAATTTAATGCTTCTAAAACTCAATGCTGTCTTCGGTCGTCCAAACGAAACCCACCCCCCCATGCCACTATCCATGAGTGGCACTTGTATTGTGGAAACCGAAAAGCTTTCAGTACTCGGTATGTGTATCACAGACCACCTTGTGTGGAATGATCACATATTTTATGTCGCCAAAAATGCTGCTAAGTGTTTGGGTTTTCTACGGCGATGCAAGAAATTTTTCACCCCATCTGATCTGGCTGTTATATATAAAGCCTTTATCCGTCCAAAACTCGAGTACAATTCCCATGTTTGGGCAGGGGCTCCATCAACCCATTTGTGCCTTTTGGATAGGATACAAAGAAGAGCTATGAAAATGATAGGTGACAGAAATATAACGGAAGCATTTGCAACTCTCGAACACCGCCGCAATGTTTCATGTCTTTCGTTGTTTTACCATTATTTTTATAAGCAGTGCTCTACTGCCAGTTGCATTCCGCCCCTAAAAGAATTTAACCGTAATACTCGTACTTTCAAACACATCAGTTTACCCTTGAGCCCAACTTCGGACGTACTGTCAAGTATAGAGATTCTTTTTTAAGCCGAACTACCCGAATGTGGAATGCTTTACCCGGCTCTATGTTTCCCTTCCATTTCGATATTCAAAGGTTCAAAACCAATGTGCATCGGCATCTTCTCTTTAATCCTTCCCTGTTTTCCTAACGCTCGCACTGTGTTTAATTTAACAATTTAAGGGTATGAAAAACCCCTTGAGTGCGCGTACTATATATACAAAATTATATTGACCCCAATTCCTTCTTCTGCAATCTCAACAATATTCCAATTCAACTCCAAATAGGGCTTTCAACTCAAGTGACTAAAAACTTGGGTCTTAAATGTGATCCTTATGCAACTCCATCTTTCGATTCTTCTTGTAAACGGGGCGATTAACCACCAAATCGTGTAAATGGTCCAAAATCTGTCATTATCTTATGTCAAGATTAACGACAACTGACAAGCGCAAGTGACGTTTAACTTCACAATTATAACGAGATCGTAAAAATATAAGACTGTTTTCAATCATATCCAGGGTGTCCCGTAAGTAATGGATAACCCTGAAATGCCGCATAGTAGACTTTATGACCGTCCTGAAAACTGATAAAAAAAAGTTCTATCCCAACCACAAGAAAAGTTATATGCATTTTTTTGTTCAGTGCATTCTTTTTTTTCTTACTTTACATTTTTGAATACCACGACTACAAGTGAATGAGTTCCATCATTTTTTTTTGCAGGAATATTTTACATTACTTGTGCCAACACATAAGTAGAAGAAAATTATTATAACTGTTGGACTTCTTAGAGAAAAAAATTATTTAACATTGAATTTCAAATGCAAAATGTGAAAACAAATAATTTTTGAAAAAGTTAAATCATAGCTGGTATAAAAAAAATGCATGAATACCTGAGTGGCCAACTATTTTAAAAATATGCGCGTTAAATGCAGATTTCAAAATGGTATTACTTATTTTTATATCTAGAGTCAATAGCAAGTTATTGGTAAAAATCTGCAATACTAGAGTAAATTTAGCAAAAACAAAAGTTTTCAAAATTAGCACAGTAAACGTGAAAATAATACCAAGCGTTGAACATAGCAGATTTTTGATTTATTGGCTGTTTCTACGATGTTGTCCTAATGATAAATCCAAGCTTTCAACTTCTAGGGCCGAATGTTTTGAATTTTACCTGTTCTATTGGGCTTAAACAAACCCATCAAATATTTTGTTGGTTGCTATTTTTTATTTGTTATTTTCTCCAAACAAAAAGTCTTCTGATTCAATTTTAATTGTGTTTTTTGAATAGTAAATTGTAAGATCCTGAGAAAGTGAGAACGCATAAAATCGTAAGTTTTTTAAATTTTGAATTAAAGTTTTTGTAATTTGATCTTAATTCATAAGATTAAGACCACAACGAACACTTATTTATGTCGTTTTTATTGTTCATTCTTCAGAAAAATTAACGGTCTAAATAGCTGTTTTCCTGAACCTGCTTTTTGATAATTAAGACGTTTGATTGAACTTTTTCTATGCCACGTATTCTGTATTCTGCACAAGAATATGCAAACATGCATTTCATTTATGGAGAGTGCAGAGGCAACGCAAACGAAGCTGCGACTCTGTAAAGGGAAAGGTACCCTAACGCACGTCACCCGGATTATCGAGTGTTTATTAGAGTCCATAGCTGTTTCTCGGAAGGAAGGCTGCCTGGTAGTGGTGTTGGTGGTGCTGGCGTGGGACGACCCCCTCGAGGAGATACCGAAGACTTAGTGCTTGCGGAACTTGACCGAGATCCTACAGTATCAATCCGAACAGTAGCACGACGCACTGGGATCGGAAAGACGACTGCGCATAATGTGCTAAGTAAATATAAAAATCATCCCTTTCACCTAACACGGGTGCGATGAGTCGACATTTAAAAGAGATGGCTACACTAATCTCCATAATCTCCACTTCTGGGCACTACAAAACCCAAACATCATGAGGGAAGACAGGTCCCAGTACCAATTCAAAATAAACTAGTTGCCGGGGATTTTAACTGGCCAAGGTTATTTGGAGTTCCTCCAAAATGATCTCCCAACCTTGCTGGAAGAAGTGCCTCAAGAACTAAAGGAATCCCGTTGGCTTCAAAATGATGGTTGTCCAGCACACTATGCTGTGCCTGTGCGGGTATATTTAAATGCCAGATATCCAGGCAGATGGATAGGACGTCTGGGACCAATTTTATGGCCACCCCGTTCACCAGACCTAAATCCAATTGATTTTTTTTATTGGGGATGCATTAAGGAAATCGTATACAGCAAGCCGATCAGGTCTTTAGAGGAGCTAAGAAATCGTGTGGAGGCAGCTGCATTACAAATTTCTGAGCAAAACCTTGCACGTTCACTAAGACGTTCATTTATTCGGAGGTGCAGAACCTGTATAAGAGTGGGTGGAATACAGTTTGAGCATTTGCTTTAAATAAAAAAGAAATTAAAAAATTATCTATTTTTGTTTTTGTTTTCTAACTAAGTGATCATGTGATTAAAAGCTGGCTCAAAAACTTTTTGTTTAGAGAAAATAACAAATAAACTAATAGCAACCAACAAAATATTTGATGGGTTTGTTAAAGCCCAATAGAACAGGTAAAATTCAAAACAAGCTCGAAAATGTAACTTTTTTGACATTTTTATCAATAATGCATTTGGCCCTAGAAGTTGAAAGCTTGGATTTATCATTAGGACAACATCGTAGAAACAGCCAATAAATCAAAAATCTGCTATGTTCAACGATTGGTATTATTTTCACGTTTACTGTGCTAATTTTGAAAACTTTTGTTTTTGCTAAATTTACTCTAGTATTGCAGATTTTTACCAATAACTTGCTATTGACTCTAGATATAAAAATAAGTAATACCATTTTGAAATCTGCATTTAACGCGCATATTTTTAAAATAGTTGGCCACTCAGGTATTCATGCATTTTTTTTATACCAGCTATGATTTAACTTTTTCAAAAATTATTTGTTTTCACATTTTGCATTTGAAATTCAATGTTAAATAATTTTTTTCTCTAAGAAGTCCAACAGTTATAATAATTTTCTTCTACTTATGTGTTGGCACAAGTAATGTAAAATATTCCTGCAAAAAAAATGATGGAACTCATTCACTTGTAGTCGTGGTATTCAAAAATGTAAAGTAAGAAAAAAAAGAATGCACTGAACAAAAAAATGCATATAACTTTTCTTGTGGTTGGGATAGAACTTTTTTTTATCAGTTTTCAGGACGGTCATAAAGTCTACTATGCGGCATTTCAGGGTTATCCATTACTTACGGGACACCCTGTATATTAGGTCCGATCCTTTACTTTGTGCACAGAAAATCACAAACTGTCAGATCTTTGAGAGCAATGTTGCAGGTAGGGGAAATTATTTACTCTCTCGTGAGCGTTGTTTTTTGTAAAAAACTGTCAAATTATTGAGTACGGGAACGGCTTTGGACTGAAAATCACACAAATGCACAGAAAATCACAGAAATTTAAAGTAAAGGAACGGACCTATTATGTCGGTTCCTTTTACTTGAATTTTTGTGATTTTCTGGTCACTTTGGTCCCAACTTCAATTTAATTTTCTTATATGAACTTGACAGGACTAAAAATCACAGAAACTCAAAATAAAGGAACAGACTTATTATTTTAGTAATATGTGTATCTTTTCCAGCTCTCGTACTCAACTGATTTTCACAAATGAGGTGTCAAAAAAATTCAAATCTTACGAGGAATAAGCAAATTGTATTTTTTGTATTTTTAGTTTAAAAAAAACTTGAGTTCTGGCATCTCGCATGGTCATTGATAAACCAAAACCAATAATGACAAAATACAATAACGAATGAACCTGCTTATTCTTGCCTTTATAATGGAAGAGAATCAAGGTGATATTATTTGAACTTCGTGAAAATGTATGTCATGAAAGCATAGATTTTATCCATTATTTTTACAGTTTCCTGTCAAGGTATAGGTGTGTACCTATACCTACTGCATGCGGTATTATTACTACCAAGTTGATGCTAAGAATGAAGCAGGTCTTGATAAAAGCCTTAATTATGTATGTACATAATATTAAAATTTGATACTACATTTCGAAATTATTTGTAGCGGATTTAAGAGGTCTGGTCTTTAAAAAAATATGGACGCTTTTTTCAACAAATTAGCAGGCGGTGCCGGTATTCATTTTTTCATGAGGATTAACACTATGGTGCATATTAAACTGAGGGACGAGCTGCCGTTATGAGGTTTATTTAGTTAGTTTCAATCATTTGTTGTAATATAAAATTGGCAAAGTCGTTTTGCCACACTCTTTCCTAATTCTGTTTAGCAAATTTTACATTGATGATAGCAATACAACGAAAACATTTTCTTAGTAATATACCTACCTATACATCAAATCCATCACCCATAAATTATTTTAAAAGGTAATTTGGTATAGTTATTCAGCTACTCGTATGACTACGTACTATATAGTTATAATTATAACATAATGAAGAATACTGCATGTAATAATATGTAGGTAAACCTGCAGTAAAAATACATTATTTATTATTATTCATTCAGGTAATGCTATTTTCAGCTCATTATCTGAAACTGTTAAATGCACTATTTATTGGTTAACCAACTCATGAGCTTTACAAAACTTACATTCACGTATAGTGTTAGCATACCTGATATTTTTATTAAAACAGCATTTAATCGTCTAGATTCGTGTGGTATAAATAATTATATTTATGTCTACTTTACGATGTTGAATTTTTTTTAAATGAAAATTATCAATTAAACTGGATTTTATTCGAATAGTATAAACAGTAAACCCCAATAAGTTGTAGTTGTTGACTAACATTGGGTGCTTGTTATAAATATATCAAAATTATAACTGGTGCAGAAATGTGTTGTCAATATCATAACGAAAAAGAAAAACAGATCGTTGTTAGGTTAGCAAGTTTAAATAGTATGTATACCTTCAAGTTCGATTTGTTGAAAGTGCGTATTTTATTGAGGAAAACATGTACTGATGTGACTAGTTCGCACTGAAGGGGTATTTGTGTTGGTAATCAATCAACTATTTTTTTTTTTTTTTTTTTTTTTTTTTTTCAATTTTAATTCAAGGAATATGTTCATGCAAAATTATGTTATATATTCTATAGTAATAATAAGGTACTTAAAGATTTATTTATTATAAATATAGAAACATTAGAAATTAAATAACCTTAGTTAAGTGCAAAAATTAATTCAAATTTTATTATCATGATTCTAATCTCGATATGAACATAATAGACTTAGAGCCCATGGCCGCCAGACATACGTCATTTTATCAAAGCTAAGATTTTTTCTGCGAACAGATACTATGGTAGCTTAGAACAAATGGATACTAAGAATCTTCAATCCGGGTACAATTAAGAGGTAGCGAGTGTTAAAGTTACATACAAATGTTTCAAAGCTGAATTTTTGATATGTCTCAGGGGATGGTGTCATTTAATTTATTTGATACTTTCCAAACATCTACAGTGGGACCTAACGTGAGCCAGACACTTATAATCTGTCAAACTAATCGTACCATTTACATAACAGAATCAAATCAAGATTTTATTTTTTCTGTGGGCAAATATTCTACAATATTCTAACACCTACAGCAGGACCTTACATCACCATAAAACTGTCAAAATAATAATTCATTGTTACTAAAACGTGATTTTTTCGCTTATTTTAGCTGTTTTTAAATGTCTGGCTGATGAATACGCCCCACTGTAGATGTATAGCTGATGGGGAATTATTTTTAAACAGTTGCCCATATAAAACATATAAATATTAGCTTTATGACTACAACGTAAATGGCACGATTAGTTTGACATATTTTAAGTGTCTGGCTCACGTTAGGACCCACTGTAGATGTCTGGCAAGTGTCCAATAAAGTTAATGACATCATCCCCTAAGACGTATCAAAAATTCAGCTTTGATAAAATAACGCAATGTTGCAACATTTGTATGCAACTTTAACACTCGCTACCTCTTTTTTGCAGCCGGATTGAAGATTCTTAGTATCCATTTGTTCTTAGCTACCATAGTACCTGTTCGCAGGAAAAATCTTAGCTTTGATAAAATAACGTATGTCTGGCGGCCCCGGGCTCTTACTCTATAATTGTTTGTTTATCTTTTTTTACAAATAATCTTAGATAAGTAAAATAAACTATACACAGTTAGTTTATTATTTTCTCGTTCTAATTCTATGTTGGTAATCAATAAATGTTCAACTTAACAATGCATAGTTTATGATAATTTTCCATATGGGATTCGTGAAATCAGACCCCTTAGTGAAAATAGCTCAAAATGGGAACAAATTTCCAATTGAAAAATTCCCACAAAAACCAAGTTAGTTATTTGTTATTAGGGCTCGAATTTCCATGCAATATTTTAAGTGAATATTTTCATGTTTTGCGGTAAAATACTACGTTTACATTGGTATTGAAGCAAGCTTCGGTCTTTTGTAAAAAAACATGGAGTTAATCGGGGACCGGAGTCTAGTTGAAATTTGTGACGAAAAAAATGGATCGAGTAGTTGGTTTGATCCATAAAATAAATGTTGGTGAGCCCCAGTGCTCGGTTTTGTCTACACCTCTCTTCCTTTTCCAATAAGAGGTGTTATTTTGAATAGCCCGCTATTTCGGTAGTTGTCACTTTTGAATCTGTAATTTTTTGACATTTGACTACGCCATTAATAAAAATGGAATGATATACGCATCAACAACGCATTGAAATTATAAAAATTCACTATAAGAAATGCATGATAATAATTCGGAATTTCATCGAAAAATCATCTTGACTGATGAAGCCCATTTCCACCTGGGTGGCTACGTCAACAAGCTAAAATGTCGCGTCTGGGACTCGGAAAACCCATGATTTATTGTTGAAAAGCTTCTCCATTCTCAACGAGTAAATGTTTGATGCGGTTTATAATCCGGCGTGGTCATTGGACCTTACTTTTACGAAAATATGGCTATGGACACAAGCAACGAAACCATCGATCTTTTACGGGAAAAGTTTCCGGACCGTGTTATGTCTCGACGACGTGATCAAAATTAGCCACCGAGATCTTGTGATATAACATCTTGCGACTTCTTCCTTTGGGGCCACGTGAAAGATAAGGTCTACGCCAACAACCCAGCGTCGATTAAAGACCTCAAAGATGGAATTCGTGAAGCTATTGAGGAATTACAGCAGCCACTTTGCGATTTGATGATAGAAAATTTCATCAAAAGGACATTGTTGTGTAAGCGTAGCCGTTGGTGGCCATTTGGCTGATATTGTTTTCCATTATTAATGGCATACTTTCCTCTTTACATTGAAATAAACATCCGATCATTTATCTCAAAAAATGCCACTTTTCTTTGAATATCGAAATAACACCACTTATTGGAAACCCCTATATTTATAAATGATCATTTGTCTGAAACTTCTATAATTCATTTAACTGTTTCGCTAACGACAGTGCACTCAGCTTTTCGTTTTTAGATTCACATCCATGGCCTTTGGATGTGGAACTTGAACGCCAGCGTATGATAAGCTCATTAATAAACTTGGATCTCGTCCGCATCGTCCAATGGAGAATCAAAATGATTAAATGCTTTCTTCTGTCGTTAAAACGACACCCACCCCCATGCCACTATCCATGAGCTTCACTTGCATTTAGGAAACCGAAATGCTTTCAGTCCTCAGTATGTGTATCAGGTGGGTAATCTTCTGTAGAACGATCACATGTTCAGCGTTGCCAAAAATACTGCTAAAGTGCTTAGGTTTTTTTCTCCGATGCAAGAAATTTGTCTCCCCTTCTAATCTGGTCGTAATTTCTATAAAGCCTTTATTCGTTCAAAACTCGAATGTTTGACAGGAGCTCGAATAACCCATTAGTGTCTATTGGATAGAATACAAAGAAAAGCTATGAAAATGAAAGGAGATAGAAATATTACGGAAGCTTTTGCATCTCTTGAACACCGCCGCAATGTTTCTTGTCTTTCATTATTTTACCTTTATTTTTATAAACAGTGTTCTTGTTAAGTAGCCAATGGGGATTTTTACCGAATTGTCAAACTCAAAACTGACAGCCAAAATGTTGGGTGAATGACATTTGTGCGTTCTTTTTTTTTTAACTAGTTCACCTTCATCGTTCTTTTAATAAGAAAAAGTAACTTTGAGTTTTCATTTTGGGGTTAGATTGTGTTTGCTTTTCGTCTTCCGATTTGGAATTGTTTTCAATTTTATAATAATTAATTATAAATTTAATTGTTTTATTATTGAATTTGATATTTGGAATTGTTTTCTGTATAATTCACTTTTCATTGAAATTTTATTCATCCGCTTGGGTCAATTTTTTAATAAAGAAATGTGTGGCTCATAAAAAATTAACAAAAAAAGCAAAAACAAATTACAAATGTTTTGTATTGCGATTCAATTTCATGCAAAAATTAAGTTGATAGTTATTTAATTTGTAGGAACCATGCATTTTTGGTAGTGAATTATTTATCAATAAATTTAACGCAATCAAAATTTTGTCTTTTGTTTATTATTTTTTATTTTTTCGATTTTTTTTCAACCCCTTCCCATTTTATTAACTTTGATCGTTCTTAAAAAAAAGTAACTTTTATAATTTTGAAATTGCCACTTTTGTTTTTGACCATAGTTACAAAAAAGAACGCGCCACTAATCCAATTAACGCCAAGCACTCAAACGTCATTAACCCAAAATTTTTATTTGACGTTTAGAAGCTATGAGACAGAGATATATTGCTTTTTTTCTAATAAGCCCTATTGCATTCCTCCGCTTAAACAATTTATCCGCAATACCCGCGCTTCTAGGAATGCACATTAGTTAACCCTTGAGCCCAACTTCGAACGTACTGTTAAGTACCTACAGGTATATTCGTTCTGTTCCCGCACCACGCGAATGTGGAATACTTTACCCACCTCTATTTTTCCCTCCTATTTTTATATTCAGAATTTTAAAACCAATGTGCATCGGTTTTTCTTTCAAATCCTTTCCTATTTTATTAACGCTCGTAAATCATTATAGGGTTAGTTAAAACCCTTTTAGTGTGAATTTATAATTTTTTCAAAGTTTGAAGACTGTTTTTGGTAACCTTATGAGGACATTGCTTTTTCTTTGATCTTAAGTTTTGAAGAACTTTAAGCTTAAAGAACAATCATTTATCTAAATCAATCAAAAACTGCTTGCGTAGGTAATACGCTTTTGTTTATAAACAAGCATTAATTTTGGTCAAAAGTAGCCTTATTTAAGAGTCTTATTAACATTATACCCTTTGATATTTACATATTTCCCTAAAACTTGAATATTTGTATCTTATTAACTACTTATTCAACTTTAAACAGCATAACTGTTATACATAATCATAATCATTAACACATTCATAAGTCGTTTTTAATGTTAAAACTATTTGAACACTTAAATTCAGTTTTCAAAACATATCACTATAATTTTGTAATTATTTTAATTTACGTTTCCTCAAGTGCAGATAAAATGTTTCCTATTACATTATATCATGAATGAGTTTCTTTAGTATAAAAACTCAATAGGGGTATTCATGCAAACGCGTAAAACCCATAGAAAGCTTAAAACCATATAATTTTACCTCGGTAAAAATGAACTGTCAAAATTTGTAGAGAAAAAGCGTCGCAAATCACAATTTTGTATAACCTATCCATAGTTTTAAGGAAATGTCAAATTTGTCTGTGATGATGGCGTCGCGTCGGTAGTTAGCGATTTCTTCGTTTTCACTTCACTTAAGTAGGCATTGCAAATAATCATGCTTAAACGAACGTATATACAAGGAACTATGCATTTACATGTAAAAACACGATTTTAGTGGAAGTTTGGCGTGGCCAAGACCCCGATTACAAGGTTCGTTTTTTCAGTTGTTAAGTATTATAATATGACTTTTCAAATGAAAAAGAATATGCGCTTTTTTGACATTAGAACTGCAGCTGGTTTAATTTGAGAAGTCAAACGAGTTTTTTGTAATATATTTATGATTGGAAACAACCGCAAAAAAAGTAAGAATATGGTTTTATTTTTTACGTGATCAAAGACATACATATATGTATCTACCTATCTACATGCATTACAAGTTAACCTAGACAAAATGCAGAACCATATCTGAATTCACAAAAAAATGTTTTAGCTAATTTATGAAATCATACAGAAAATATTATGAAAGATCATTTGACTTCTATTATCGTGCGGTGCAAAGTGGCCTTTAACACTGACAAGTTGTCAGAACTTCTTCAATTTTAAACCAGTCAATTCAAGTTTATGAGTGACCTGAACACGCACTGACGTGAAGACCCACGCACATTTTCTTCAGGACGTCAAAAGCACTTTTCAGCTCCTTCTTATAAATTGATCAACAGCAAGCAAATCAAATTAATCGTAGGTAGTCTTAGCTTTTTGACAGCAAACCTGAGGAATTATGTTACTTAACTTGCTAATTATCTTATCTTCCAACACGCTATATTTCGCTACTCAAGCCGTAACAATGGCTGCACTTTAGTATCCGATATGATTTTGATGAACGACTTTAAATGGATAGGTAACATTTGTTGTAATATTTTTTTTTAAATCCCGACGCAATTCAAATTTCCAATTAATCAAAACTTACCTTCATTTTAATTGCTTCCACAATTTTGACGAAATTATCCACTCTGTGTATTTTGTAGGTAGGTATCTAAATCCAAATTAAATCACTTCAACACACTCGTTATCATCAGCTGGTGATAAGCTGATAACCAATAGGTAACTTCTATGTAAATCACTAGACAATTTGTATCCAAATTTATTCCCACTTCACAAAAAAAAAGTAATGCAAATAGGTATTTTTTCTTAGAACACTTTTCTTAAAAAACACTGGTGTGTTTATTTTTTAATCGGGTTTAGGTAGTTTAATCCGAAAAGTTAACGCCACGTCAATTGCACCATTTATAACGGTTTATTTACTCATATTTGTAACTGTTATCAAAACAAAAAACGTCGAAACCACGACGGCAGACAATGAATTTACAGGTCGTGTTCTCGCTACCGCCAACACAAGACCTCTCGACTGTCTGAACAAAACTGCCTGTGTAAACCAGCAGAAACCCAAAGTAGAGGACAGATGAGAGTTGATGATGCCGTTCAGCCGTTGCTGTGTTCTAGAAAAGTAATCATTATGTTGTTGTTGGTGTATTTCATACTGCCGTTCATTGTTCAGCTGGGGCGAAAACCGGTCTCCGGAGGCAATCCAATTGGTTGTGGCGCAATTGGTTGTTGTTGAAGTGGTTAGGGAAATTTGTTACGCCTAAATGTGCGCAAAGCAGGAAGGCGTGGCAAATGTCGCGTGCCAAACAGTGCCATCAACAATGGAGTCGATCGAAAGAGATTGCATGGCAGCATCTCGTTCTAACGCGTACCTATGTCATCTATCCTCTGGCTCGTTTTATTTGTTGTATTTGAAATTGAGATTGTGTTTGTTTTGTTTTTTTTTTTTTTTTGACGTTTGGGTGACAGCGCCACCTCTTTTTATCTTATTTTGTTGGTTTTAGAAATGACTTTAGCGGATATGACATAAAAACAAGATTTTTAAAGAATAAATTTCACGAATAGGGTATAGGAACTTTAATACAGAAATACCTACCTATGTCTACATACCTACCGACGAAGGTAGAATACATGCCGTTGTAATGTAACATAACCCTTATTCCTACTATGCCTTATGGCTTCATTCACATTCTGTATTTTGTACGTTGATTGACAATTTTAAGGGTTGATTAAGGAAGAAATCGTTGGATTAAATGCTAAATGTAAATACTTACCTTGTTTCCTTGGAATTTTAAACCGTCATGGCATTATAATAGACATTTCTATATAGGAAGATGTAGGTACAGTGCACAACTTATAAGGGGTGGGGGATATATTTTAAAAGGATTAGACAAGTTTTCGCGTTTTATAGAAATGTCAATATTTGACTGTAAACATTCATGTATTTTTGGAGATGAATTGTCTATTGTTTAGTTTTTGAATAGCGAAGATTCTGATGAGGTTGTTTCTGATGTTTAGTGCCCTAAATTTATGTGGGTGAAATCTTAGGAAAGTATCTATACCTACCTATGTATATGTATGTAAATGGGCTTTTATTTACCTACTTACATTTTTGTAAGTAACTAATGAAACTTGATTGGAACTTCGCATAACTAGGTACATGGCTAGGTGTATGTGTTCGGTAATTAGGTTTTGGTTTAGGTCTTATTTTATTTAATTGTTTTAATTCCACCAGTTTCAGAGTGGAACGTGGAAGTTCAACAATTTATTCGGTTTCACAGTTTCGTTCGAATTGAGTTTTAAACTATAAAATTAACTTAGTTCAAGGTTCAGCTGAGCTAAAGTTTAACTCCCATCACTGTGAAACTGTGGGTAAGAGTTAAAGCCTTAAAAGATCGCAGTGTTAACAAATTGTTGGCTCCATGAAATTTGGCCCCAATGAAAAATGGCCCAAACAAAAAATGATAAATGGCCCCATTTTTTTATAATGAAAAACAGACTCATTTTCGAAATGGAAAATAGCCCCACACTTATGAAAAATGGCCCCAAACAAAGAAAGAAAAAATCAAAATCAACAAAAACAGAAACAGAAACAGAAAAATGAGAATCGTACAAAAAACTCCTGTGATTTTTGGGTACTTACATAAGCTTTGATAGCAGACCGACTGACAACATAGGCGTCTGCCAGGAGACGGAGCATATCTTAAGCGGATTCACGTGAGCGGGACAGAGGCCCCAAAAAGGGAGTTAGAACTTTACTACTTTACTTTAAAGGCCCTCCCAAACCGACGGGAAACATTTTTTGTACGATTATTTTAATCAAATTTACCAAATATTAAAAGGATATTTCTGGGACAGTGATTAAATAACCGTACAAAAAATGTTTCTCGTCAGCTTGGGAGAGCCTTGAAAGTACCTTGCCTATGGCCCGCCTCGCGGGTTCAAGGATTTTAACTCCCTTTTTGGGGCCTCTGTCCCGCTCACGCGACTCCGTTGCTCCTCTTATAGGGTATGCTTAGTCGCTTGGCAGGCACCTACGTTCTCAGCCAGTCTGCTACCAGAATTGTTGGTACATAAAAGTATTTTTGTTTAAAAATTAAACTTTAGGGCCATCATAATGAAATTTCACCCCTAAAGACCGTTTTCACACAAGGAAACTGAGTTGTCAGAAACTAGCTAGTTTGTAGGCGAGGGTGTGAGCGGAGATTTTTTGACCTCCTTTTACGCCCTTCTCGCTGATCGTTCTCGCTGATGGTCGTTGACATTGTTTTGTGGAAAAAAAAGAAGATATTTTTTCGTTTCACCCCAGATGTAAAAAAATAAAAATTCTCATCGGCACTTTTTTCGTTCATAAGATCTGTATACTAGTCTAATTAAAAATGAAAAAAGGCCCCAAAACCTTGAAAAATTGGCCCAATTTACAAATTTCAATTTGTGTTGATGTTTTTCCCATATAAATTCTCGGGTTTGGGCCATTGGCCATATTTCTTTGGGGCCAAATTTCATGATGTATCCCAAATAGTTAAATTTAAATGGCATTTTAGCAACGACTTCTAAAAAAAATTTTAGTCGCTGGCTACTGGCACATTTCATATTTACAGCAGTAATTCATTGCAAATTATGTATATTTTTCTAGGGGAATTAGTTAAAATGCATACACCTACAAAAATATAGATACATTAGCTGTGTTTTATGAACTTTTATCGGGATCTGGATCTGGATTAACGGCACGAGTACGATAACTTAGGCGTACTGGCCAAGCAGGGACGTTGCAGGTGGCAGCAAGCCTAACCTTACCTATCATATTGCACTTAGTGCAACCAGAATACCAGGATAAATACAGCGCTGTCAAACAGAGAAAGACCAAATTAATAATCCTACTCAAACTAAACAAATTGTAAAAAAGTATAGTTTTGGTAATTTTTAATTTGCTTAAAAACTAGAAGACATAAAAGCATTCGGTTTCTTGTGCTCGATTTAAAATCGATATAAGCATTGACCGCAAAAATTTAATTTAGCACTTCATTTCACAATTTTGAAAAAAATTGGGCTAAACTTATTTTTTTATTTTTTTCTTATCGAAATTTTGAGTTTGCTTGCGCATTTTTCAAAAATGATTGACTTAAATAATTTAAATTTAGGATTAGGAATAGATTTCTGGCTTTCAAAGCCGGTATAGTACATTATTTTCAGTATTGCCGTTCTTTTTTACTAATTTTTTCTTCATTTTAATTAATTTTTTCTAAAATTGCCCCTCCCGCCCAAACGGGGGGAGACAGACCCCCCCTCTCCCATAGTAAAAAGTGCTTGCATTTTCGTGCATCGTACTCTCCCCGGAGTAACTTTTACACATAATACAAAACAATTTGGGATCCTGCTTTCTATCTGGATCTATTTCAAGATCCAAGAATAAGTTTTAATTCTTAACACCAGGTGACCATTTTGATTTGTGAATCTTGTCAGCACTGTGAAAGTTGTTGTGGACGTTTGAGTAGAACGCGAATCAAAGTCAATATCTTCATTTTCTTAACAAAAAAAAACTAAGAAAACTTTCTTTTTTTGTTAATAAAAGAAAATTTACTTACTTCAACTACTTTTTCCATTTTTATTTTATGTTTACATGTCAAAATTCGTGTGGGATCTGGATCGTTTTATTATCACAGGATGATCGATATGGATCTTGTTGGATAATAAAACGCGGCTATTATATTGAACAAAATTCAATTGAAAGTAATTTTGCTATCTTGAGACAAAAGCTCTTAGTGGATAATAAAACGCGGCTATTATGTACATACATATGTATGTATATTAAACAAAATTCAATTGAAAGTTATTTTGCTATCTTTAGCTAAAACTACAGGCTCTCCTCTAACTAATGAACCCAACGGTTAGGTTAATGCAAAACGCATTTGGCGTAAATGCCGGTAAAAAAAACTTTCAGTTGAATTGAGCTTCTGAACTAAAACAAAAACAATACATTCTCTGTATTTATTTTATTTTATTTTCCTTTTTTTTATTTTAACTTTTTAGCATCGTAATGCATTGTATGATGTCTGATCCATAGACTTTCGTGAAAAATTGTTTTTGGGGCATAAGGTGTAGCTTGTCCACGCTTTTTTCGAAAATCAATTTAAAACAAAATTGTTTAAATTAGTAAAATTTTGAACAACAATGCAGAGGCCTGTCAGTTCTCTATTCAACAACTTCAGCTCTTTGGTGCGTTCTTTTAATTACAATGGTGAACTATATGTTGTTGATCTGTCAAGAGAACATTTTGCAAAACTTTATTTCATCGTTATTTATCAAAATGAATAAACAAGCAAAAATTGTAGTTGTTCCTTATTTACTGCACGAATTCCAAAAGGATATTGATGAATAAAAATACACAATTTTTGTTGATAATATACAATTTGCCATATTTATCATGTTTTTTTTTTCTAAGGTAGTAAACTCCATTTTTTTTGTTTTTTTTTTGTTCACTCTTTTTTATTTACCAAACGTTTGGTTTTGATTCTTTAACTTTTATTTTTGGTAAACAAACCTTCTCATATACTTCTGAATGTATGTGCTTTGACAGATCAACACTTTCAACTCATAACATGGTGATGAGCATGATTTGGAAATAGTTATGAATTGTAACTACTTGACACTAATAAACTGAAATTAGGAATGATATGCTGACATAATTCAATAACAATTTATTTAGCTTTTAGTAGGTTCGATTTTCATAATTGGGGAAGCTATTGCTTGTATATAATTAGCACAAGGCTTAGTTATGCAAATCAAACACTTTTGTTGGTAATTTTCCTTAAGGCCTTTTAGAATAAGTTATATAGCAGTCAATGAGGTTTAACTTTCATAAGGCCTTTTAAGACCTGCCAACATTGGTAAGATAAAGCGCGAAAATAAATAGTCTGTATATAGCATTTAGCTGCAAGCCTAATACAAATTATGTCACGTGGATTTGCATATAGCGAACTACTACAAGCTATAGCTTTTGCATTTTGTTCTTATACAAATCATACCACGTGGATATAGCCAGTGGCGGATCCAGGGGGGTGGCTATAGGGGCTAAAGCCCCCCCCACAGCCGATTGCTAAAATAATTTGAAATATAGAAAGCAATACATTACAACGTGTTAAATTGTATATTCGTCTAAAATATTGTTAAGATGAGTATTTTGATAGACAAAATAACTTGGTTGGGGCTGAACAATTTACATGTTCTGCAACTTCTTTTCTAAGCCCTAAGGTTGGGGCTAAAGCCTAGGAAGTGAATTGAAAAAAAAAAAAACAATTGGGGGCTATGAAAAATGGACATGTTCCATTCAACGACAATTTCCCCTTAAAACAAAACCCAGAAAATTGAAAAAAAAAAACAACTTGGGACTAATGAGGTCTGAGAATATTGGACAAAAAACGTAGTCAGGGTTAAACAACTAACTCCCTAAAAACTAACCTTATTCCAGAGAGCTTTTGGGGCATAGGTCTAAGGATTTTCAAAGTCCGAAGTTGGAACTAAAGCTTGAAGATATAATTTTAAAAAAACATGGTCGGGGCTTAACATTTACATGTCAAAAGCAACAACTGTTTACCTACACTAAATACTTAGCTAATTTAACGAAAGAAACGCAATTGAGGCTAATTGAGAACACCGGGGTGTAAAGGTTAGTGTAAATGTTTAATACAACAGGAATTGTTTCTTACGGCCTTGGCTGGGCTGAGATCATTTTGAGGCTTAGTTTTTTAAATTTCAAAGGTCCAATGCAATACATACAAAACATTTTTGGACTAAGCAATTCAATACAAATTCTCTAGTCGAGGAGCCAAATTCCAAAAGCGTGAGAAACTCTGTGAACTCAGAAAAATCTTGCAGGTGGACATGAATATTTACAATCTCTATAGACTCTTGAGTGGCTTAAAAATTTATCGACACATTTTTTGAGCAGGAATATAAAATGTGTATGTAGGTGCAGTGTAGACGAAAATTCATTGACACTTGCAGAATTGAGCCGTGCAGCTTATTTCTTAGAGCAGCTGTTTCTTATGCCCGACTAAAAGTCTTGAAATTTTGATATTTTATTTTTCGATCCACAAAATCTTATTTTCGTACTTTCCAGTGACAATTTGAAAAAAAAAAGGTAGGTTCGTTGCTTTGACTAATTTAAGAAAATGAGATCTCAGAGGACTGATACTGTCAAAACACATATGAGCTTTTGCCAGAAAGACCACTTAAATACAGTGTTGCCAAGTCGAAATTCCAAATAAAGTCAAATCTGACTTGATGACTTTATTTGTCTCTTTCAAATCAAGTAAAAAAAAGTCAAATATTTGAAGATTTAGTTTCTAGTCAAAAAAAAAGTCAAATATTAAAAACCGAATATTAATGATAACATAAACACATTTTGTAGTAGCCCGTAGCGTAATGGTAAGTGCGTTCGACTGTCACGCTGGAGGTCTGGGATCGCTTCCCAGCCTCGTCCACCTAAAAACAAAAAATGTTTTTTTTTTCAGGGCTACTGCCTCTTGCGAGGAATTGACAAATCCTCCAAGAGTATCACTTGTCACGAATAAGTGCTTCTCGTCTAGCCGTTCGGATTCGGCATAAAATTGTAGGTCCCTTCCATTCCTGTCGAAAGGCGCACACAGGAATGGTTGCGAGTTGTTAGTCACTAGGCCCTGGTTCTTCATGAGCCGTTGTGCCACCTGATTTATTTTTATTTATAAACACATTTTATTAATTATAAACAAAACATAAAGTATTTCAAATTCAATTCAACGTGTTAATTAAAATAAATAATATTTCATAAATTATTATTATATAAAAATAGGTACATAGGTACTTAAGTTAAGGTACATACATTTTTTATTTTCATAATAAAATTTTTGCAGTTTTTTCTACAAATATGAATTTCTTCGTCGCTCACTTCTGATTTGATTTTCAATTCATTAAGTTTTTCCTTGCACTCTGCTCCCAAATAAGGATTAGTTTGTAAACCGAAACCAGTTGTTTTGTGCAGCTTGTAGCTAAACCAGAATGACAGCATATGATTGGGATTTGGGAATGGATTTTGTTAGGCTGTACTCCATATTATATATATTCAAAGGTAACTTCATTGATTGCAGTTCATAGTATAACACACTACACTCGGCCTACACTGAATTTGAAATGTATTTTAAAATATTTTAACAAAAAGTTAAGTTGCACATTGAATTATTGAATAAAGTCAAAAAACAAGTCAAAACACTTTTGACAATATTTGTATTTCATTTCCTGTCAACAGCGATGAAATCTTGTCAAATTTGACATGAAACAGGTCAAAACGGCAACACTGCTTAAATATCATTTTTCTGAACTAGCATTACAAACAGTTTTTAAATTTTGTTAAAAAGGTGAAGTTCAAAGCATACCTTCAGCTTATTTAAACAAACACTTACATAATGTACAAAGGTGGGCACTTGATACCTAATCAATTATTAAGCAATATACATATAAATAAACGAATTTGTTCGTGTGGTAACGTGGCTAGAACTTAAAGTTATAAAATTAGTTATCCTACCATGTTTTGCTGAGCCTTAACATTGGCTTTTAAAAAAAAATCCCATGCCTAACACATCAATCCCAAATTCTTCTTATTGTGCTTCGTTTTGAAAAAATTATAAAGCGCGATAGGAGCGGATATAAGGGCACACAAAACACGGCTATTATTAAAGGAAAAGTGATGTCAAAATTCGTTTTCTGTTATATAACTTCAAATTTACAAACTGGATTTCCAAACTCCAAGCCCACCCACAGCCAAATCCTAGATCCGCTACTGAACTTGACTTAAATCTACAGGTGTGGTATCCATTTTTTTCAAAAACAAGGAGGCCAAATAGGCCAACCTCAAGATGTGTTGCAATTTACTTTTAACAGCACACTCAAAACCAAAGACCAACTATGGGCGTATTTATTGGCTATCAGTGTTTCAAAGTCTTGCAAAATTTAACTAGTATTTTACCCTCAGTTTAAAGTTTTAAGTTCAAGCTTTAAAACGAGCCTATTAACAATTAATTATAGGTATTGTATCCATCGCGATTGTTGTTTTTAGAAGGCAAACTTGAGTGATTCCATATTTTTGCTCGCAAGTGTATATAATGAAATAATCAAATGAAAACCTCGAAGTTTCACAGTTATTTTTGAGAAACCAGAAGTTTTGGTTGATGATGCAACTATTCCTCTGCTTTTACAAATTGCGAATTGATCTTTGGACCATCATAACTTAAGAACGGATTGCTATACAGAAGTCGGCAATATGTCATTTTTTAGAAAATTGTTCTGTCTACAAGATGTTTATGGATCGTTTTGTGAAAAAATAAACTTCTTTTTTGACTAAATAAATATACTGCACCCAAATGTTTTCAGACCGTTTTCCTCCAAATTCATACGAACAAAATTATACGAAAAAAAGTGTTACAATCTTTTTTGTGTAGAATTTTATGAGCTACAATGTGTAGCTATAACTTTTTTTTTTCAAAAAAAGCCTTTAGTTTTCGGGTAGCTTATAAAAAAGTGCATTTTACCCCCCTAACCCCCCTAAAGTTCTTAAAGTTCAGGAAATGTTTAGGGCTGGCCACGAGACGAGAAAAGTCTCGGTCTCGATCGAGACGAGACGAGACTGTCTTTTAAGCAACCAAGACGAAATCGGGACGAGACTGTATATTGGGACCGGAACAGAGAGTCTAATAAATTACAAAATAAAATTTCAGTTAAATATTTATTTTCTTCTGCACATAATCAAACGATAATCGAAAATATTTGGTTCCAATCTTCCAATATTCAACAGTTTGTCCGGAAATCGTATTTTTCGGAGACGAGGCCGAGACGAGACTTAATTTTTACGAGACGGAGAAGAGATTAAAAATTTTCGAATTTAACGAGACTGAGACGAGACTTACAAAAGTCTTGCAGAGTATCGTCTCGTGGCCAGCCCAAGAAATGTTTAGGGCGAAAATATGAAGCTCTCCACAAAAATTCAGCTTTGTCGGAATCTTTTTCGAAGTAAGGACATTTTTGTATCTTATTTTCCTAGACTAAAGAGAGGTTAAAGTTGACAAAACCCTGAATGCCGTGCGAGGAACTTCGGTTTAAATTTAAGAAAAATCACGTGGCTTGGAATAATAGCCAAGAGAGCTAAATTCAAAATTATTGGTGAATGGTTGTCTTTGTGAATAAAAAGAAGTATAATTAAGATGGACCAGATGGCTTCAACTTTCATGATTTACGTAGAAATGGAAGATTTTTAATGTGTCATTATAGCCGATAAGGCTGAGTATTATCGAGCATTCCTTAATTGGATTTTTGTTGAACACCTTCCATATTCCTTTCAAAACAAAATCGAGACTCATTTTTAAAATTCCAAATTCATTGTTTATTGATTTAAATTGAACGATTAATAGCTTTTTTACAGTGAGTATAAATATGATATAGAAATATAATAGATTCGTTAACATGATTAAACTATAAATCTACAAAAATTAAATGAAAACTTAGTAAAGCAAATTTGAGTAGCCCTCATTTAATGTATGCAAATTTTCAAGGTAAAAAGCAATTAACAAGACTCAGCCAGCGCAATAGCTCACTCACAATATTAATCAATGAATTAAGTGTGAAAGGCGTTTAACAAATGGAGCATTCATTAGATCTTAACAAAACGATGAAATCAGAATTTTAAAAATAGACTGTCATATAAATAGAGAAAAATACTAAGAACAAATATCATTCAATATCAACACCATTCAAGATCTTAAGACCGTTCAAGATCTCAAGGCCGTTCAGGATCTCAAGGCCGTTCAAGATCTCAAGGCCGTTCAAAATAGCAAGACTGTTCAAGATCTCAAGACCGTTCAAGATCTCAAGATCGCTTAGGATCTCAAGAACGCTCAGGATCTCAAGGCCGCTCAGGATCTCAAGGCCGATCAAGATCTCAAGGCCGTTCAAAATATCAAGACTTTTCAAGATCTCAAGACCGTGCAAGATCTCAAGACCGTTCAAGATCTCAAGACCGGTCAGGATCTCAAGGCCGTTCAAGATCTCAAGGCCGCTCATGATATCATGCCGATCAAGATCTCAAGGCCATTCAAAATATCAACACCAATCAAAATCTCAAGACCGTTCAGGATATCAAGACCGTACAGGATCTCAAGGCCTTGAAATCTATACACGTAACACACGCGCTACGCAAGCGTAAAGCACGCGGAACGCATGTGTAACGCATGCGTTGAAGATCTCAAGACCATTCAGGATGTGAAGGCCGTTCAAGATCTCAAGGCCGATCAAGATCTCAAGGCCGCTCACGCGTGTACGCATACCTTTGCGTGCACGCAAACGTATTTCGTGCACGCAAAAGTATGCGTGCACGCAAAAGTATGCGTGCACGCAAAGGTATGCGTGCACGCAAACGTGTGCGTGCACGCAAACGTATGCGTGCACGCAAACGTATGCGTGCACGCAAACGTATGCGTGCACGCAAAGGTATGTGTGCACGCAAACGTATGCGTGCACGCAAAGGTATGCGTACACGCAAAGGTATGCGTGCACGCAAACGTATGCGTGCACGCATACCTTTGCGTGCACGCATACGTTTGCGTGCACGCATACGTTTGCGTGCACGCAAAGGTATGCGTGCACGCATACCTTTGCGTGTACGCATACCTTTGCGTGCACGCATACGTTTGCGTCCACGCATACCTTTGCGTCCACGCATACGTTTGCGTCCACGCATACCTTTGCGTGCACGCATACGTTTGCGTGCACGCATACCTTTGCGTGCACGCATACGTTTGCGTGCACGCATACGTTTGCGTGCACGCATACGTTTGCGTGCACGCATACCTTAGCGTGCACGCATACCTTTGCGTGCACGCATACCTTTGCGTGCACGCATACCTTTGCGTGCACGCATACCTTTGCGTGCACGCATACGTTTGCGTGCACGCATACGTTTGCGTGCACGCACACGTTTGCGTGCACGCATACCTTTGCGTGCACGCATACCTTTGCGTGCACGCATACGTTTGCGTGCACGCATACGTTTGCGTGCACGCATACGTTTGCGTGCACGCATACGTTTGCGTGCACGCATACCTTTGCGTGCACGCATACCTTTGCGTGCACGCATACCTTTGCGTGCACGCAAACGTATGCGTGCACGCAAAGGTATGCGTGCACGCACACGCACACGTTTGCGTGCACGCATACGTTTGCGTGCACGCATACGTTTGCGTGCACGCATACGTTTGCGTGCACGCATACGTTTGCGTGCACGCATACGTTTGCGTGCACGCATACCTTTGCGTGCACGCATATCTTTGCGTGTACGCATACCTTTGCGTGCACGCATACCTTTGCGTGCACGCATACGTTTGCGTGCACGCATACCTTTGCGTGCACGCATACCTTTGCGTGCACGCATACCTTTGCGTGCACGCATACGTTTGCGTGCACGCATACCTTTGCGTGCACGCATACCTTTGCGTGCACGCATACGTTTGCGTGCACGCATACCTTTGCGTGCACGCATATCTTTGCGTGTACGCATACCTTTGCGTGCACGCATACCTTTGCGTGCACGCATACGTTTGCGTGCACGCATACCTTTGCGTGCACGCATACCTTTGCGTGCACGCATACCTTTGCGTGCACGCATACGTTTGCGTGCACGCATACCTTTGCGTGCACGCATACCTTTGCGTGCACGCATACGTTTGCGTGCACGCATACCTTTGCGTGCACGCATACCTTTGCATGCACGCATACGTTTGCGTGCACGCATACGTTTGCGTGCACGCGTACGTTTGCGTGCACGCATACGTTTGCGTGCACGCATACGTTTGCGTGCACGCATACGTTTGCGTGCACGCATACCTTTGCGTGCACGCATACCTTTGCGTGCACGCATACCTTTGCGTGCACGCATACGTTTGCGTGCACGCATACCTTTGCGTGCACGCATACCTTTGCGCGCACGCATACCTTTGCGTGCACGCATACCTTTGCGTGCACGCATACCTTTGCGTGCACGCATACGTTTGCGTGCACGCATACCTTTGCGTGCACGCATACCTTTGCGTGCACGCATACCTTTGCGTGCACGCATACGTTTGCGTGCACGCACACGTTTGCGTGCACGCATACCTTTGCGTGCACGCATACCTTTGCGTGCACGCATACCTTTGCGTGCACGCATACGTTTGCGTGCACGCATACCTTTGCGTGCACGCATACCTTTGCGTGCACGCATACCTTTCCGTGCACGCATACGTTTGCGTGCACGCATACGTTTGCGTGCACGCATACCTTTCCGTGCACGCATACCTTTGCGTGGACGCATACGTTTGCGTGCACGCATACGTTTGCGTGCACGCATACCTTTGCGTGCACGCATATGTTTGCGTGCACGCACACGTTTGCGTGCACGCATACCTTTGCGTGCACGCATACGTTTGCGTGCATGCATACGTTTGCGTGCACGCATACCTTTGCGTGCACGCATACGTTTGCGTGCACGCATACCTTTGCGTGCACGCATACCTTTGCGTGCACGCATACCTTTGCGTGCACGCATACCTTTGCGTGCACGTATACCTTTGCGTGCACGCATACCTTTGCGTGCACGCATACCTTTGCGTGCACGCATACCTTTGCGTGCACGCATACGTTTGCGTGCACGCATACGTTTGCGTGCACGCATACGTTTGCGTGCACGCATACCTTTGCGTGCACGCATACCTTTGCGTGCACGCATACCTTTGCGTGCACGCAAACGTATGCGTGCACGCAAAGGTATGCGTGCACGCACACGCACACGTTTGCGTGCACGCATACGTTTGCGTGCACGCATACGTTTGCGTGCACGCATACGTTTGCGTGCACGCATACGTTTGCGTGCACGCATACGTTTGCGTGCACGCATACGTTTGCGTGCACGCATACGTTTGCGTGCACGCATACGTTTGCGTGCACGCATACCTTTGCGTGTACGCATACCTTTGCGTGCACGCATACGTTTGCGTCCACGCATACCTTTGCGTGCACGCATACGTTTGCGTCCACGCATACCTTTGCGTGCACGCATACGTTTGCGTGCACGCATACGTTTGCGTGCACGCATACCTTTGCGTGCACGCATACGTTTGCGTGCACGCATACGTTTGCGTGCACGCATACCTTTGCGTGCACGCATACCTTTGCGTGCACGCATACGTTTGCGTGCACGCATACCTTTGCGTGCACGCATACCTTTGCGTGCACGCATACCTTTGCGTGCACGCATACCTTTGAGTGCACGCATACCTTTGCGTGCACGCATACGTTTGCGTGCACGCATACGTTTGCGTGCACGCATACGTTTGCGTACACGCATACCTTTGCGTGCACGCATACCTTTGCGTGCACGCATACCTTTGCGTGCACGCATACGTTTGCGTGCACGCATACGTTTGCGTGCACGCATACGTTTGCGTGCACGCATACCTTTGCGTGCACGCATACCTTTGCGTGCACGCATACGTTTGCGTGCACGCATACGTTTGCGTGCACGCATACCTTTGCGAGCACGCATACCTTTGCGTGCACGCATACGTTTGCGTGCACGCATACCTTTGCGTGCACGCAAACCTTTGCGTGCACGCATACGTTTGCGTGCACGCATACCTTTGCGTGCACGCATACCTTTGCGTGCACGCATACCTTTGCGTGCACGCATACCTTTGCGTGCACGCATACCTTTGCGTGCACGCATACCTTTGCGTGCACGCATACGTTTGCGTGCACGCATACCTTTGCGTGCACGCATACCTTTGCGTGCACGCATACGTTTGCGTGCACGCATACGTTTGCGTGCACACATACCTTTGCGTGCACGCATACGTTTGCGTGCACGCATACGTTTGCGTGCACGCATACCTTTGCGTGCACGCATACGTTTGCGTGCACGCATACCTTTGCGTGCACGCATACGTTTGCGTGCACGCATACCTTTGCGTGCACGCATACCTTTGCGTGCACGCATACCTTTGCGTGCACGCATACGTTTGCGTGCACGCATACCTTTGCGTGCACGCATACCTTTGCGTGCACGCATACGTTTGCGTGCACGCATACGTTTGCGTCCACGCATACGTTTGCGTGCACGCATACGTTTGCGTGCACGCATACCTTTGCGTGCACGCATACGTTTGCGTGCATACGTTTGCGTGCACGCATACGTTTGCGTGCACGCATACCTTTGCGTGCACGCATACGTTTGCGTGCACGCATACGTTTGCGTGCACGCATACCTTTGCGTGCACGCATACGTTTGCGTGCACGCATACGTTTGCGTGCACGCATACCTTTGCGTGCACGCATACCTTTGCGTGCACGCATACGTTTGCGTGCACGCATACCTTTGCGTGCACGCATACGTTTGCGTGCACGCATACGTTTGCGTGCACGCATACGTTTGCGTGCACGCATACGTTTGCGTACACGCATACCTTTGCGTGCACGCATACCTTTGCGTGCACGCATACGTTTGCGTGCACGCATACGTTTGCGTGCACGCATACCTTTGCGTGCACGCATACCTTTGCGTGCACGCATACGTTTGCGTGCACGCATACGTTTGCGTGCACGCATACCTTTGCGAGAACGCATACCTTTGCGTGCACGCATACGTTTGCGTGCACGCATACCTTTGCGTGCACGCAAACCTTTGCGTGCACGCATACGTTTGCGTGCACGCATACCTTTGCGTGCACGCATACCTTTGCGTGCACGCATACCTTTGCGTGCACGCATACCTTTGCGTGCACGCATACGTTTGCGTGCACGCATACCTTTGCGTGCACGCATACCTTTGCGTGCACGCATACGTTTGCGTGCACGCATACCTTTGCGTGCACGCAAACGTATGCGTGCACGCAAAGGTATGCGTGCACGCAAAGGTATGCGTGCACGCAAACGTATGCGTGCACGCAAAGGTGTGCGTGCACTCAAACGTATGCGTGCACGCAAACGTATGCGTGCACGCAAACGTATGCGTGCACGCAAAGGTATGCGTGCACGCAAAGGTATGCGTGCACGCAAAGGTATGCGTGCACGCAAACGTATGCGTGCACGCAAAGGTATGCGTGCACGCAAACGTATGCGTGCACGCATACGTTTGCGTGCACGCATACATTGCACGCATACCTTTGCGTGCACGCATACGTTTGCGTGCACGCATACGTTTGCGTGCACGCATACGTTTGCGTGCACGCATACGTTTGCGTGCACGCATACGTTTGCGTGCACGCATACGTTTGCGTGCACGCATACCTTTGCGAGCACGCATACCTTTGCGTGCACGCATACGTTTGCGTGCACGCATACCTTTGCGTGCACGCAAACCTTTGCGTGCACGCATACGTTTGCGTGCACGCATACCTTTGCGTGCACGCATACCTTTGCGTGCACGCATACCTTTGCGTGCACGCATACGTTTGCGTGCACGCATACCTTTGCGTGCACGCATACCTTTGCGTGCACGCATACGTTTGCGTGCACGCATACGTTTGCGTGCACACATACCTTTGCGTGCACGCATACGTTTGCGTGCACGCATACGTTTGCGTGCACGCATACGTTTGCGTGCACGCATACGTTTGCGTGCACGCATACCTTTGCGTGCACGCATACGTTTGCGTGCACGCATACCTTTGCGTGCACGCATACCTTTGCGTGCACGCATACCTTTGCGTGCACGCATACCTTTGCGTGCACGCATACCTTTGCGTGCACGCATACCTTTGCGTGCACGCATACCTTTGCGTGCACGCATACCTTTGCGTGCACGCATACGTTTGCGTGCACGCATACGTTTGCTTGCACGCATACCTTTGCGTGCACGCATACGTTTGCGTGCACGCATACGTTTGCGTGCACGCATACGTTTGCGTGCACACATACCTTTGCGTGCACGCATACGTTTGCGTGCACGCATACGTTTGCGTGCACGCATACCTTTGCGTGCACGCATACCTTTGCGTGCACGCATACGTTTGCGTGCACGCATACCTTTGCGTGCACGCATACCTTTGCGTGCACGCATACCTTTGCGTGCACGCATACCTTTGCGTGCACGCATACGTTTGCGTGCACGCATACCTTTGCGTGCACGCATACCTTTGCGTGCACGCATACGTTTGCGTGCACGCATACGTTTGCGTGCACGCATACGTTTGCGTGCACGCATACCTTTGCGTGCACGCATACGTTTGCGTGCACGCATACGTTTGCATACTTTCCGTGCACGCATACCTTTGCGTGCACGCATACCTTTGCGTGCACGCATACGTTTGCGTGCACGCATACGTTTGCGTGCACGCATACCTTTCCGTGCACGCATACCTTTGCGTAAACGCATACGTTTGCGTGCACGCATACGTTTGCGTGCACGCATACGTTTGCGTGCACGCATACGTTTGCGTGCACGCATACCTTTGCGTGCACGCATACGTTTGCGTGCATACGTTTGCGTGCACGCATACGTTTGCGTGCACGCATACGTTTGCGTGTATACGTTTGCGTGCACGCATACGTTTGCGTGCACGCATACGTTTGCGTGCACGCATACGTTTGCGTGCACGCATACCTTTGCGTGCACGCATACCTTTGCGTGCACGCAAACCTTTGCGTGCACGCATACGTTTGCGTGCACGCATACCTTTGCGTGCACGCATACCTTTGCGTGCACGCATACCTTTGCGTGCACGCATACGTTTGCGTGCACGCATACCTTTGCGTGCACGCATACCTTTGCGTGCACGCATACCTTTGCGTGCACGCATACCTTTGCGTGCACGCATACGTTTGCGTGCACGCATACGTTTGCGTGCACGCATACGTTTGCGTGCACGCATACGTTTGCGTGCACGCATACCTTTGCGTGCACGCATACCTTTGCGTGCACGCATACCTTTGCGTGCACGCATACCTTTGCGTGCACGCATACGTTTGCGTGCACGCATACGTTTGCGTGCACGCATACGTTTGCGTACACGCATACCTTTGCGTGCACGCATACCTTTGCGTGCACGCATACCTTTGCGTGCACGCATACGTTTGCGTGCACGCACACGTTTGCGTGCACGCATACCTTTGCGTGCACGCATACCTTTGCGTGCACGCATACGTTTGCGTGCACGCATACGTTTGCGTGCACGCATACCTTTGCGTGCACGCATACCTTTGCGTGCACGCATACGTTTGCGTGCACGCATACCTTTGCGTGCACGCATACCTTTGCGTGCACGCATACCTTTGCGTGCACGCATACGTTTGCGTGCACGCATACGTTTGCGTGCACGCATACGTTTGCGTGCACGCATACGTTTGCGTACACGCATACCTTTGCGTGCACGCATACCTTTGCGTGCACGCATACCTTTGCGTGCACGCATACGTTTGCGTGCACGCATACGTTTGCGTGCACGCATAAGTTTGCGTGCACGCATACCTTTGCGTGCACGCATACGTTTGCGTGCATACGTTTGCGTGCACGCATACGTTTGCGTGCACGCATACGTTTGCGTGCACGCATACCTTTGCGTGCACGCATACCTTTGCGTGCACGCATACGTTTGCGTGCACGCATACGTTTGCGTGCACGCATACCTTTGCGTGCACGCATACGTTTGCGTGCACGCATACCTTTGCGTGCACGCAAAACTTTGCGTGCACGCATACGTTTGCGTGCACGCATACCTTTGCGTGCACGCATACCTTTGCGTGCACGCATACCTTTGCGTGCACGCATACGTTTGCGTGCACGCATACCTTTGCGTGCACGCATACCTTTGCGTGCACGCATACGTTTGCGTGCACGCATACGTTTGCGTGCACGCATACGTTTGCGTGCACGCATACGTTTGCGTGCACGCATACGTTTGCGTGCACGCATACCTTTGCGTGCACGCATACCTTTGCGTGCACGCAAACCTTTGCGTGCACGCATACGTTTGCGTGCACGCATACCTTTGCGTGCACGCATACCTTTGCGTGCACGCATACCTTTGCGTGCACGCATACGTTTGCGTGCACGCATACCTTTGCGTGCACGCATACCTTTGCGTGCACGCATACCTTTGCGTGCACGCATACGTTTGCGTGCACGCATACCTTTGCGTGCACGCATACCTTTGCGTGCACGCATACGTTTGCGTGCACGCATACCTTTGCGTGCACGCATACGTTTGCGTGCACGCATACCTTTGCGTGCACGCATACCTTTGCGTGCACGCATACGTTCGCGTGCACGCATACCTTTGCGTGCACGCATACGTTTGCGTGCACGCATACGTTTGCGTGCACGCATACGTTTGCGTGCACGCATACCTTTGCGTGCACGCATACCTTTGCGTGCACGCATACGTTTGCGTGCACGCATACGTTTGCGTGCACGCATACCTTTGCGAGCACGCATACCTTTGCGTGCACGCATACGTTTGCGTGCACGCATACCTTTGCGTGCACGCAAACCTTTGCGTGCACGCATACGTTTGCGTGCACGCATACCTTTGCGTGCACGCATACCTTTGCGTGCACGCATACCTTTGCGTGCACGCATACCTTTGCGTGCACGCATACCTTTGCGTGCACGCATACCTTTGCGTGCACGCATACCTTTGCGTGCACGCATACGTTTGCGTGCACGCACACGTTTGCGTGCACGCATACCTTTGCGTGCACGCATACCTTTGCGTGCACGCATACGTTTGCGTGCACGCATACGTTTGCGTGCACGCATACGTTTGCGTGCACGCATACCTTTGCGTGCACGCATACGTTTGCGTGCACGCATACGTTTGCGTGCACGCATACCTTTGCGTGCACGCATACCTTTGCGTGCACGCATACGTTTGCGTGCACGCATACCTTTGCGTGCACGCATACCTTTGCGTGCACGCATACGTTTGCGTGCACGCATACGTTTGCGTGCACACATACCTTTGCGTGCACGCATACGTTTGCGTGCACGCATACGTTTGCGTGCACGCATACGTTTGCGTGCACGCATACGTTTGCGTGCACGCATACCTTTGCGTGCACGCATACCTTTGCGTGCACGCAAACCTTTGCGTGCACGCATACGTTTGCGTGCACGCATACCTTTGCGTGCACGCATACCTTTGCGTGCACGCATACCTTTGCGTGCACGCATACGTTTGCGTGCACGCATACCTTTGCGTGCACGCATACCTTTGCGTGCACGCATACCTTTGCGTGCACGCATACGTTTGCGTGCACGCATACCTTTGCGTGCACGCATACGTTTGCGTGCACACATACCTTTGCGTGCACGCATACGTTTGCGTGCACGCATACGTTTGCGTGCACGCATACCTTTGCGTGCACGCATACCTTTGCGTGCACGCATACGTTTGCGTGCACGCATACGTTTGCGTGCACGCATACGTTCGCGTGCACGCATACCTTTGCGTGCACGCATACGTTTGCGTGCACGCATACGTTTGCGTGCACGCATACCTTTGCGTGCACGCATACCTTTGCGTGCACGCATACCTTTGCGTGCACGCATACGTTTGCGTGCACGCATACGTTTGCGTGCACGCATACCTTTGCGAGCACGCATACCTTTGCGTGCACGCATACGTTTGCGTGCACGCATACCTTTGCGTGCACGCAAACCTTTGCGTGCACGCATACGTTTGCGTGCACGCATACCTTTGCGTGCACGCATACCTTTGCGTGCACGCATACCTTTGCGTGCACGCATACGTTTGCGTGCACGCATACCTTTGCGTGCACGCATACCTTTGCGTGCACGCATACCTTTGCGTGCACGCATACGTTTGCGTGCACGCACACGTTTGCGTGCACGCATACCTTTGCGTGCACGCATACCTTTGCGTGCACGCATACCTTTGCGTGCACGCATACCTTTGCGTGCACGCATACGTTTGCGTGCACGCATACCTTTGCGTGCACGCATACCTTTGCGTGCACGCATACGTTTGCGTGCACGCATACCTTTGCGTGCACGCATACCTTTGCGTGCACGCATACCTTTGCGTGCACGCATACCTTTGCGTGCACGCATACCTTTGCGTCACGTATACCTTTGCGTGCACGCATACCTTTGCGTGCACGCATACCTTTGCGTGCACGCATACCTTTGCGTGCACGCATACGTTTGCGTGCACGCATACCTTTGCGTGCACGAATACCTTTGCGTGCACGCATACCTTTGCGTGCACGCATACGTTTGCGTGCACGCATACCTTTGCGTGCACGCATACCTTTGCGTGCACGCATACCTTTGCGTGCACGCATACGTTTGCGTGCACGCATACGTTTGCGTGCACGCATACGTTTGCGTGCACGCATACCTTTGCGTGAACGCATACCTTTGCGTGCACGCATACCTTTGCGTGCACGCATACCTTTGCGTGCACGCATACGTTTGCGTGCACGCATACGTTTGCGTGCACGCATACGTTTGCGTGCACGCATACCTTTGCGTGCACGCATACGTTTGCGTGCACGCATACCTTTGCGTGCACGCATACGTTTGCGTGCACGCATACCTTTGCGTGCACGCATACCTTTGCGTGCACGCATACCTTTGCGTGCACGCATACCTTTGCGTGCACGCATACCTTTGCGTGCACGTATACCTTTGCGTGCACGCATACCTTTGCGTGCACGCATACGTTTGCGTGCACGCATACCTTTGCGTGCACGCATACCTTTGCGTGCACGCATACGTTTGCGTGCACGCATACCTTTGCGTGCACGCATACCTTTGCGTGCACGCATACGTTTGCGTGCACGCATACCTTTGCGTGCACGCATACCTTTGCGTGCACGCATACCTTTGCGTGCACGCATACGTTTGCGTGCACGCATACGTTTGCGTGCACGCATACGTTTGCGTGCACGCATACGTTTGCGTGCACGCATACGTTTGCGTGCACGCATACGTTTGCGTGCACGCATACATTTGCGTGCACGCATACCTTTGCGTGCACGCATACGTTTGCGTGCACGCATACCTTTGCGTGCACGCATACCTTTGCGTGCACGCATACGTTTGCGTGCGCGCATACGTTTGCGTGCACGCATACCTTTGCGTGCACGCATACCTTTGCGTGCACGCACACGTTTGCGTGCACGCATACCTTTGCGTGCACGCATACGTTTGCGTGCACGCAAACGTATGCGTGCACGCAAAGGTATGCGTGCACTCAAAGGTATGCGTGCACGCAAAAGTATGCGTGCACGCAAACGTATGCGTACACGCAAACGTATGCGTGCACGCAAACGTATGCGTGCACGCAAACGTATGCGTAATGCATGCGTAACGCATGAGGAACGCACGCGGAACGCATGCGTAACGCTTCTGGAACGCACGCGTAACGCATGCGGAACGCATGCGTAACGCATCCGGAAGGCACGCGTAACGCATGCGTTCCGCGTGCGTTCTGCATGCGTTACGCGTGCGTTCGGGAAAATCAAGTAAGAAACCGGTAATTTTCACAAAAAAACCAAACATTTATTTCAATTCTTCGATTTTTTTTTAGCAAAAACGTATGCAGTGTTATCAAAACAGTTCTCGGGATTACCAAACATTTATTTCAATTCTTCGATTTTTTTTTAGCAAAAACGTATGCAGTGTTATCAAAACAGTTCTCGGGATTACATTTACGAAGTTTTATTAAAACCATTACAGCTGTTTTTTAGGAAATTTGAAAATACCTCAATTCTTTTATTCCCGTTCTCTCCAGCTTAGCTTTAAAAAAATTGAATCACACTCCTAGGGAATAAAATAGAATGTTTCACACCAAATTTAAAGCAAATCCACCGATTCGCTTAGGCTCTAGTTCGATATAAATCGGGACGCACAGGCAAACAAACGGACATCTTGTGTCGAAAATCAGACTTCTACATTATCGTAACGTTAGTTTTGATTGAAACCTCGAATTTTGTTTTTGACACAAAACCAATAATAACCCTATATAGAAAGTAAACGTGGAAACTCGGGACAATATCAGGATATATTGTATATCGGGACAGATATCGGGACAGGGTTCAAATATCGGGACTGTCCCGCCAAAATCGGGACGTCTGGCAGCCCTACTTAGGGTTTTAAAGATATATGCGAAAAACCGTTTTTTTTTTTTTATTTTTGAAATTTGGAATCATTTTCAGAAAAATAATTGAAAAGTTTTTTTTGATTTTGATTTTGATATGCAATATTATTTAAAGTTTTTAAAAGCTCTGCATACAAAAATTATTTTGAATCGGGTTCATTCAGTTGAAAATGTTTCTATGGGAAATATTGTTATGTTTTGTTATAAAAATCGTTGAAGCTCGTTTCCAACATTTGTATCGTAGGAGGTAGGTAGGTACCGTTAGTTTTAGTTCTACAACAAACATTTATTTTTTAAGTACTCATTAAAAAGGGTGTTATAACAAATCAGATACCTTTAACAATTTCAACATATAAAGAAAATCTTATTTTTCTAGAAAAAAAAAAACTGATTTAAAAACAAAAATAATGTAAATTGTGAAGGGATCACACTAGCGATCATTTCATTATACATTTAATTCCGGTCATTGACTTTAATCCACACTACGCCTCACAATAGCCAACCTATATTTTAATGCACTCGCATTCCTTTTCTATTTTTAATAATGCACTCGCATTTCGTTCATGGTCATGAGTATCAACCTCATGCACTAAATTATTAAGTAATAATTTCAATGTCACTGACGATGACGGGACGCGACGCTTCGCTAAGGTTCAATGCACTGCATACTGTGTAGTGCAAATGGCTGGATGTATTTGGATACAGTTGTGCATTGTATTAGAAGGGCTATGCATATTGGTAGCCAGCGGGAAAAATTCAAAAATTCATTGAGGAAAAATCAGCTTTTTCCTTGAGGAATGGCAGCTGCACCGTCCACTTTTCAGCTGATTCCTTTGATGAAATTAACATGGGCATGTCCTAGGCGGGAAGCACATGCTGAAAATACGATGAAAATTCGCCAACGAAATCACTACTTCGTTGGAAGTTGTTTATTCACCGACCCAGATGATGAAAAACATGATGGTTGCATAATCTGTGAATTCACTACATAAATGTATGTGGTTTATTCATCAGTTCAATGTTTTCGATGAAAATGGTAATGAAAATTCAATTATCAAATAACAAGATTAGTGGTAGTTGTTTGTTCAGCAATTATAGTTAATTCAATATGAAAAATGTGAAGAAAATTAAATAAATAGTGAATTCATTACTCTGTTGTGTATGTGTTGTGAATTTGTGATTGGTTAATTAAAATAAAATATAGAATTAAAACTTTAAATTTAATTAAAGTGAAATCACTAGGTCAGTGGTTGTTGGTTAATCACCACTTCATATGCGAAGTGGTGATTAACCAACAACCTGAAATACTTTGAGACAATCTGAGATTTCCTCATTTTAATAGAAATTCACAAGTCCTCTTATAATATTTACTGTCAGTAGACAATGTCAACACAGAGAACACAAAAAAAAAATCAACTTCTATCAAAACACACAATGGCGGTGCACACTTTACAAAGCATATGAGGGGACATAGACGATGAACTGATGAACTTCTACATGACTTTTCAACAGTTTTTTCATCTTATAATTTTCCATATCAAAAGCAATTTTTAATTCAACGAAAGAAAGGGTTGTTTTCACACAAAGCAGAAAGTGGGTTCAAATCTATGAACTGAGGAAACATTGCATGACTCTTCACTTACTAAATCATTACATGTCGTTTCCTTTTATTATCTGGCTACTGAATTGATTGCTATCGTCTTGTTGTTTTCTACGGTTCCGTTGTTCGTCAATTTCCCACAGAATTCGGAATATAAAATATTTCTATGTTTGAGTTATAATATGTATTTGATATAGGCTTAAGATGTTAGTGTGTAAGTAGATTATTTTGTATAAATACCTTAAGTTCGATTGAATAAACTCACTTTCGTTTTGGAAGTGAAAAGATAACCATTGGCTCCTTAGCCGTTTTTCTATTTTACTTCAACCAGGAACGAGAGGCTCATCTAGCCATCAACCATATTCGGCTTGGGGAAGCTATCCAATATCCCCCATAGCTTAGTAGGTGAGGTAGTGCAGGCCCACTTTATAAAATATACTTAATGCAAATGTATAAAATATTTCGAATATTATTTTTTTGTTTTAAATAATATTATATAGCTACTGAAATAAATCAGCCAAATATAAGGTTGGGATCATGACGTTATCTAGAATGACAAAAATCTCGAATGGCAAAAATCTCGAAAAAAACAACAAAATATATCGAATGCAAAAATCCCGAATGTACAAAAATCTAGAACGTACACAAAATTACGAAAGACTATATCTAGAAAAAATCTCGAAAAAAAAATTTATTCGAGATTTTTTTTTTACCTTTTTCAATAGTTTAAACGCAAATAAAACGCATAATATGTTCAATTTATAAAAAACTTTATTTTTCTGGTCAAAAAAGAACAACAATCGAAAATGTTTAAAAAAAAACATCAAATATTTTATAGGATATGTATATATACATACGTATATGTATACTCGTACCACAACATAACAAATATTAAAAAAGTACAATAATTATTCAATATAAACGAAAATAAATTGTCAAAATATAACAAAATTAAACAAATAACTCTAGCTATAATAACTAAATAACTTCTATAAACTGGAGTTATATGCAAGACTCTTAAGGTAGCTTAAATAACTTTTTTCTTCTTTTTCGTCCAGTATTTTAAAGATTTGCTTTTCTTTTTTAAATACTCCCTTTTTACCTTAGTGTCTTGACCAATCTGAATTTTTTGAACCACACAACTAACCTGAACTATGTTTATCATTAATCATTATCATTATGCTTGACTGTTGTTACCCTGGCACTACAAAAATGAGATTTATTCAGTTCAGACAGCCAGTAAAACTTATTTTTTACAGATTTATTTAAATAATAAATAAACCCATCAATTTCAATTTTGATGGAACCTTTGTTTGTAACGATTTCATTTACTTTCATTGCACTTTTTTTTAATAAGAAAACTTACGTTGTTATAAGAGACCGTCCCTTTCCCTAGCAACACTAAATTTAGTCCCCTACTTTTATAGTTGGATGGGTACATGTGCTGTGCAGTGTACTGATTCTCTTAAGGAGACTTTCCTAATCTAGAATTAATATTAATTGTTGAGACAATGAATGGTTACAATTCGCGCGCGCGAATTGTAACCATTCATTGTCTCAACAATTAATATTTTTTCTAGATTTTTGCATTTTTTTTCTAGATTTTTGCAGTTCGAGATTATGCTTGCTAGATTTTTGTTTTCGAGATTTTTTCAATTCTAGATTTTTTTTTCTAGATTTTTACTTTCGGGATTTTTGCTTTCTGGATTATTGGTTTCTAGATATCGTGGTAAACCCTATAAGGTTATTGTAAATAATGGTAGTGGTAGATGCCTTTTAGTAGAACAATTTTTTTTTTCAATTTTGATTTTTACGAAAACTAATTGGAAGATATTTTTCATTTTTTATATAATCGATCTTCTAAAAGGTTACAATAGTGTTGAATATCAAAAATATATTTTTTTTTAACTTAAAATCAAAAAATCTGGACACTGGCGAGCAACTAAGTTTGAAAAACTACTTTTCAGTTTCAATGAGCAAATTTTGCACCAAAAGAAGTAGCATGTAGTACAGTGGCGGATCCAGGGGGGTGGCTTTAGGAGCTAAAGCCCCCCCCCCCCCCACAGCCGATTCCTAAAATAATTTGAGATATAGAAAGCAATACATTACAAAGTGTAGAGTTTTATATTCGTCTAAAATATTGTTAAGATGTGAAATTTGTTGGACAAAAAACCTGGTTGGGGCTGAACAATTTACATGCAATGTAACTTTTTTTCTATGCGCTAAGGTTGGAACTAAACCCTGTAACGAATTGGACAAAAAACCGAGTGGGGGCTATGAATAATGGACATGTTTTATGCAACGACAATTTTCTATAAAAACAATCCAGAAAATTGAAAAAAAAACAACTTGGGACTAATAATGTCTGAGAAATTTGACAAAAACGTAATCAGGGTTAAACAACTAATTCCTTAAAAACTAACCTTATTCCAGAGAGCTTTTGGGGCTTTAGTCTAAGGACTGTCAAAGTCAAAATTTGGGGATAATGCTTGAAGATTTAATTAATCGGGGCTTAACATTAACATGTCAAAAGCAACAATTGATTAGACTAAAAAATTAGCTAATTTAAGGAAATAAACGCAATTGGGGCTAAAACAATTGGAAAACAACGGGGTGTTAAGCTTAGTGTAAATGTTTAATACAACAAGAATTGTTTCTTACGGCCTTGTCTGGGCTTAGAGAATTTTGGGGCTTAGTTTTCAAACTTGCAAAGGTCAAAGGCAATTGTACATACAAAAAATTTTTGGGCTAAGCAATGAAATACAAATTCTCTAGTCAAGGAGCCAAATTCCTTAAGCGTGAGAAACTCTGTGAACTCAGAAAAATCTTGCAGGTTTGAATATTTACAATCCCTATGAGACATATATTGAACAGGAATATAAAGTGAAATTCATTCACACTTGCAGAAATGGGCCGTCGTGGTTATTTTTTAGAGCAGCTGTTTCTTTCTAATTCAAGAAAATGAGATCTCAGAGGACTGATACTCTCAAAGCACAAATGAGCTTTTGCCAGCAAGACCACTTAAATATCATTTTTCTGAGCTAGCCAACTACAAACAGTTTTTAATTTTTTTCAAAAAGGCGAAGTTGAAAGCATAACAAACAAATAGTTATGTACATAATGTAGGTAGGTACCTGGTACCTAATCAATTATTAAGAAATATAAATAAACTAATTTGCTCGTGTGGTTTGAGGCTGTAACGTGGCTGAAAATTTAAGTGATAAAATTAGTTATACTACCATGTTTTGCTGAGCAATTAAATTGGCTTTTAGCTCCGCTTAAAAATAATTCCCGTGTTTAACACAATATCAATTCCAAATTCTTGTTATTGAACTTTATTAAAAACATTTTAAAGCGCGATAGGAGCGGATATAAGGCAATCAAAACACGGCTATTATTAAAGGAAAAGTGATTATGTCAAAATTCGTTTTCTGTTTCATATGTTTTCATATGAACCAATTGGATCTCCAAACTCCAAGCCCCCCCCCCACAGCCAAATCCTCTGCTACTGGATATAGCCTTACCATTTTGCAAATGTGCAGTTTTTGGCGGTTTGTTTCGCATTACGCACGCGTTACGCAAGCATTACGCACGCGTTACGCGTTACGCACGCGTTATTTTTTTTTTTAAACTTTTAATGTTTCCATGATTACGCATCAGAGAAAACATGGAACTGATCACACAAACATACATTTTGTGAGACAACAATTAAAATATATGTATGTTCCTTTTTCATTGAAATCGATTGTTTTTAAGAACCAAAGGCTTTGATTTGAGAAAAAATATAAAAACTCTTATGCTCCATAAAGTATGTACTTTTCATTTTGTACACAAACCATTTACTTACAATTTTAATTTGTATCTTTTTTAAAAACACTAATTTGCCAAAATCAAAAACATGAACAATAACGACCATCATTAAGTATTTTCAACTGAAAGTAACTATGTAGTATAGATATTAAAAAACCTTTAAAATGTAATTAAAAAACTACTGAGAAATGAAAGCTTCTTAAAAAGATAATTTTTGAAAACATTCGAATTTCTTAACGTGACAATATTTTTTATCGATGAAACAAAAACTATACTATGGGCACCTCGTTTGTGAATAATTCAGACAGCAGTAGCTTATTTTCACATCAATACTACTTTCCATGCGAAGTACCGGCTTTTAATTTTTTCATGTTGAGTGTGTAACACTTCGCTAGGACCAAATAATCGGAATTATTATTTCCCGCGCATGCGCCTGAGAGGATGATTACTATTATGTTTGCATAACCATTCATAGGTCTTATAGAAAGAAATTAGCCTGCATCACTTCTCTGAGGCAAATTCATCGAAATAAATGCTTCTCGCGCATGCGTCTGACAGAGTTCACACAATTATTATGCTTGTAATGGGCTTGTGTTTGATGGGTTATAGAACCAAAATTGGGTGTCATGCTTAATCAGAGTTACCACTGCGATCAAATTTAATTCTGAGGAAATCGTTTTTATTGGTGGGATCCAGGGCGTTATTTTTTTTTATAGAAATTAAAAATAAGACAAACAACGAATATGAATAAAGTTTATCTATTTTTGTTAAATCATTTCTTATAAAAAATGATTAAATAATTTGTATTTGTACTGCAATTCTGAATATAAATTACATAATTATAGTTCCATGTAAGAAAAATAAATATATTTTTTTTTTTATTTTTTTTTCAAGTGAATTTAAATTGTTTTCTTTTTCCATATTTAACTCAATGCAGAATATCAGAATATAAATGTTTGTTCCGTTTTTTGTTTTGCAAAATTTAAAAGCTTTACCTATACTCAATGAATCGGTTTAATTTAAATTTTTAAAATGATACAAATATACCTATTTTTATTTTCATAAATAATTTGATCTGTTGTAACCCTCTCTCGGCAGTAGAAACATACATGCGTCGAATAGTACACAAGATAATGCTTTTATCGGGCTTTTCCTCAGGGGCCTTACAGAAACAAAATAAATTGACATAATTCCACTAACAATTAATTATGCTTCCATTAGACTTTTGTACACACAATAGCTTTTTTCAGGCCTTTGTAAGCAGGCCCTCCCAGAGCTCTTGGCAGTGCTTCCTAATGAAAGCTTTTTCCTTGCTTTTATTGCGCATGCCTCTCAAAACAAATTTCTGGGAAGCCTTACGAAAACTATAACCAAATTGTAAATATTCAGACTTGTAGAAAATTAAAGATTCTGCTTGTAATAGGTTTGTAGGAAGGTGTTTTCAAAAATATAGCTTCGAGAATTTACAACTTCTATGTCCAAACTAAATACAAGCCTTGCAGAAATAATAACTTATAGAAATTCAAAAAATGAACCTTATACAGGAAAAATTGTTAGTTGGGTACGCACGCGTTACGCATGCGTTACACATGTGTGGTGGTTCTACTGGGAATGCTCTATGTTAACTAGATAAAGCGCAGCTCGCTGTATAATATGGCTAATGAGCCGCAATTATAATATTAAAGAGAAGACATGTTGATAGTTTAGAACTGATTTTATTATCCAATATTTCACCGCTATTTATACTACTAAAAATCAATGGGTTATCCCCACTTATGCTTAAGAACTATCTTACAAATACTTTTGTGCTGCATCAGCATTCTATTTTCAATATATACAATATGTTGGGGCAGTCTAATAATTATGACTCAATGAAATTATGAATCTGGAACATAGTGTAACAAAATACTTCTACGACACTTCATGTGCATAGTCACCCAAGTGGTGGCAATGCCCTGAGCACAACACTCAGTTTCGTTTGGTAAAAAAGAAACAAATAAATAAATTTGATATTAAACTTTATAGTTTCGAATATCAATGAAATTTACTATTTCAATTGTGTCGATCGAATACTACATGTGGCTTTGTTTACGTTTGAGAAATGAGAAATGATTTTACGTTAATGAAATGAAAGAATGCTTTTATTACACTACATCCTTCCCCTTTAAAAAAATGATATTTGTGTACATTTCTAAAATTTAAATAAATATCATTTGACTTTTTTGTGATATTGTTATTTTTAGTTTATGTATTTCTAGCTTTAATTAAATTATTATTATGTATTTCATATTTCTTATCATCTAATAAAATAGTACTATTTACACTGTTTTGAGATATAATTTTATATGGTCCTCTAAAAGGTTTATCGAATTTTCTTGTGTTTTGATTTTTTAAATATACATAATCTCCTACGGTAAAGTTTGATTTGTTTACATTTTTCTGAGAATTTTGTCTTTTATATTTGTCTTCAATTAAGTGATTTTTTGCTTGTTCATGAGCATGTCTTAGTTTGCATTTCAATTCATTCAAGTAATTGTCAATATTATAAATTGTATCTTTATTTTCTATTACTTCACATGGAAGTGTACATAATTTTCCAAATACAAGTTCAAATGGTGAATATAAAGTGCCGCTGTGTGGTGTAGAGTTATAACAATAAGTATAATATGGTAACCATTCTTCCCAGTTACTTTTATCCCCTACGCTCATAATATATTCATTAAATACTCTATGATTTCTTTCTATTGATCCCATTGTTTCATGGTGAAAAGGTGTGGAAACTATCTTTTCTATCTTTAAAAGTGTACAAATATTCTTTAGCAATTCATTAGTAAATTCTGTTCCTTTATCTGTTTTAAGTTTCTTAAAGCATCCATATTTAAGAATAAATTTTTCTACTATTGCTTTTGCTACAGTATTCGCTTCTTTAGTTTCTATCGGGAATGCTTCTACAAATTTCGTTAAATCACATTGTACCGTTAATATGTATCTATAACCATTTGATGGTCTAAGTGGTCCTACAGTATCAATTGTTATTGTTTCAAATGACGAACTGGGTGTATCTGTAATTACAATATTTTCTTTTGTGTATCTTGTTATCTTTGTTTCATTGCATGTTTTGCAATTGTTAACAAATTTTTTAACCATTTTATTCATATTCTTCCAAACATATTTTTGTTTTAACTTATTGACGCATCTTCTGATACCGCAATGTCCTCCTATTTTGGAATTATGATATTCTTTTATCAATTTGTGCATTTCTTTCTCATCTATTATCTGCTTTGGAGGTTCAAATAATATTATGTCTAGACATTTGTCCTCATTTATATTTTCTTGCAGCTTATTAAATATTTCTTTAAATTTTTGTATGCATACTTCATTAAATATTAGACTATTTCTTGCTAGCGCTAGTCTTTTAACACCGGCATTGTTCATTTTGAATATTAGCTTCCTCAGAATCAATTTTATCTCTGATAAAGATTTATCGCTATATTCTACAACTACAGTGTTTGCTGCTATTATTATTTCATTTATTTTCCTCTTTGTAACTTTACTTTCTTTAAATTCTATCTTTTTTAATCGCCTTATGTCCGATATTGATGTACAGTCCCAAATATGAAGGTAGCTAGTCTCCACGATTGAGTCCAAGGCTATTGCACAATGTTCTTTTTCCTTTGGTATCTTCTCTTTATTTTTATTCATTGCTCTAGTTAAAACGTCTATGTTGTATTTTGGTATCATTTCTTTCAATTCATCAGAATCAATTTTTATTCTTGATAAAGCATCTGCATTGGTATTCATCTTGCCCTTTTTAAAAATTATTTCAAAATCATAATCCATCAAGTCAACTCGTATTCTAGTTAATTTAGATGATGGGTTTTTGTGAGTGAATAAACTGACTAATGGTCTGTGGTCTGTGTAAACTTTGAATTTTCTACCGAAAAGATATGGTCTAAAATAATTTATTCCCCAATGTATTGCTAACAATTCCTTCTCTATAATGGGTTTATTTAATTCGTGTTTATTTAGGGATCTACTGGCATATGCTATAGGTTTATCTGTTCCAATTTCTCCCTGTGACAAAACTGCTCCTAAAGCAAAATTCGAAGAATCTGTAGTAAGAATGAAAGGTTTTTTGAAATCAGGATAGCTAAGTATGGGAGGAGTTATTAAACTTTGCTTTAGTATGTTAAAAGATTTTTCACAGTCTTCTGTCCAAGAGAATATTTGTCTCTTTTTTAATAACAGGTTCAAGGGTTTAGCTATCTCTGCGAAGTTTTTTATAAATTTTCTATAGTAGTTACAGAATGCTACAAATCTTCTAACATCATCTGCATTTTTAGGCAGTGGATACTTTTTAATTGTTTCATACTTCCTTGGATCGGGTTTAATTCCATTTGACGTTATCAAATGACCCAAATAAATTACTTCTGGCTTCAAGAAATCACATTTTTCTATATTTAATTTCAAATTATATTTGCGAAGTCTTCCTAAAACTTTGATCAAATTTTCGTTGTGATCTTTCAAATTCTTACCAAATACTATCACATCATCTACATATAGAAAAGCTGAGGCTTGTAAACCACTAAGAGCTATCGACAACATCCTCTGAAAACTATTTGTTGAGATTTTCAATCCGAAAGGAAGTCTCTTGAATTGGTAATGACCCTCATTAGTTGAAAATGCCGTCAATGGTCTAGAATTTTTGTTTAGTGAAATTTGATGAAATGAGCTTGTCATATCTAGAGTGGAAAAATATTTAGCATTACCTAATTTATCTAATACATCTTCTAATCTCGTGAGTGGAAATTTGTCATCTACAACTTTTTTATTTAAAGACCTAAAATCTACTACTAATCTCCATTTAGTTTGTCCATTTAGTGTTTTTTTTGGAACTATAAGTAATGGTGAGTTATATGGACTAACGGATTCTTCTATTATGTCATTTTTTAATAAATCAGATACTTGCTTTTGTATTTCGTCTAATTGCGTGTTTGGTAGTCTATAGTTTTTTATGTATACTGGATTTTTGTCAGTTAATGCGATGTTTTGTTCGTAGAAATTGTTTGTTGTTAGTTTTTCATCAACATCATGGAAGACATCATGAAATTCTTCACAAATACTTAGTATAGTGTGAGCAGAAGATTTATCTAAGTTGTTTATTTGAATTTTCTCTATTAAGTTTTTAAATTTTTGCTTGTCTTTAAATCTTGTATTATTCGATAATATTCTATATTTGCTCAAGGGTTCTATTCCTATCATGGAATTTTCTATTGTTTCCTCTTTATCTGTAGTATTCAGTATCTTGATATGCTTTATTCCTTTTGCAGGCAATATTGAATTGGCTAAGAAAATTCCCTTTTTGATTTCATTCCCGATGAGAACACTATCTTCATTCAAATCTAGTTTGATACTTTTTACTATTTCTGTTCTTGGTGGAATTGTTAATTTTCCTAAATTCTTCATGGTCATATTTAATGGTAGTGTTATTTCTTCATCTTGTACTAATACTACAAGCACACAAGTTTCATAGTCTATTTTACAGTTATAAGCTTTAAGAAAATCTCTTCCTAGTATTGCATCGGTAGTTATATTTATTTCTTCATTGACAACGTGAAATTGATGTTCTACATTAGCTTCTCCTATTATGAGTTCTAGATTTGATACACCCCTAGAAAATATTATTTTGTTTGTAATGCCGTTTATTTGACATGCCGAATTTTCATTTAATTTTTTCACCATATATTCTTTACAGACAGAAATATCTGCACCCGTGTCAATTAAAAATTTGAAAGTTTTGTTTAGATGTTTTATTGTTATGTTAACGAAATTTGTGTCATATTCCCCATAGAAATTTAATACTTTTTTTGATTTCCCCGATTCTGTTGACCGGGGATACCTATGTTTTCCGACCTAGTATTGTTATTATGGTATCCTCTTGCACTACCTCTACCTCTATTATAACTGTTATTTCTTTCATAGCTATTGCTATAAATATTGTTATTGTATTGTCTGTCTTTATTGTATCTATTATTGTTATTGAATCTAGGGTAAGAATTGTTATATTGCTGTCTACCTCTAAAATTTGTTCTAAATTGCATGACATTGTTTTGTCGCGACGAAACTTCAACTTCAGTAGCTATCTTTATAGCTTCATTGAATGTCGTAATTCTAGATGCTTGTATGACATGTCTTGTAGCTTCGTTCAATCCGTTTTTAAAAGCATTTAGTCCTAACTGATCGTTTAAATTTATTATAACTTTTCTATTTGATTCACCTTGTTCAGCTATTTGTATCTCATTTAATTGAGCTATCAGTAATTCTATTCTTTCAGCAAATCTATGTACTTCTTGAGTTCCTTGGTGTGATCTTGCTAACTCACTATGTATTTTCAATGGATTTGTTTTTGGTTTATAAATTTCTGTTAAAGCCTTTTTAAGATCAGGAAAAAGTTGTGGTTGATTTTCTAATGTAAGAAGCCTGTTTCTCACTTTGTCAATTACTTTTGTTGCTATTATAAATTTGATTAACTTTTTCTTTTCTAATTCCTCACCTAATGTATCAGTATAAAACTCAATTAGTCCTAAAAAATTTGATAAATTTTTCGAATCACCATTGAATTCTGGTATTAGCTTTGTAGCTACCAATATTTCAAATTTTGCCATTTCTTTTGAAATTGACTTTTCTAGTTTTGGTGTTAGTAGTTCTGTTATTTTATTTCTTATTTCTAAGTATAAAATTTGTATCTCTTCTACTTCATCTTTTTTACAAGCTATTAAAATCGTTTTCCAAATATCTTCTACTTCTTTTTTTGTATTTGAAATGTACTCTTCTGAGTATTGTCTACCTGGGCTTTTCTTTAAATTTTTCAATATTCTTTTTAATTCTTCTATTTTATCCATTGAAAGGAAATTAATAGTTTTTTTTTTTTTTTTTTTTTTTTTTTTTTTTTTTGTATATTTGTCAATTTATATATGTTTTATCTTTAAACATTTTGTTTAAACATTGTTAAGTCTATTTCTCAATACTTGTTTTCTAACATACTTTTTATAATAGGAGTGTATTTTTGCAAATAACAGAATTATTATTATAAAAAAAATGTATATATTTATGTTGCTGCTGTTAAAAATCTGGTTGGTTTGACTGCTATTCAGGTTGTTATTAATTACTTCCTTTGACTGCGGCTGTCCCATTTTCGTAGTTCACAAATCAATTTATTCTTTAAAGCCTTGTCAATTGTAATTGCGATTATTCTGTGGAGTTCAGCTTTTCGTTGTCGTTCCCTTACTGCTTTGCCGGCTCTCGGTCTTCTGGTTTTTACAGGGGTTTTGGAGATTTGTGTTGCAGATGTCTTTTTATTTCTTCTTAGGTATTCTTCAATCGTCAGGGGTTTCGGGCCCGCTGTTTTGGGAGTGGGTGTATACACAGGTGGTGTAAACTTTAGTGAGTCGTCTGTCAGAGGTGTATATTCCTCGACCTCGACCGATGATCTTCTTGGTGTATTCAGTTCTTCAAAAAGCTCATCGAGTTGTTGCTCGTTGTAGCTCATTTCTTTATGGTCCGCTACTGGTGGTAAAACAAAATATTTTTTTTTTTTGTATACCTAACAGTTTGGCAGGATCGCCATGTGGTGGTTCTACTGGGAATGCTCTATGTTAACTAGATAAAGCGCAGCTCGCTGTATAATATGGCTAATGAGCCGCAATTATAATATTAAAGAGAAGACATGTTGATAGTTTAGAACTGATTTTATTATCCAATATTTCACCGCTATTTATACTACTAAAAATCAATGGGTTATCCCCACTTATGCTTAAGAACTATCTTACAAATACTTTTGTGCTGCATCAGCATTCTATTTTCAATATATACAATATGTTGGGGCAGTCTAATAATTATGACTCAATGAAATTATGAATCTGGAACATAGTGTAACAAAATACTTCTACGACACTTCATGTGCATAGTCACCCAAGTGGTGGCAATGCCCTGAGCACAACACTCAGTTTCGTTTGGTAAAAAAGAAACAAATAAATAAATTTGATATTAAACTTTATAGTTTCGAATATCAATGAAATTTACTATTTCAATTGTGTCGATCGAATACTACATGTGGCTTTGTTTACGTTTGAGAAATGAGAAATGATTTTACGTTAATGAAATGAAAGAATGCTTTTATTACACTACACATGCGTTACGCATACGGTACGAATGCGTTACGCACGCGTTACGTATGTGTTACGCACACGTTACGAATGCGTTACGCACGCGTAAATCATGCATTACGCATGCGTTACGGACGCATTACGCACGCGTTACGCATGCGTTACGGACGCATTACGCACGCGTTACGCATGCGTAATACCCCTTTCCCAATCCGGTTGGCCACCGTGGGAAAAGTAGGCCGAAACCCCCCAGAAGACTCAATAGAGTCACTGATTAAGAAAAACTCAATCAATAAAGCCAATAATAAAGATAAAAACTTTTTCATATCAACTTTTAATGTTAGAACTTTGATGGCAAAAAACAAATACGAAGAACTAATGAACGCGCTACAAAACACTAAATGGAACGTCATTGAATACGAGGAAGGTAATGTGTTTGCCTATATTGGAGAAAGGCAAGGAATGTATGGCGTAGGATTTATTATGAAATCTACCAGTAAGAAATATATTCAAGAAATCAAAATGGTTAACGAACGAGTAATAGGTATGAAGATCATCATAGGAAATCACAAACTGTCTATCATTCAAGCATATGCTCCAACGGAGAAGGCAACAGACCTAAACATCGAAAAATTGTATGCTACTTTAGAAGAAGCAACAAAACACTTCAAAAACGAAAACATACTAATAATAGGCGACTTCAACAGCAAAATTGGAATGCCTCTTCAAGGTGAGGAAACAATCATGGGCCCGTTCGGCTACGGATGTAGAAATCCAAGTGGAGAACGATTAATAAAAAATTTGTGGGAAAATCGCCTTACAGCAGCCAATACTATGTTTCATAAGAAGGACAGTAGAAAATGGACTTGGAAATCTCCTAATGGTCTCATTAAAAACGAAATAGATTTCATCCTCACGAATAACCGAATCATTATAAAAAATGTAGATGTATTGAACAGGTTTGAGTTTGATTCAGACCATAGAATGGTAAGAGCAAATGTAAGAATCAATCACTCGACTAAAAAGCATCCTATAAATAAGAATTTATCTCTAGAAGTCACTCCATCAGAAGGAAGCATTAACGACTTCAACCAGAAACTAAGAGAAAGTCTAATTATACCTTATTCGGAAAACATTTCATCTCTAAATCTTCAAAATACCTACAATAACATCTCTGATAAAATTATTCAACTAGCATCTGAAACTATATATAAACCGAAAAATAAAAGAGGGGACAAACTGAAAAATACAACAATACAACTTAAAACTCTTCGCAATGAATGCAAACTACATATCAAACAGGATTAATAAGAGTTTAATAACAATCTGATCAAGAAAACTTTGGAAAATACAGGATCTATCAAAAGGATTAAGACAATTTTAGAACCCAACAAAACATGGATTAATTACCTTAATTCCAAGAAGAGTGTCATTACTCTACGTGAAGAAATTAACGAAGCTGCAACAAACTTTTACAGAAACTTGTAGAAATCAACTCCTATAACAAACAGTTCTATTTTAGTCGCTTTAAATAATATTTCAAACATCCCGCGCTTCCAAATTGATGAAATAAAGCAAACTTTAAGAAGTCTGAAAAATAACAAATGCTTTGGAAATGATTATATTCAAAATGAAATGCTAAAGATAGGAATGCCAATAATATCTAAAAAGCTTTCCAACCTCTTCAACGCTATCTTACTGCACAAAAAGGGATGTGAAAACGACATTAATAATTGCCGTCCCATAAGTATTATGTCTGCAATTTATAAAGTTGTTAGGTGCCCGTTATAGGGTGCCCGCGACCGCTTCGCTGGTCGTTAATAAAAACTCAAAGTTCTCTTCAAAATGTTTATCTATTGTGACGCTCATTACATTTGTTGTCTTTCTTTTTGGATTTATAAAGAACGCTGATGTATTGCCTACTACGGGGCATACAACATATAACTGCCCGTGTGAAAATACTGGTCATTGTAAACGCAAGGCGAATTGGAAATTGAATCCGTTTGAAATTGAATGGTAAATCAGATGGAATTAGCGGAATTCGGGGAATAAAAACTTCTTCTCCCTTATACTTTCCTTTTAAAATTGTGGCTTCGATTACATTATTTATTAAGCGCTTAACAGCATGTCTAGTCCTAGATTTATATTCCGAAGCATGATGACTTATATGATACTAATTCACCAATTATTCCATTTTGAATATCCCAAGTAACATAGTTAACATCTTTATTTTTTCCTGCTAGTATTTTTCGTTCGCTCAACCAAGCATGATCTTTATATCGCTGTCCAATATTTGGAAACACTTTTTTAATCAATTCTTCTTTAGTTTCGGTAATCTCACAAAAATTTTCCGTCAATGTTATTAATCCATCATCAATAGGCATTTTGCCATCACCAATATTCAACAACTGCTTTGAAAACAACGGCCGATGAATCGTTTTGCAATTCAACACGCATATTTATTTTCAATCTGATTGATTTGACATATCTCCACAAATTAGGTGATTTCAAACATGCATTAATTTCATCCGCTGGAGTTGATTGTGGAACTTCGCGCAATGTTTGTCGAAAATCACCGGCCAATAATATAAAGAAATCAACAAATAAATTTTGTTTGCTTTGAAGATATTCAAAGCTTCCAATGACTTCTTATGAGCCATCGTGCATTAATCCCACACAATAATCTTACATTGTTGTAATACCTGTGCTGTTCCCAAATTCTTTGGAATGTTACATGTGATGGGTGTTTCATTAATATGAATGTTCAATATGGTAAATTCAGTAGGCCGATTCTGAAAAGCGCGGCGGATTTGTATTTTCATAGTCTTAAAAAGGCTTCCGCTTTCCAGTTTTTGTTTTAAAATGATAGGTTTCTAGGTGATCGAAATGTTTATGATCGATCTCAAACAAAAAATGGAAAGCAAAAGAGCTTTTGAGAATACAAAAATAAAAGTCCGCCAATGAAAGCGATCCGCCGCGGTTTCCAAAATCCGCCTACAGTCTAGAACGTGCGGTTCCACCACCTCCCAATAAGGAAGCAGCGATTCCCGATAAAGCGAGCTCCAATGCTAATTTGATTTTTTTTTTTGACCGAATACATTCTAAAATAAGTGAAACTAAAAATGTCTTTCCGGTACATCCGGTGCATAAAAAAAAAAAACCCCTTTCTCATCATAAACAGCTTTCATGAATAATAAATATTGACTTTTCGTTTCGATTATATAAAGAATTGTTGTTTTGTTTAATTTTTTACTTTGAATGACAATAATAAAATCTGAATTTCCGTTTTGATTTTATAAACAAATGTTGTTTCATTTTTCTTCGTTTTGTTGACATATTATTTTTTACTTTGAATTGTTTTTGTCATAAAAATGGTAAGCGCGAGCACAAAGTCATTTTTTTAAATACAAACCTGCTACAGACCAATACCTTTCCAACAAAAAAAAATCATCGAATTCGGAGCTGCCAAACTTTAGATATAAGAACACAAACGAAGAACAATTCATTGCGTAACGCGTCCGTAACGCATGCTTAACGCATGCGTAACGCGTGCGTAACGCGTGTGTAACGCGTGCGTAACGTGTGTGTAACGCATGCGTAACGCATGTGTAACGCTTACGTAATGCATGCGTAACGCGTGAGTAACGCATGCGTAACGCGTGCGTAACGCATGCGTAACGCGTGCGTAACGTATGCGTAACGCGTGCGTTCATACCGTTCAGGTTCTCAAGACCGTTCAGGATCTCAAAGAAGGGAAAAAATCTGAAATATTACAAGCGCTAATTAATAACAAATACAGGTCAGAATAAGATAGCTTACTTCATTTGGCTGCAATGATAGGTAAAGTTAATGCAGTTAGATATTTGATCAGAAAAGGTATTGATGTTAATGCTTGAAATGTTTTGCATCATACTCCATTACGTCTTGCGGCAGGCATAGGACATGCAGAAGTTGTAAAGATTTTGATAAGAGAAGGAAACGCTGAAATAGATGTCTTTGAGGCGCGAAATCAGACACCAATGCACTATGCAGTTAATAATAAAAGATAGTAAAGTTACTGCTAAAGCTAAGTGCAGGATCTCAAGACCATTCAGGATCTCAAGACCGTTCAGGATCTCAGGGCCGTTCAAGACGGTTCAAAACCTCAAGACCGTTCAGGATTTCAAGACCGCCCCAACTAACAATTTGTATAAGGTCCAATTTTCAGAATTTGATAGGCTATTGCTGACATAGAATAATTTGAAGGCTAAATAATGCAAGTCAATCATTTAATGATTTATTTATTTCAAAATAGCTTGCTTAGTGCTCTTAAATTTGTTCCTATATGAGACTTCATGTAATGAGGTCCGCGGAGACCTTTTTAAGGCCTGCCGAAATTGGTTGCCTAAACTAGAAAAATAATAGCTTTTAAAGAATATTCAGCTGAAAGTTATTACAGACAACTCCTTTACGGCTTTTTTAAGAAAGTAATCGCTCATCATGAAAATGTCAGATAGATGTTAAAATATATTGCTTTGAAGAACGTTATTTTCGCCCACGTACATTTTTTAAGCATAAAACAAATAAAAACTATAAGAATTGCTTCTGCCTTTTTGTGCATAAAAATATCTTCGCTTGAGTTTCTCAAAAGTATAGTCTTGCAAGAATTTTTTTTAAAGTATTTAAAACTCCAACAAGTTAAAAAAAAGTTGTTCGCGTATTTTACTTAATAGCCTCAATTCGTTTTTTAGAGTAAACTATTATCCTTCGTTTCCACTGACGACTTCACCAAAATTAAAACTAAAAAAAAACGAGATGCATTTTTGAAATATGTAGGTGTATAACAAGACTGATGATCATGATCAATCAGTTTGTACAAGTGGAATTTGCTTTTCTGTAAAAGTTATTGACTTACGTAAGGGAACATTATAGCTTTTGCATTTTGTTGATAGCAAACTTAAGGAAATCAAAAATTAGTTGAATAAAGCGCCGGAAATTTGCTTTGGTTGTGACAAATATATTGGCTTCCGTAATAAAATTAAAGCTTTTGCATTTTGTTAATAGTAAACTTATACAAACCAAGAATTTATATTTGTGACAGATACTGCCATCCATCTGAAATGTACAGCTTTTGCATTTTGTTAATAGCTTGCTTATTAAAATCAAAAATGAAAGCTAAGAAAAAAGAGGAATTTTGTGTGTTTTTACATGCATTTATTGCCTTCCTTTATTTTATTTTTGTTTTCATTTTGCTATAGAAAACAAACTTAGGTATATCGGAAAATGAAATATTATACGTAACTAATTGTCCCCTTAGGAGTAGAGACTTTGAAAGAATTTAACAACTTAATTACACTGCTGCATCGCACATACATACATTACATTTGTAAGTATATCTATTTGCTTGCAAAAAAACTAAGAACTTTTTTCAAACATATGGTACGATAAAAAAGGTCATGCATACCTTATAGAATATTGAAAACATTATAGATTGACTGGTGTATTTGAAAAGTTCTAACTATGTATATACTTAACTTATGCTAAATATTTTTCAAATACTTAAAGAATTTAATGATTGATACTTTAAATTCAATCTTCTAAAACCCTATGGGTACCAATGTTTAATGAAAATTTAGTTTGATTTTTTTTGGGCTTGCGTAACGCATGCGTTACGCATTACGCATGCGTTCTGCATCCGTTACGCACGCGTCACGCATACATTACGCTTGCTTTACGCACGCGTTACGCATTCGTTACCGCTCAAGCCGTACAGGATCTCAAGACCGTTCAAGATCTCAAGGCCTCAGGACCGTTCAAGATCTCAAGACCGTTCAGGATCTCAAGACCGTTCAGTATCTCAGGACCGTTGAAGATCTCAAGACCGTTCAGGATCTCAAGACCGTTCAGGATCTCAGGACAGTTCAAGATCACAAGGCTGTTCAAGACAGTTCATGTTCTCAGGACCTTTCAAGATCTCAAGACCGTTCAAGATCTCAAGGCTGTTTAGGATCTCAAGACAGTTCAGGATCTCAGGACCATTCAAGATCTCAAGACCGTTCAGGATCTCAAGACCGTTCAGTATCGGACTACCGTTCAAGACCTCAGGACCGTTCAAGATCTCAAGACCGTTTAAGATCTCAAGACCATTCAGGATCTTAGAATCATGCGTAACGCGTGCCTTCCGCGACAGTAGCGCCAGCATAAGTAAGTAAGTAAGGAGGTGCCACCTTTCCATAGATGCATTATACTCTACGAAAACTTTAAGTTGAAAAATCGTAGAGGGTTTCGTTATCTTGGAGGTGCCACCTTTCCATAGATGTTTCATACTCTACGAAAACTTTAAGTTGAAAAATCGACTCTATCTTTATCTTTACTATAAGTTTCCACCAGACACTAAACCGAGATTTAGCAAGACTATCACAAATCTCCTTGAAATCTCGAAGATTTACCATACAAATTTTAATCTCCTCAAATGAAGATTTCAGATAAAACTCATGCAAATCCACTTGGAAACATTAGTTTATCAAATCAAACAAACTTTTTTTCGGATAATAATAATTGTGGAACCGACCCATTTAAACGCCATTTTCGTTTATTGACAGATGGAAATGTAAACAAAAACTATCTATCTCACTTCCACTTCATATCAAAAAAATGAAACCCCATTTCAATGTTTTTCCATAATCCTCTTTTTAATCTTTTCGTGCACCAAAAAAACCTCATTACCTAAATCTCGGTTTAGTGGTTGGTGGAAACGAAGTAATAAACTTGATTATCTCGAGAACTAAGCACCGCAGAGGGTTAGAACTATCATTTTCGTGCTGTAGGAGGTGCCACCTTTCCATACATGTGTCATGCTCTACGAAAACTTTAAGTTGAAAAATCGACTCTATCTTTATTTTTAAACTCGATAATCTCGATTATCGTAGAGGGTGCATGCAGTGAGACAGGTAGATTTTATGTGAGTGTTAGAGAGATGGGTAGATTCCACCCAAATTGCACCGATGCGCCACTTTCAAACAATATTCTCGGATTCAACATGATACATTTTTTATTGTGTGAGTGAAAGATAGATAGATTTCAAGGGTGGGAGATAGGGATGGGTAGATTGAACTGAGAGGATTTACTCTTCATCGTATGGACACAACGAACATATTAACACCAAGTATTAAAAATCCAATGTGGATACGCACTATCTTTATCTTTAAACTCGATTGTCTGGAGAACTAAGCATCGCAGAGGGTTAAAACTATAATTTTAGTGATCTAGGAGGTGCCACATAGATGTATCATACTCTACGAAAACTTTAAGTTAACACTTTAACTTTAACAAAACTTGCCGAAGATTTTCGTTTGTTTCCATATAAAGTCTATTGGCTTAACGCACATTAGGGACAGTGTGAGAAGGAATGTGATAAAAATGTCCTCAAACGTTGACGTTGGGAGATTTTTTTTCATTCCCCTTACTTCTTGCCCTTCTCGCCCACAAACTCCCAGTTTCCAGCAACTCAGTTTCCTTGTGTGAAAGCAGTCATACTCTACGAAAACTTTAAGTTGAAAAATCGACTCTATCTTTACACATGCGTGTATGTAATGCAAGCGTAGGTAACGCATGCGCATGCAAGCGTAACGCTTGCCTAAATCGATTGGCGCCCTCAGATTTTGACATTTCGACACTTATTAAATTTCAAAGTGAAATTTCTCGGTTTCTGTTGGTGCTAAGGCACTGGCCGAAAGACTAGGTAATACCACCCTCCTAAATCGATTGGCGCTCTCAGATTTCGACACCCGACCAGAAACCCACAGAGCTTTAATATTTTTGTATTAATATTTATTTATTATAATTATATTTTTACAACTTTCGTTAAAACGTAAAATTTGTCACATCTTAGGTGATATGGTATAATTTCCTTATATTCGCTTCTTTTCGCGCGAAATTGTTATACAACAATAATACAGGTTTGTATAAATTTTTTTTTCTGCAAAATAAAGCAAATAAGTTTCGATAATATTTTCCTCTCGATTTACAAACTCACATATTTTATTATTCTATTTTCGGGATTCGAATCCTGCTGGTACCAAATATTTTTTTTTAAACAATGAAGTTTAAACCTAAAGCATACGCAAAGCATCAACTCATTAAAATTTGGACTTTCCACTCGTATATCGCAAGGTGGCCTAGTGGAAGTGTGCTCGGACAGTTGATCAGAAGGGCGTGAGTTCAACCCCCGGAAAAATCATGTAAGTAAAAATTTAAGTTTTTTTCAATTTAATTAAATTCTATACATTTCAGATAAACAAACATGAGAATATTATGTAACAATACAAAATAAAATGAAAATAAGCTAGAGAAATTTTTATTTTTCAACTGTATTGATAGGCTTTTATAAAGTCTTACACAAAAGAACTTATTAGGCCTTTTTAAGACCTTAGTATAAAAGTTATTTGTTTTCAAAGTAACTGCAGGTGAAAGACATTTTAAGACCTTATTATACAGATTATTGTTTTCAGTATCTTGTTTCTTTAAGGCCTTTTTATAATGTTCGTGGAAAGGTAATGATTTGCATAGCACTTGTGATGGAAGTTGTTATGGGAGTTTAATAGCTTGTATAACCTTCGCCAAAATGATTTGCATAAGACCTGTTATGGTTACTATACAAGCCAGGAAATAGCTGGTATTGAACATACTACAAGCTTAATTGTTAGTTGGGTACGCATCCGTTACGTTGGTGTTGACGCATGCTCAGAGTTTTCCCAGCAAAAAATTATGTGAATTGTATCTGTTTTGTATTTGTTTTGGTTACTATACAAGCCAAAAAATAGCTTCTTTAAGGTCTTATTAAGATGTTCGTGGAAAGGTATTGATTTGCATAGTTCTTGTGATGGGAGTTCTTGTGGAGCTGATTAGCTTTTATAACTTACGCCAAAATGATTTGCATAAGACCTGTTATGGTTACTTTACAAGCCAGGAAATAGCTGGTATTGAACATACTACAAGCTTAATTGTTAGTTGGGTACGCTTTCGTTACGTTGATGTTGACGCATGCTCAGAGTTTTCCCAGCAAAAAATTATGTGAATTGTCCATTTTAAACTTACTAAGCGGGAGCATATTTTCATATTTCTTTTAAAGCTATACAAATGGACACTTATTTAATTAACAAAATTAAAAAAAGTACGTATACGCCAGGGTGAATGTAATTTGAATTTCAATTTATAAATTTATGTTCTCATACTTTAAGCAGAACAAAATTGGGTTTAACTAAGAACATAAAATAGTGTAATATGTGCTTTATAGATGAATGAACAAAATATTTAAAAGAGTAAGTAACAACACTATTTTTTCTGTTTTTAAGTTCAAGACAAAATTTGAACGAATGCTAAAGGAAAGTACGTATCTTTAATGTTTTTTTTTTTTAAATTAGTTTTGCTTTTCTAAAATATTCAAAATTGTCATGGATTTTATATAAAGTAGTTAAAAGATAATCTATGACGTATCCATGAATTTGGTGTTTGTTTGGCTGGCCCAATTTTCGGCCACTGGTGATACTAGTTTGACATTAAAACGAGAAAACTGGAAGGATTGCTTTCTTCCACTTTCGCTCCTGAGAATAACTTACAGCGAAAACGGTCGAAATTGAGTCCCTTATTGCGAGTGTCGTTCAGCGTTCGATTCGACAAAAGTCGAACGTACCAAAATGTTTGCTGAGTTAAATCTGCGGCCAAAAACTGTTGGGATATATTTATATTATTGTGATCATTTGTAAAAACTAAGCTCCTGAGATCTGATGCAACCATAAATTAAGATATTTCGAATTTCAGACGATCCACTTTCGACAAAAGTCGTTCATCGATACGGAAACGACACTAGCAACAAGGGCCTGAGAATCGCTTTCAATACGACCCGACGCGCTTTCCAGAATCGGCCTACAGGTCATTTTTTATTCACATGACAACTGTTTCCAAAAAGAAAAAAAAAAAAAAAAACATCAACACAAGAGCAATTTTTATCTTATTTTATATTTATTTATATATCTCTCTAATAAGTGTATATAAATTAAAATAAATAAATACATTATATATATTTTCTTTTTTTGTTTATTTTTACGTTTTAGTTTTATGTTTTTTTTTTTTATTTTTTGTTATTGTTATTTTATATATTTTTAATAGGTTTTCTTGTCTTTGTATTTTACGTTCGTCTTCCTACCATTCTCGCATTATTATTATTTTTTTATTTTTTTCAACATAGTTTCAACTTTTGCATATTCAACAAAACAATACATAATCATAACAGATGACTCTCGAGACACTTCTGGTCTGATTTCTCATAGTATAATCTCAGCATTCAACTTTGTTTGTCCATTTCCCGCTGTTTGGCTGATGAGAATAAGTTAACACTTGTTTTTTATCATTTGTTCATTTCGATCCCCTCTCTTGGTAATAGTGTAGATGTAAATTTTTTAAAACTAATATTATTTTCCCCTTATTTTTCTGAATTGTGGATGTATTATATATATTAAGCTATATATATTTGTTTATTTTTAACTAATCTAACTGAAAAATTCCGATCATTTCTTACACATAAAATTAATACATAAAACCATGTACATGCATACATTAAAAATATATGCTACATGCATTTTTTTTTTTTTTTGATGATTTTGTATACTCGTTTTGTTTTATTTAATTTAGAATAAATATATATTTGTTCTTGTTTATTTCTATTTGTTTACTTCTCTATAATTTATTTGTTTATGGTTTATGTGTTTTTTTTTTATTTTATTTTTATTTTCAGTTGGAAGAATTTGTTACCCAGTTCTGGAATCTGAAGGAGATCTCAAGAACTTAGTAAACTTCCCTTGTTTTTTTTTATTATTATTTTTTATGTTTTTAAGGTTCTGGGTAAAAAGAAAAAACAAGTAATAAGTGTTTTTTTGTATTTGTTTTAATAAATGCAACAAATTAATAAAGAAAATTAAATAAAAATATATTTTTTGGAAACTCGAAATTTTTCTTAAATTTAATAAAGAAAACAGAATTTTTAATATGAAATGGTGCATAGAGATAACATTTTTTTATATAGTATTTATCGAACGAAAAAGAAAATTGAAAATTTCGGGTTTTTAAAAGAAATAATGAAAAAGAAAAAACAAAAATATATGCGAAGTCAAAATGATAAGTGTTTAGTTACGATCATTTCATTACTAAATAATTAATAATAATAATTGTAATAATAAATAAATAATATAATGGCTCAGAAAAAAATAAAATTTCTGTTACTTAAAATAATGATTATGCAATTGAGAGCGGATAGCTCTGATGCGGGAGAGAGTTGCCAACTTAACTGACCAGACCGTCTTGTAACTTGGCTGTTAGGATTGGGATGTATGTATGACAGTTGAGATGGAGTCGTTAGAGAATATCACTTCAATTTAACATCTTCATAACTCTGATCCAGGCTGAAACATTTGTCTAATGTATTTTATAGTAATAATAATAATAATATTAACATAAATGTTTGATTAGCTATTGTGTTGCATTTTTTCATTTTTTTTTTTTGGAAATAAATTAGGAATCGAATTAGAAATCTATGTGCATTGATTTTTGTTGTGTTTTTTTTCCTCATATTTCTTCTTCCTGCACTTTTAATGAGATTTCATGTTCTCTTTTATTTCTTTTATTTATGCCTATAAACAATGTGTCTATAAGAGTTGCGTTATTATTGACGTTTTGTTTTATGTTTTGCTTAATCATAGTTTTTTTTTGTTTATATTATTTTCCTTTTGGTATATTTTGTTGCATTTTTTTTTTACTTTTTTTTGTGTAAAATGGACCGGAAATTATTATTATTTTATTATTACGACATTATTTTTATATGTTTGATGCTGGATTAGCGTGACGGTCGGGATCCCTTGTAGTTTGGGTTGGGGTGCCTTGGTTGCACTTGTCGTGGTGCTGAAAAATATAATTTTATCAAATATTGTTCAGACGAAGAGAAAACATTTGTATGTATGTTTATTAGGGTGGTCCTTATAGAGGTCATTGTTTTATTTTGAATGACGCACCCCCCTAATTTGTTCTAAATAAATTAAAAAAAAAAAATCCTTTAAAATTTTAGCTCATTATATTAACGTTAACCCGGCCCCCAAGACGTCTTAAGTTTTATATGGAAATCCCATGTATTTTTGTAAATCAAAATTTGGAACACATGATGTAGTCACTTTTGTCATAATTATAAAAATGTAAAAAAAAAACTACAACAGTTATTTCCCGACTTATGCCATTTAAACAAAAATATATTTTTTATTTAATTTGAGTTTTAATAGATGGTGTAAAAAATACATTTTTTTAAACATGACAAAAGTTACAGCTTGTGTGCAAAAATTTTCTTTATCAAACATTACTAAAGTTATGAATTTTTATAGTTGGATGTACAAAAATACATGGGATTTCCCATATAAAACTTCAGACATCTTGGGGGCCGGGTTAACGTTAATAAAATGAGCGAACATTTTACAGGATTTTTTTTAAATTTATTTAGAACAAATTATGGGGGTGTGTAATTCGAAATAAGACAATCACCTTTATAAGGACCACCCTTATGTATATTGTATATATTAAGTTAAACCAAAGACAAAGTAATGCAAATTGCTCTATGATTTCTTATTTCTCAAAGACATCAATTCTGTCAGAAATGTCTGGTCAAGAGTAGTAGAGAGTTAGTAGAGAGCAGGCAACTGCAACTGGGAACATTCGTTCACATTGGGCCCTCACCGGGAATGTCATCACCTTGGATATTTTACTATGTACGTATATATTCTGAGGGAAATTTTCGAACATCATTCACGTTCCCAAAAGTAAAGAAACATTTTCAGATAAATTTTATTTGCGATAACCCGTATTAAATCCAAAGCAAATACTGGTTGTCCTCGAACTCAACATTATTTGTTTTTTTTTTTTTTAATTTGGAAGTTTTTTGCGACCTATTATAGTGCAGATGTCAACAACAATTGAGCTCTTCGCTAAGAATTGTTGTTGCCTTTCTTAGACACATGTTTTTAGTCGATGGCTACCGACGTATTTATAAAATAAGCTGCACTGATGTGCTGCGAATAATATAATTTCCAGGGGAATTTTGTAATTGCTCGTGGTCTGGCATTGTAATAAGAGAAGAAGACAAGCAATAACAATAGAAAAATTGTTTTTGTTTTTTGTTGTGCACATTTATTGAAACAATTTTTTTGCGACCTATAGTGCAGATGTGTTTCGCCTCGACAACAACAATTCTTACTGAAACAAAAACAATGTTTCTATTGTTATTGTTTGTCTTCTTATTATTTGCTTTTCATAAAACTTATCAAAAACGACTCAACATTTTTCGTCCCAGAAAAATGAATGCAAACAAGTGACGCCATACTAAATTGCTTTTCTATAAACGGAACAAAATGTAACACATGTTATGTAGGTACAGGAGAGGGGAGCACATTTGTACTCGGGGTACCTTTTAACAGTGCTAATAAAATCATAATACCTTAGACCAATTTTTTGTTTATATGACAATACTGGTGTCTTTACTCATGACTTGTGCTTATCTCTTATTCGTTTCGGACAGAAGCCAGCTATGCAGTGTTTTTCCTAATTTGTTTTTTTTTTTGTAAGAGTTAACACAATTTTTGGTTAGGTTTTCCAATTCGTCATTTATAGGTAGTTTAACAGATTCTACAACTTTGTTCATTAGTACGCATGACGCGTTTTTGTTATTTTGTTGTTAATAATAATTTGTATCTACCTCTGAAAACACCGCATAAATACCATAAACATTCCGGTTAAATGCAAGCAGACGGCAAAGCCGTTTAGAAACAAAATATTGTTTTACGGTTGTGAAATAAAATTGTATCTTTTTGAGAACTATTGATTTGAATTTTTGGTGAAAAATTAAAACTTATAACATAGGTTAGGTTAGGTTAAAGTGGCTGTCAGGAAAACGGCTGACACACTTAGACCATAATTAGGTCCGTTGTGATACCACATGATAGGAATGAGGAGATTATCCTCATTACGAAAACCATTCGGAGCTTTTTATGAAGCGAGAGAGACAGTGTATGTCTGTATTAGCTAGATCGCTTGGATCATTGAAAAAGTAGTCCCCAAGAAGGAGTCTGCGCCTCTGTGAAAGAGCAGGACATGTGCAGAGGAGGTGAGGAATTGTTTCCTCCTCCTCTTCGTCCATGCAACTTCTACAGAAGTCATTTGAGAAAACGCCAAGTCTTGTGGCATGTTTTCCTTTAAGGCAGTGTCCTGTTATGACACCTATTACGGAGCTAATTTGTGATCTGCTAAGTGATAGCAAACTTTTAGAGCGCCTAGGGTCTAGCGATGGCCAGATTTCTTTTGTGGCCAGACATGTAGTAAGGTTTGTCCATCTAGAGTTTGCTTTCCTTGCAGAGTTTTGTTTTAGCAAAAGTTTACACGTAGCGATCGGTATACCTATGTTCCACCTGTTAGGCAAAACGGGCATTAGAGTTCCATTTCTGGCAAGTTCATCGGCTTTACAATTTCCCGGAATATCTCTATGGGCCGGCACCCAAAGAAGGTGAATATTAAACTGTTCCGCCATCTCTTCAAGAGACGATCGACAGTTTTGGGCCGTAACGGAGTTGGTAGAGACAGAGTTGAGAGATTTAAGTGCTGCTTGACTATCTGAGAAGATGCGTATATCCGATGTTGATATCACGTTTTCTCTCAGCCAAGACAGAGCTTCTTTAATTGCCAGAATTTCCGCTTGGAATACGCTACAGTGGTTAGGAAGCCGGAAGGAGAGACTTAAATTAAGTCTGTCTGAGTACACTCCGCCACCCACACCTTCCTCAGTTTTCGACCCATCAGTATAAAAATGAACTGAATCACCTTTGAGAGGGTCCCCAACGTCCCAAGATTCTCTTGAGGGTATGGTGACCTGGAAACTTTTGTCGAAATTTAGGTTGGATGTGGTGTAGTCGGAATGACAAGGAATAGATTCATATAACATACATTTATGGCCGAATTCATGAATGACTTTTAAATATTTAAAAGATCATTTAGCCTTAAAATGGGATCACCAACTGCTTTTAAACACCCTTAAGCCTAGTACATACTTGAAACCACCTCGTGAACTCATACAAATTTCACTTTTTTGTTCACCCGTGAACGTGCTAGTGAAGCTGAGTGTAGAATAAAGTGGAGAGTTTTCGTTCACGTACATAATATGTATGTACATATTTTGATATCCCATTTTTTTTTTTTTTTTTTTTTTTTTTTTTTCTTCAGATTGGAACTTAAAATTTTGAATATGTAATAAATTTTGGGTGACTTTTTAGAATAATAGATCTGAGGATGAAAATGAAGAGTAACATGAGATTCAACGCCAAAGAGTAATCCGCGTCCAGAGGATTTGTTTTTACTTGATTTTTAATGGTTGATAAATACCTCATACTTGACAAAAAAAAAAAACGGGGACATTTTGTTACCGATAGGACGGAGCGATAAAGCACAAAAACTGTTGGGATTGGAGCCTGCCTGGTTGTCACGGACAAACTGTTGAAAAGTTGAACTGTTACCAATAGAGCAGCAGGTAATGACAAAATTAAAATGAACAGGGATGAACATCACCTAGCGCCAGAGCACAGCAGCGTATCGAATATTTAGTTGGTGTTGTTTGTTTTACAAAATAAGAAAATGAAATATGAAAAAAGATGTGAAAATAGAAAAGCAATGCAACGCAACGCAAAGCTAAGCAAAGGCAAATATATCACCTATTTTAAAAAGACTTAAGAAAAGCTCATAGTGGTGTATGTAGAAAATTTGCGTTTTACAAGGAAATCAGGAGCGGTACTTTTATTTCTTCTCACGGCATATTTAAGGAAATCATTTGACGGGTTCTTCAAGAGTTATAATAATAATTTTAACTATATGCCTCTAAGACCTCAGGCCTTTTAAATGCAGTGCACGGCACTAGTTAAAAGGAATCGAAGGAAAGGAAAGATTTGTTTGGCAGTGGATTGAGCATTAGATGTTAATTATCTCAAGAAATTCCACTGGTAGCATCCAGTTGAAACTGGAGAATATAGAAAAGAATGCAACCTAGACTTGGGCTCGAACCCACAAGTCCAGGGGCCGAATTACGTCTTCAGTGAACGAGTGAGGAACTTTTACACGTTATCGAACTATTGAGTAATCACATTGGTATGATGTTATACAAAGTATCACGTATCGAATTGAGTTCGTATTGTGCTAGGATAATTCTAGTACATTTTCCTTAACGTCAATATTCCAAACTTTTATTGGTCGATTGCCACAGCTGTTTGTGTTGGGCTCATGTTTTGTTTAGATTTGCCTTTGGAATTTAATTTGGCCAAAAATATTTGTTGGCTAAATCAAATTATTGTGCCTTAAATTCAAGCAAGAATAATTTTCTGGGGGGTGTTTAATTTATTTTAATTCACCCTGAAACACCATTAATTGATATTGTCTAGTAATATTTGCAGAAAAGAGAATAATTTTATTTTTCTGTCATTTTACTGATCACTCGTCTACCTAGCATCTATGGTATGAAAAAAAATCGTTCACTGACGAGCAAATGCCCCAGGTTAGCAGTCAAACACTATATCGACTGTGTCATTGCCACCCGCTTTTATTTCTTCTCACGGAATATTTACGGAAATCATTTGACGGGTTCTTCAAAATTTATTTTTTACAAAAAACAAAAATGTGTCATATTAACTTTGTATATAGTTAACCTAACCACCAATTTTGGGAATCCTTAAGACTGCAAATAATTGTAATCCACGGCATATATACTGTAATTATTTGGCAAGAACTGGAATAGTCAAACGTTATTTTTTTTTTTTAATATTTTGCTAGCTATACACGGCTAGACCAAATGGTTTTTCAAGTATGAAAAAGAAATACCGTTTTTATAATTACAGGTGTATTTATGATGTAAACGTTTACATTCATGAAAGTGAAACAAATGCACATGTAGTCAAATACACACCTAAAAACCAGATCAGTTATCTATACATTTCAGCCACAATTGCACTAATTGAACTGTTACCTTTTTTTATCCTCACTACATACTATATTGAAACATTAATATTGTTTTATAGAAATGAAAATAATTTTGAACATGCTCTTGCGTTTGTGGGACATAAAAGTTTACTAGGAAAATAAATCCCTTGCGAGCATTTTCGTAGTAAAATAAAAAAATTCAATGTTCAACATTGTTTACACACCTGATATCATCATATTCATTGCCGGATACATTCCTGTAATCGGTGCCATTTGTGGTCTCAAATCACTCGGTGGAGATCGACGGTTGTTTTGTAGAGCAACAGTTGGCTTAAAAGAAAATCATAAAAAGTCACAACACAAACTAAATAGCAAATTTATGATTTTTGTCAGTTACATGTGCAAAATATGTCTGTCCATATTTGATATAAACACCAGCTGGAGCACCGGGGTGATTATACGCTCCAATAAGCGGTTGATGACAACCAGCTGTCGCTTCATTAGCAGCCGCTGCGGCTGCAACAACGGCAGCCGCTTGAGCGTTTTGCGCTGCGGCATGCATCGGTGGAATGTGCGTTCCTCGCGTTATATACACCGGTGATGATTGCTGGTTGTCGGAAGCAGTCGCAACATACGATGGTATTCCTCCGCCACCACCTGTGTAGCTTGACACAATACTGTTGGGCGAATTGTTGTTACTTTCATTGGAGTTAGCACTTGGTGAATTCCGCTGACTTACGCTACGGCGAAACTCAAGATTGCTTGGCTTTTGTCGGTATCCAGAGGATACACGAGGTTTGCTTTCAGAACCGTTCTGTGTACTCTGGTTGCTGTTACCGTTATGGTTTGAATCGGAACGACCACCATTGATTCCCATGTGAGGGCTGTTCAACAGAGAGGTTTGTGATTTATCAGCGCCGTTTATGCGTTTTGACTGACCCATGTGCATTGGACGCTGCCCTTGGAGGCCGTTCGAAGACATCATCGGTTGGTTAGAAATGTCATTTGATGCGACCGGAGGCTTGTTATTTATATTACTGTTTGGTGTTCCATAAAGCGATGATGATGAATTTTGCCGTCCATTTGAAGAGTATCCACCACCGTTTGGTTTCTTGTTCATTCCTCCTACTCCGCTGCTATTTCTCTTCTCATACGAATGAGATGAGCCTCCACCTGTGTGTTGTGCGTCAGTAAAGCTCTGGTAGTGGTTCTGAATGGGTGAGTTGTAGTTACTTGACAGAATTGGAGGAGTTGCAAAGAGTGGGGGATTGCGCTGATTGTGGTGCGACAGTGAATGAGGGGTGCTCGGAGCGGACTGAGCTGTGCCGGTGTTGGCGGCTGCATGGTTTGAGCTAACATTCGGATGCACAGCATAACTGGTCTGTTGAGGTGGTTCTACAGGAATCGGCCCGTTGCTCGAAGTCAGGGGAGGATGATTGAATAGAGAACTGATCACAGCGTTTGGTTGATGAGGGAGTGGAGTGAGCACACCAGTGGCGGCCGCTGCGTTTGCGGACGTCGTTGTACTTTGGTGAGTATATGGAAGCATATTTGAGGAAAAGACTGCATGCTGTGGAATGGCGTACATTGTTGGACCGTTGAGTTCGGATGCAAGTGCAAGTGGAACGCCTGGTCCCAATTGATACGTTGCATTTGCCGAAGTGACAGAATGGCTATTGCCTTGCACGCTATTCTGTTGGTGGTGGGGTGGAGTTGCTCGTTTTCCACGACCGCCACCGCCTCCTCCTCCACTGACGGTGTGGCTGTTATTGTTTGGGGCACTTGAATGATTATTTGCATTTACTTGACTTACAGTCGTTGCAAGGCTTGTCGATACACCGTTTTGTATTTGAAGCGGTGCCGTTGGTTGTGGAATAATCGATGAAGGAACCGCGTTTGCAAGGGATTGCTGAGGCACATAATACGTCATAGTTTGGCCCCAATAGCCTATATAAAAAAAAAAAAAAAAAATTAGTCATTTAGCTTATTTTTGTTTTATTTTTTTTGTACCATTATATGGATACGGGTATCCTATAGGATAAGTAGTTGTCATTGGATATTGCTGCATTTGTCCACTGGCTGCTGCAGCAACTGCTGCTCCGCTAGCAGCAAACTGATCGCTAGAATAAACGACTTGCCCTGGATAGATAGGTGCCCCAGTAAATTGTGTTGTTGGGTAAGCAGCTACTGGAAGCATTGCAGCACCGCCTGCAGGTTGATAAATGGTCTGTGACCCAGGCGGTAATAAACTGTTAGGATCACGTTGCTGAGATGGATCAAATACAGGCATGAAATAACCCTGCATTTCATTTTCCTGAACAAAAAAGAAATAAATGTAACAAAATGAAATCGAAAAATTCAATTAGAAAAAATAAATCAAATGAAATTACCATTGGCGGAGGATAGGTGTACACCATTCCTTGGGGAACTGCATAAACACTTCCATCAGGCTGAAAAAAATATTATATAGAAGGACGAACATTAAAATTGGTGTACAAGCAACAAAGTGAACCTTGCTACACTCACCCCTTGCTGATATGTCGTTGTGGAATATGGATTAGTATTTGCTGTTTGGAACACTGTTGAACCGTCAATGGCCTGATAGCTTTGCGTATAGCTCCAATTCTTAGGTTCATCTTTTTTGCTTTCAGTGGTACTAGCCGGTGTGGAACTAGTTGAATTTGAGAGTTCTGTGGTTGTTTGCTGTATGGGTTGAGCTCTTATTTCAATTTTCGGTTCATTTTGAGGAACAATCTGCAAAAACAAAAAAAAAATAATATTATTTATTCAACCTGTAAAAATAAAAAAAAAGAAAACCCACTTCAGTTGAGTGTATTGGTCCTTCTGGATCAGGAGAAGGAATATTCGGGCTTGTAGCTTGGTGTTTGAACTTTTGCATCTCTATTCGGTCAAAAACTTTTGTTGCAACCGTTACAATTGGTTTTTCACAGTCTTCTCCAGAAATTCCAGTCGTTTCTACTTTAAAACATAAACGAATTTAGTGCTATTCAACACCAAATGAATTTAATTCATATTACCTTCTTGTATGTCGTCCATTTCACGTTTGTTAATGCTATCTTTGGAATCGTTCTCTTCATCTCTGCTTATGGCTGCCAGCACCACAGTTTGAGTTGATGATTCCGAAACAGTTTCAGTTGAACTTTCAGCGATTGAATTAGTTACTGCTTCTCCACCTGTTGCTATTCCTCCACTAGATGATGAAGATGATGATATTAAATCATTACCAGAGGAATTATCCATTTTATTGCCGAGTTTATGTTTGTCGGTTTGTTTCTTCTTCATATTGACCCCTAACGGTGATTTACTGTAGACTCCGGAAGCCATTGCTTGACTTGGTGGCAAATTGGACGGATCAAAATGATAAATTGAACTAAAAAAACAAGCAATTACACAAACTATTAGAATTCAGGTCCATTTTATTTGTATTGTTTTTAAACTTTTTTATTGAGAGCCAATTTAGCAAGCCGTTTAATAAACAAATAGATTCGAAAATCGGTTTTGTTTTGTGAAAATAAATCAAGTGATTTGTGATATTAAAATGTTGGTATAATTGGTGGTGGTAGTGATGGTGATGTTTAGACAAGCTAGAACTATTAATATTTGGTTTTCAATTTATGCAATAAATTCACATCAAGTCCGAACAAAAATTATATATTATATAACACACAAAAGCAAAAAAAGTGAAACAATGAAGAATATTTCCGTTTACAGAAATCAAAAAAATATATATATAATTTCCAAAAAACAATAGCTACAAAAATCATTAAATTAAACAATAAAATTCTATTAACAAAAACCCAGGCACAGGACAGCAGGTCATTGTCATTAATGGTTAAGACTGAGGCATGAGGTTCTTAATGCCAATGAAGCAAAGTTTAACAATCATTTAGCCTAATTTGGTCGGGCATTTACAAAAATAGTCCATTTTGATTATTATTGTTATGGGTTTATTAATGTGGGCAGAAAGTTTTTGTTGTACTTTATATAAATAGTTTATCCTTTTTTTTTAACACAACTTTCTTAAGCGCATAAAATATTTCAGTTTGCAAAATGTTTTTATTTTTTTGTATGAATGTAAACTAGGGGAGGGCAAAAATGACCATGTCGAACATTTTGTTCGTGTATAATTTTAATGATTTATTTAAATATAGGTTTTCGGGCAGGTTATGTTGCTAATACAAATTTCAAAACAAAACCGAAGTGGCTCATCAGTAGAAACATAATAAGTTTGGTTTAAATCATTCAATGGTTTTCCTTTTTCAAAAGTTTCCTTGTCAAATGCTTTTTGATTTGTTGTTTGGGTGCTATGGGACACCTGATTTCATCATAACCACTATCGGTTATACGACCTCAGGGTCGTTTTGGCCTTTTACATCCATTACATTACACAGAAAAGTCGTTACCAAGCTTATTTCATAGTTTAAGTTCGATTAATACAACAAAAAGATTGATCCCTTCATACTAACTATTAATCTTTTTGTATAGTTTTTAAATTGTTTTATGTTTTGATCTTAGTTTTCTCAATATCAATATTGAAAAATCGTATTTCCTGCTTTTGTAAAAAAAGATCAAAGTGGCAACCTCTGTATATCCATTCTCCTTCAAATTTGTTATAAATATTATTTACACCACTCAGTGCAAAAGTTCTAAACTTTATTTTTGACCTACAAAACTGTGTTACAACTATTATAGGATTATAACAGTTTTGCGGCTTAAAAAAAACCTCTGCGTGCCTGGAGTATCCCAGCCGGCGCGGCGGAGGGCCCTGGACATGCGGCGTTGCATGAACAATACTTGTATAGTAGGGTGGATCGTTTTCAATATTTTTTGCCAAATCACTGTGTGCAACACATAGTTTATGATTACTGGTTTTCTGAACTTATCCTCATCATTTATTTTGAGTCGCCCTTGGAAAAAACAAAATCGGGAAGCCATCGAAAACTGGTCTTTTTCACAAAAAAAAGTATATACCTATGTATTAAGAATTAGGGACGTGAATAGTTAGCGCAAAATAATAACGGATTCTTGTAGAGGGACTAAATACAAGTATTTTCGACCATGGAGGTAGGGGTTTATTTCCGTCCGTATAGGTGGGAGGGGAACTTTTTTAAAAAATACTTAAAAATAAAAATAAATCGTTTAAAAAAATATTCGAAAAGAACGGAAACACAGATGATAAGGAATGACAAACTTTTGAAAGCTAGAAGTCTGTTTTTTTATTGAGTTTTTGTATCAAGCTTTTTCTGTTAATTGTTTCGAACAAAATATTTTCAAACTTATACTTGAAAAAATATGAACTGATTTTTTCTTTGAAATTCCTTAGTGGATAAGTGCTTCTATTAATTCTTTATCAAGCACTGAAAAGCAGATGACTTATATCTTCTATTTTTTAGAAAATCTAAAATCACGATATAAAATATATATTTTTATTTCTATTAGTTAATTATAATTTTTATTTATCATTTTTTGTTAAAAACTACAAATTTTCAATGGCTTGCCGATTTTGTTTTCCCAAGGGCGACTCAAAATAAATGATGAGGATACGTTCAGAAAACCATTAAGCTTATACTATGAGTTGCACACAGTGATTTGGCAAAAAATGCTGAAAACGATCCACCCTATTGTATAGTTATATTAATTGACATATTTCGAGTTCCTAATATATTTATTTTTTCGGTCATGTGTTAAGTTCGTTCCTTGTATTTGCACTCTATGCCTTCGTACTTGAAAAATTGATATACATGTATTCGCCTCATATACATTCTCAAAAATTAATTTAAATAATTCAATAATTTTATTTGTTCATACTTTAAATACAAATTGTCGGACTTCATTATTCCTTACCTTAAGCAAATTCACCAAATTTAAAAGACTATTTCAATCATATCGATGAAATGATTAGAATAGAACTCGTATGTATATGTACATTAGAGTATCCGTTATTTCCCAAACTCATTTTTTTGGATAGCATACCCCGTCAATAGAAAGTTTATGCCGAAAGAAAAAATTATTGACCAAACAAATTTTTTTCCGAGGTCATTAACCCGTGCTTCTAAGCTCATACTTTTCCATACAAATTTGCATGGGGACTTTACACTTTTCACATTTTATTTTTTTTCTTTGGAACTATAACAGTTATTCTAAATTGCATTTAAAAATGAAAACTATAATTTATTTCGATTTTATAAGTTAAAAAAATACTAATATTATATACTTATACCTTATTTTTTTCTCTCGATCCTCAGCAGGTTTTGTTTTTTTTTTTATTGATTATCATAAGGTAATAAGTTTTTTTTAAAACTGCATTAAAAAAATAATGAAAACAAATTATAAATAATTTATTTCGATTTTTCAAAATATTAAATATTTTTTAATTTTTGTATGTATTAAATTTTTTTTTTCTTAAAAAAAAAGTTTTTTTTTATTAATTTTTGAATGTGGTTTTTAAACAAGATATTAGTCAAAAAATCATTTAAAAAAACTTTTTTTGATGGGAAAAAAAATGAATACAAAAAAAAAATAAAAATATTTAATATTTTGAAAAATGGAAATAAATTATTTCTAATTTGTTTTCATTATTATTTTTAATGCAATTTTTTTAAAAAACTTATTACTTTAGTATAATAAATTAAAAAACAACAAAAACTCCTGAGGATTTTTTTGGTCAATAATTTTTTCTTTCGGCATAAACTTTCGATTGACATGGTGTGCTATCCAAAAAAATGAGTTTGGCAAATAACGGACACTCTAATGTACAAATTAAAAAACAACAAAAACTCCTGAGAATTTTTTTGGACAATAATTTTTTCTTTCGGCAGAACCTTTCGATTGACATGGTGTGCTATCCAAAAAAAAATGAGTTTAGGAAATAACGGACACCCTAATGTACATACATACATTTCATGCCAATAAGCATACAGTTTAGGTTACTGAATTTATTTTGCAAATATGAACGGCTAATTTTAAAATATTATTATTTAGTCTTAAAATTTGCCATCAATAAAATATTATATGAATGCGTCCAAGGTGTAGTTTCATTCAGGTATCATAGCCTCTGGTTTTTTCGCTGAAGATTGTTTTTTATTTCAAAAACGTGAACAATACTTTCTAACAAATTAGAAAAGTAAGAAAATAGTAGCATATAGAGAGAAGCAGATAAACGCACTCAAAAGAAAACCATTTCAAATATAAAAACACTGCAACATGAGGTCGTAGTTATAAGAACAACAACAACAATAACTTAAAGTTGTACAACAGCCCTTAAGAAGCAAAATTTTATTATTATTTTATTAGTGGTGCATTATATATAGGTATATAATAATAATTAGTATATAACAAAAAAAAACGAAACATGGGTAATCGAAGTTGGTAAAATTATAAACAAGAGAAAGAGAAGTAGAAAACAAAAACAAAAAACAAAATTTGAATAAAATTAGAGAAACAGAGGATTAATTAAAATTAAACCAACAAAATCAGAATTTTGTATTTAATTATAAAAAAAAATTAAATAAATAATAAATCAAACGTTTTGCAAACTTTGTTTTAACTCTATCGGAAATTGTCTTCAAAAGAATAATATCAACAAAGATATACATAGTTATCAATTAATCAATTTTTTGTGAACTTTATATTTAATCAACAAAAAGAAAGGAAACTCTGTTGTGTTTTTTTTTTAAGATTTATAAAGTTTAGTTTGTTTGTTAATTTTGTTTTCGTAAATTACCCGTCTTGATTAACTATTGGTTGCAACGTATGCGGATTTATGAGGACACTGCCGCGTGGCACACTGGCTATGTCAGTGACGGCCCATACAAGCCCACATGGAGCCGGTGGCGGCGAGTGGACCACAGACGGTTCTGGTGTGTGTTCATCACTCCCATATCCAGTTGGAGAGGGAGTTACCGAATCGGACCGCAGGGATTGTGTTTGTGTTTTATATCTATTTATTAAAAAACAAAATGGGAGAACACATAAATTTTCAATTTTCAGTGAGATAGAGAGATCTTTTTCAATATTATTTACATCAAATTGTAATTTTGATTGCACACACTTTCTCAAGGTCAGAAATAATATTTTATACTTTAATATTTCATGAACAAAATTTAATAATTAAATAGCGACTAGATGCAACCTGCATACTCATAAAATAAACACCTTTGAAAAATCTATTTCAATTTCGGGTACTTACCCGCTACTTGAAGGTGATAATCGCCAGGGTGTACTCGTACTGCCGATTGAGTCTTGCTTCGAAAACATTCGTGGTCCAGTACTTTTGTTGGAATTCATGGAATCGCCACGAAGAAGTGGGGCTCCACTATTGCCACTGCTATTTGGTGGGGGACCGCCATATCCGCAGAAACTGTGAGACTTTGAAACGCTTGGTCGTCCATCGTTGCGCATGTCATTTGATTGCTGAGGAGTAGAAAGAAATTTTAATATACATATTCTAGTCAAACTATGTTTTAACATCACAAAAACTTATAAAAAGATTTATTTGCATTTAATTGTTCCTCGAAGCATTAAGCACAAAATATAAAATTGGTGTACCTACACTTATCCTAGCACTTCTGTCTGTTTTCCGGCTTTTTAAAAAAAGAAACGGATTTATCTCGATTCTTATTGATCGAAGAGCAAGTGTCTAGATAAAAAATGCTCGAAATATTAAGCTGAACAGTTTTTGGCTGTACACTTTTTCTCTCCTAAAATTAGGAATCGAGATAATTAGGTTTCTTTTTTTAAGTGTGTGAAGTGTGTGTGTGGTGTAAGCGATGGGAGGCAGTATATGTCCATTTTATATTTTATACTTTACAATTCGGCGAACAATAAAATGCAAAGATTATAATGATGATGTATGTAATTATGTATTTGTTACCATTTCACAGCTTAGATTATTTTTTATTAAGAATGACTACAAATATTTTACTTACGGGTGATTGAACCTTTAGCATTTTATTACTCTGACGCATTCTTGAAGCCTGCTCTGAGTTTTCTGACCAATTCCAATAGGGCTCTTCCATCATTTCACCATTTTCTCGGTTACGAAAAATTCTTCGTCGAACTTTTTCATATTCCTCTTCGCGTTCCTCGAAACTTTTTGCTTTTCTGTCAAGTGTACCACGATCGGGGCATAAATAACTTTGGCGAGAGTCATCGAAACTATGAGTATCACGTTTGAGAATTGATTTTCTTGGTTCATCTGACATGCGTTCACGGAAGAGAGACTTGAATCGAATCTACAAACAAAAAATATATATTTGAGATGAAGAGTTACTATCTATATTTTGTTAGAAGCGGAAAATGATTAAAATTAATTAGAATTAAGAACAATCCTCATAAAATATGACTAACAATGATATATTTCGACACACTTAATAAATCTATGTACAATCCGCTCTCCTTTTTGGTTTTAGTTCCTATAAGAGAAATCTATTGCGAATAAAACTGCAGGGACATAATAATTCAGGAAAATACCATAAGGTTATTTTTTACCATTTTTCTAATTAATTCATTAAATACATTGTTTTTTTTTTGTTTTTGCGACACTTGAATATAAACAGTGTTCGTTTTGTCTCTATAGATTACGGTAAGAAGAAAAAATATTGTTATAATAATAAAAGTGTAGATTAAAAATAATAAATGTTTGATCAAAGAAAAGATGGGCCGAGGAAAATCATTAAATCCTGCAGAAAAAGCCAAAATAGAAGTACACGCCGGAAAACTAGCTTCCCCTACGCACAATTGCCAAAAAAAAATAAGTGGAAGTGTGAAAATTGTTTGGTCGAATCTTAGAAATAAAGAAAACCATGGAAAAAATGTGTAAGGTCAATCAAGAGAAGCAGACCGAAGAAAGATAATTAGACTGGCTTCAAATTCAAGTGACTCTGCTGCTAAAATCAAGACGAAGAGTGGTATTATAGCGAGTCTTAACACTAATACACGTGTTATTCGTGGGTCACAACATTTAAAGCGCCTGAAATTGAAATGAAAACCACCATTAAATCCATAATACGAAGACCCACTTTAATGTATTTTTTTGATTCTGGAGCGCCAGAATTGCTGAGCAGGCGGTATAATGGTGTGGGGTGCGATTTACTGGTTTTGAACAATTGACCTGGAGTTTCCCACATTGAAAATGACGGCAAACTCCTACAAGGAATTATTGTAAGAAACTTTCCCTAAGTTTACCGATGGCTTTGGACCACTACCATGGACATTTTAACAAGACAACGCGCCAATCCAAAGCGCAAGGATCATTAACAGTTGGATATCTGAGAAAAATGTTACCTTACTTCAATGACCACCTTAATATTATCAAAAGCGTAAGGGGATGGATGGTTCGTAGAGTGTGCGATTCTGGACGACAATAAGAGGACAAAAAATCACTTACTGCTGCAATCAAAGATACATGAAGTGAATAAATGCATGCTTCACTTTCCAACAGGGTTTTTGAAGTTATTTCATATAAAGGTGGTAGCACTCATTATAAAAATATGATTATAAATACAAAACTACCCTCTTTTACTGCATTTTTTCAATTTGTTTAAGAGAATGATTCTATTCAAGTGGCACAAAAAAAACAGTGTTTTAAATAAAGTAATTAGCAAATGGTAACAAATAACCTAATGGTATTTTCCTGATTTATTCTGTCCCTGCAGTTTTATTCGCAATAGATCTCTCTTATACGAACTAAATCCAAAAGGTGAACTTATAAATTTACCAAAGCGCTGCATGCTCTGATAGATTAAATGTTAAATGTTAAATGTTTCTATTCAAGTGGAGCGGAGTGTATATGTATATTAATATGTGGTGGCCAAACATTTTCGTACGTTTTTCTCCGTAAGTACTCAAGGGAACTGCATGAAAAATGTGAAACTGTCAGACTCTGAAATTATTTTATAACAAACAAATTTATATAGGATGGTTTTTTCCTCAATTGCATATTTCCAAAGTTATAAAGGAAAATATCAGAAAAAATGGGGTGATTTTAGCGTTTTTTCACAGTTGCATTTTTCCTTCAGCGATCACAGGTTTATCGAAGCTGCAAACAAAGCTACAGACTACTCTAACATGCCCCAACATATCAAAAATGCAGAACTACATCGCGCTTTGAGATTTTAGCCCTTATTTTTGAAATTATTGACTGGGCTGGTAGTAAGAAATTGGTACAAGTTAAAAAAAAAAAAATTCAATGAAAACTTTTTTTTTTTTTTTAAGTAAGAAAACCTGTTGAAAAATATTTCTAGAACAAATAATAGCCGTGTTTTTTGATAGAGTAACTAGCCACTCAGTGAAATTTTTACACGGAAAACACAGACAAAATTCAAATTAAAATGAGTTAAATGATGTTTTCTGGTGAAATATTTTCTTTTTGCTTTCAACTACATTCAAATAATAATTTCAAAAGTGTTACTCTTTGTTCTTAAATATTAGGGGAAATACTGAACATCAAAAGTGCTCAAATGCATCTGCACCGAAATTTTCCTAAATCCAACCGCAAACAAGCAGCACAACTTTTGACCTATTTCTAAGAGAGAGCAATATTTTTAAAAACCACCATATTCGCCCATTTAATCAATATGCCACGAGTGTTGAAAGTTGCATTAAAATGTTGCAGCTTTGCGTTATTTTATCAAAACTGAATTTTGGATTGTGTTAGGGGATGGTGTCGTTAACTTTAAATTGTCTTACATCAGCCAGACACCTTAAATCTGTTAAATAAATCGTGTCATTTAGCTGTTTTTATAAAAGTGCGCGGACTCGCCGCAACAACCAACCAAAGTCTGTGCGACAACTGGTTTTGTAAGGAGGGAAAACTAAGCTTTCATTTGACACCCCATTTATAAAAATCCATCTTGGTTTAGGCCAAAAATACAAACGAAAAAATGCATTTTCTACCCATAGCAACCTGAATTTGTCCGATTAGTGGCTTTGTTAATGATAAGATTAAAGCTATGAGGTGGTATCATTTTATTCAATACCCGAGATGAGATATTGCGAATGAAGAAGTAATTGTCGATTTTTGGGTTGGAGTAACCAAAGAAGAAAATTAAGAAATCAATCCCATATTATAGTGCAGAAAAACATCTGCCGGCTCCAGCACAGCTAAGAATTAATATTTTTATTGCATAACTTACGTCTGGGAGACGAGTTCCTTTCGTTGTGGCAACTATTACGCACTGTTGTGTGGCCGTGTCAACATTATGTTCCATTCCAAAGAATGCAGCTGTCCTATGTATAAGCATTCGATTGTAAGAGGAAGCTGCTGGAAATCGCATCTCGTGACGCCTATTTTTTAGATTCATCATAAAAAAAAACAATATTTAATACACATGCGGAGTAAAATATTTTAACAACACAACTTACGTTTTATCTTGAGCCAGCTCAATAAGATCTTTTTCAATTTTCATCAAGGTATTTCTATCTTTAGGATTTTTATTTAAGGTCTCCTTGAAGAAAAGCACGAGATCAACACCACTCTGGTCAGTAAATTGTTCCATTGAGCTATCTGTAATTATTGGAATTTATTGCAATTAGAACTCTCTTTATTAACGAGTATTGATTGAGCTACCTCGTGATATGAATCCAGAAGTACTGTTGCTATTCCCACCGTCCATGCTAGACGAGGAACCCATATTTTTTAGTCGTGGTTTTGAACTTTTCGAATTTGAGTTCGTCCTGTGTTTTTTGCCCATGCGTTCATGTTTACTAATGTCGCTTGGGCTATCGGTCAAACTGTTTTGATTTTCATCTGGTGATAGGGAATTGTTGCTATTCTGACTGTCATTTCGTGGACAACGGTTTTCTTTGTCATAGAACGATATCGCCCCATCTTGTGTCATTCCTCGGGAATCTGGATGCATGTAATGTGATCCGCTGCCATTGTTTTCCGTTTGGTTATTCATGTATTCTAAATTACAAGAATTTGAAGCAATGCAACTTCCACCACCTCCATTGCCGCCACCTCCTCCTCCGGTGTCTATCGTTTTAGTTATTTCCAGAACAACTTTCTTACCATTACCGTTGCCGAATTCAATTTTGTTGGAGTTGTTTTCGCTGCCACCAGCTGCCGCCAATGATGAGCACTGTTGTTGATGGGCGTTGTTGAATTTGTCCATTAGATCCCGATTAGTATTGTTATTATTAGTATTATTATGGTTGTTGTTATTGTTGTTGGTATTACTATTATTGTTGTTGGAATTTCCGGAATTAGGAGTTGTATTACTCGATTGTGAATTTCGAGGACTTTTTGATGACTTGGGTGGAGATAGTTTTGGAAAGTCCGCTTCGTTGCAGATGACGCTCTGCTGTTGTTGTTGTTGGGAGTGTTGACTAGTAACAATTACCGATGGAGTTTCTAACAATGGGGTTGGGGACAACAAGGTAGATGATTGTACATGCATTTTGCAATCGTTTGTTTCCTGTGATGGGCTGTGCGTCGATGATGTAGACGATGACGACGAAGACGACGAAGAAGATAACAATCCGCAATTTGTTGGTGTCAATTGGTGATCTGTGCGAGGAGTAGGTGTTCGTGGTGGAGAGGTTGATTCACGCATTGCATGGCTTCGTGTTAAGTGCTTACCTTTCATGTTGCCCTAAAAATTAAACAAAAATTAATAAAGGTTGTTTATATGTATTTAAAATAATAAAATTGGTTGTCAAGTATTCACAAGCCATAATTAACAAAAAGCTGACCCTACTTAAATCGAAGTCAAATTACGAAAGAATAATTAATTTTGGGATATTTTGAGTATCCCATACTTATAAGTAAAACATGGAATTAATTGAAGTTCCTGCATTTTAAGTAAAAAGAAAGTTAAATTCAGGATCGGAAAAGCATGAAGACAGTGTGGACTTCACACATAGATATTTGAATTACAAACATTTCTACAATAAATTTTTTATAACCGAAACGACAAAAACAACTTCACTTGTATAGGCTCATAATGAAGATCAATATATAACGACATTCATGACATGATAGCCTCATTATCCACACTCGTATAACACAATGTAAACAATTATTTACCACCCAAGCATGTTGGTCCGGTAATTATTTTGGAAAGTACAAAAAACACCAGTACAACCTTTAAGCAAAACCTAATAACTAACCTTAACTGCTGATTAATTACTTCTCTACAAACACAAACTCTCTTTCTTTACACTACCTACCAATAGATGACCTTTCACTTTTCTTTTCATCGATTTCAGAACTTTGTGACATCATTATACCGTTTTATGGATTTAGGTAAACTATGCAAAGTCAGGCAAACCACTGCCGCTATATACCCTTCTACCATAAGAACCCTACAATCTAAAACAGCACTAGGCGAGACAAGCAAACAATGTTATAGTTCGTACACATCCAGATACTAGGCTTATTTCTAGGGAATGAGTGGAATGAGTGTATGTATGTTTGCTTGTTTTGGAAGCGACAAACAGTTGTTTGTGCAGGGTCGCATTTAATATGAGACCAGCTATTAGAATTTATTTTTTATCCCAAAAGTACTAAAGGTTTAAACAACTAGGCAATTTAAATTTTGTCAGTGTTCTGCTTTATTGAGTTCAGCACAGCAAACGTTCCGGAGAGAACAACAATGAAGACGTCGGAAACAATATCACCATTATCCTAAACTTAAACACCATTGGAAACTCCTTGATGGTTTGGAGCAGAACACTCATGTAATAAAAATACAGCCAAGCAGACGGGAAGGAAAAACATTTGTTTTAAGGAATGCAGATCTTTTGCTATAGCTGTACCTATCAAATCTAACTAAGTATGTATTGCAAGTAAAAAAGAAAACACATAAGAATCTTGCGCCCTCGATATCAACAAAAATTAAAGCGGACCTGAACTACACTAAAGGGCAAGGAGCAAGTCATTTTATATCAGATCGTGATTGGCATTTGTAAAAATTACTCTGTAACACGATAAATAATGTCGATAGTTTTTGTTGTTCCAACTGCAATGTGGTTAAATTAAACAACAACAAAAAATTAATAAGTGGTACGGTACGAAGAGACTTGCGTGCCAACAACGGATGAGATTTCACTGAAACATTCACCCAAAGTTTCTCAGGAAAAACTTTTTTTTTTTTATAAAAAATCAATAACATGACCTTGATAGGCAGTTCCTTTGCCGCAAACAGACATAACCATCAAACTACTTTATATATGAGCAAATAAATGTTAGACTCGGTATCAAGAATACCTTGAACCTGAGATGGAAAACGTCGGAATAATTATTATTCGAATTCATGCTAGAACTTTGATAAAAAAAAAAATTAAAAACAGTTTTCAGTAATGGGAAATTCCTATTAGTGTTCGACATACGAGTTATGTATGTATATTAATAATTTTTATTCCAAAGGGAACGGTTGATATGAGTTAGTTATTAAAATAACAAAAAAAAGCTGTTCTACAAGAAAATGACAATGGTATTAAACGACTGAAATTACAGAAAATAATTATTAATAAGCTTACTCTAGATCTGCTATTGCCAAAGCTGTTCTGTCTATTAAGTGAGTCTTCGCTGTAGTCTTTTTGAATTTGGGATGTGGCCAAGTTATGGACGTTTGGAGTCACAGCTATTTGCGTTTGCACCGAACTCATAATCACACTTCCGTTAATAATTCTGTAAAGAATGAATACAAAAAAAAAAACATTAATCAATTAAAACTGATGTACATCTAAGCAAATATTTTTATAATTTAATTGCATTCGACAAAAAATAATATCAAAGTTTGTACACATAATAATGGCAAGGTCCTCACTAGTCAACTAGTGAGTCTTATGTCGTTTCTCATTGAAGAAAGTAGTGACATTTTTGTAAAAAAAAAAAAAAAAAAAAAAAAAAAAAAAAAAAAAAAAAAAAAAAAAAAAAAAAAAAAAAATGTCCTTTTTCCTTAGTTATCAATTCTATATAGTCATCTAGTTATCAGATCTACAAAAATGCGGTCTGTCAAATTTGAGACTTTGGAGATTTTCATGTCTGACGTTTATTTAAGAGTCACCAAGTATTCAGAGTGTATTTTAATCAATTCTGACTTAATTTCGTTGTGTATGTTATGAACAACAAGGCCAGTTTCAAAAGCTTATGATTCAAAAAAGCCAGTATAGTGAGCGCAAAATACAAAAAAAAAACTTCACTATCTAATGTGGTTTTAAATTGGTAAATTCACAATTAGATTTTTTTCGTATTGAATCGATCTATGCAATGCGATCAAAAGGAAAAACGAAACTTTAAAGGAATTTTTGTTAACACATGTAAACAAAGTGGGAAGAAAATCATGAAATCATGTATAATAGTGCGGAAACAAAATTTCGAATCAATCCACAAATGACACCCAAAACGATTTGGCACATTCTTTTGCAAATAAGTGTTTAAGGTTATGGTAAGTAAAGCGGATTTTTTGTTTTGATGCTGAATGAATATTTCAGAGATGACTTGTATTACAATTTTTATTAAGCTTTTAATTATAATAAATTTCTATTTAAGAAAATATGAATACAGTTTTTTCACATATTTGTCCTTTAAAAATAATTCACCGAGTGTTCTTCTTTGCCTGTTGTTAGATAGAACCTTGAATGGCATTTTCGGTTCTGGAAGAACAATTCGATACGAGCGAAGTGAACATTTATGTTTCAATTCTGAAATCGAATTCAGAAGCAATTTTGTTTTCAGCAGAGCTGTCCTTCTGATTATTAGGCGTGACGTAAGATAGGCCGCATTGGGTGTAATACATACAACAATTGGTTCAATGAGCTTGTTAAATTTCTCATTTGTGACAAATAGTCTCCCAATTTGGTGTTTTGACAGGTCAAACATTTTACTGAAAAAAGATACCAAACAGATCTAAAGAAAGTACGATAGGATTTTAAGACTGCGAAATTTGTGTCCTGTAAATAATTTTTATAAAGGACCAAATTATATTGTTTGAGAAAAATGTGTAAAACATGTGTTAGAAAATTTGAGATAGGGAATTTTTCAAAAATGTATACAATTTTCACCCCCCCCCCCCCCTCACATTGCCATAACTCTATTTACGTTACCAATTATATTAAATTACAATTATATTCGATTAATTTAACAGATTAAGATCCAATTTTTCAATAGTCAGTTAAAGAGTCAGTTATTTACTGGAAGTATAAAGTTGTTTGGCTCTTTAACAATCGGATAGGAAAATTGAATTTTTCAATTGAGACAAAATAATCTATAGACGGTGTTCACATTGGACTGACTCCTCCGAATTTACAAAAGAGAACGTCAATCCACAAATGTTTCATTTTTTTTTTAATTTACTACTTTTCTCCCCTTCTAACTGTGAAGTGAGAGTGAGATAAATTTCAGAGAAGTCAAAAATAATCGGAAGAGTCAGTCCAATGTAAACACCGTCATAGAATATAATTTGAATGTCACTTTCATTTATGTTTATTAATGTTTTTGAAATGTTTGTTTTTGTATATCGAACTTTTTTAAAGTAATGTTAATTTTATTTATCGTTTATTTCAAATTAATGTTGACAAACAGTAATGTTTGACTTTGAAAATATTTATTTCTATGAATAACTTTATCTGAATTCTCAATGAGCAGATAAATTTACTGTTCCTATTCCTAGGAATAAGTTATATCTGCCCATTGAAAAATTGATTTTTGCTCTATCTCTATCTTAGGATACTAACTAAAAAATTGGCCATAAGAAAATAAATTTTAGTATAAATAAAAAGATTTAATAACAATAAATTAAATTACACAATTTTTCAATTGAGGGCTGCCATAACTCGAGAACCGATCGTTCGATTATACGAAAGTACAAAGGATAATGCAGGAAAATCCCGAAAAATTCCCAGGAAAACTGGAAAGGGAAGATCCTGTTTTAAGAACATAAGAAAGGATCGTTCGATTTCCAATGATGAGTTGAATGCTTGCCCGAAGGCATCGGTCTTATGGCACTATACGTAAAGAAATTGTAATTGAAAACAAACATGCGAGTTGCTTAACGAAATAACCAGTTTGCTGTACTTCTGCAGGCAACTTTTTGGCGATGGGCAATGGCGTAATTCCAGTGGACTAAGTCTCTGGCCTGATTGAATTTCCACCGAATTTTTTGTCACTTTACAACAACACCAAAAGAGCTCATCACGAAAGTTTTCCCAAAAATCGCTCAGATTTATGCTGACCATGTTGGCTGCGTTCACGAGCGATTTTGGCTACGAAATACAAGGATGTCAATCATTTGATTTTCGTCATTCAAAATCAAATCGGCGCTGGTGAAATTTATTCATTGCAATCCGTCGATTTGGTGATGGATGAAAACGAAGCCACCAACTTTCCCACGGAATTACACTAAATAAGTCGCAAGGAAATCGCTGGATGTTTGTAGCATAAATATCGAATTGCTTCTCACATGGTCAACTGTATGTAGCATGCTCACGTGTCCGCAAACCTACTGTATCATCAACATTTTTAGTTTATCTATTTGAGCATATAGTGAACTGACCTACATATATTAATTATTACTATTAATAACCCAGTAAGAAATCCATCATTTTTTATTTTTCTTTGTAATTCAGAACCGAATTGTATTTGCGTGCGGTCGTAAAAAAGCGTAAAGCTGGCCAACACGCCAATCATTTTGATATTATTGAAACACATAGACATTGGGCCCTATTGCGGTTGTCGATCAGCGATTGCACTTTCAACGATCATCACCATCGACTGATTTCTCAATCGGTGTTGCGTAACTTGATCGACTAGTATATGAGTTATTGTGAATGAAAAAGTATAAATTGTGAATTATTCATACTTTGACGTTTGACAGATCGATTTTTTTCAGACTGGATTGTTTATTTATTTATCTCGTTTTGTGAAGTTTGCAATCAAAATAGTTTATTTTTATAAAAATAAACTTAAAATAAGAAATGTATGAATCGAAGCGTTAAGTGAAAAAGATTCAGAAGAATATACAATAAATGGAATTTTAGAGGCCATCAGAAAACGGCGCAATATAAGAAATTCATCCAACCCCTTGGAGTTGATAAATTGTACATTTTACTTGATTTTGTAGTTTTTTTTCTTTTCATTTATTTGTCTCTTATAGCTTTGATAACTATTTTTGATAATCCAAGCCAGCCTTAATGGATTTAATTTCTGAAAACTTAAGCTGGGAATAAGAAAATCATCGATTACCAACATCCTTAAATTGTGTACGGCGTTACGATTCTGTGCCCAAGCATCATATCAACTAGGTGTGGGAAATGATTTGTTCATTGGGTTGGCTAAATCTACTCTATCCTTAAAAGAAGTGCTAAGTGTAAAAGAAACTCACATATGTATGTCCAAAATAAACGAAAGTGAAATACGCCAAACAAAAATGTACTTCCTTGAAAAATTCGGATTCTCAAGAGTTATTGGGTGAATTGATGGCTTTTATCTGTTTTTTTTTTTTTTTTTTTGTTAAAACTTGTTTCGCCCTGCATTAAGAATAATTATTAAATATACCTATTTCACTTATAAACAAACATTTTTTAAATAAAAAAACTCACATTTTATTCTCTACATAATTTTTTACTTGTTGAATAGACCCAGTCGATCACAAAAATGCGGTCGACAACGAGCGATCGGATTTTCGATATTTGTCGAACGCAATCGACAACCACAATACCGATTTCTCAATTTGTCGATCGTTGATCGCTCGTTAGCGATCATCGATCGACGATCGACAACCGCAATAGGGCCTATTGTTAATTTAGTTATTTTTGATTGTATTTAGAATTGTATGTAATAAAACTTTAGAATAAAAAATTTTAACTGACCGAATTACATGAAACAGCATTGTACATGTACATGCTCGGAATTATTATTTTCTTTACATAAATGGATTTAGGCGGAACGAAATTTGCCGGGTCAGCTAGTATTTTATAAAACAAAATGTTTCATATACCTACTTATGTATGTATGAAAGTTCAAACGAATACCAGGCTTTGATTTTGGACTAATTTATTTACAAATCCGTTTAACTCTAGTGTTAACGACTAAGAAGTAATTCTTGAGTAAGAACGACGACCTGTCACTATTTTGTGATTTTTGTGTAAAACGAGGGCTTGGATTTGTGATTTTTGTAAATATATGTCAAAAGAGGAACTACCATTTTTTTTTTTGAAAAACCACAAGTTCATTTAAAGTCGGTACAAAACTGCCTATTTATTTTTTATTTATTTTGCGATGTAATGAATGTATAACAGTTTTCTTTGTTGCTTAGTAAGGAATAAGCTAAAAATATTTTCAACCCCTAATAATATTATATAAGGGTGGTTTTGGTTTTCAGCAAAACTTAACCAAAAGAAATTTGAAGAAAATGCTTTTCAATTTTATAACACTTGCTACGAATATTTAAATCAGTGAGATAAATCTTTTAAAGAATTGAACATTTTTAGTTGGGTAATTCTTCGTAATGTTCCTTCATGGCATGTTTGGCTTTTGTGAACTAAATGCGAAGTGACACAAGAATTAATGACTCAGATGTTTGAAAAATTTGTTTGCTTAAAATCTTTTTTAAGTTTTGATATTATTAAACAATGGACGGAAAACAAAAATACAGTAGGTGAAAAATGAAAAGGATTTTTTTTCAATAATGAATAATATGTGGACAATCGAAAAATCCCAGCTAAATGCAAAAACTTTAAAAGCCATGTTAATATTGTTTAATATAATTACAATGATCGGGATAATTTAAAACGTACATACGTGCATGTATGCATATGAAACCACCAAATGTGGTTGTTGAAAATTCAAGAACCAATAACAATGTGGAACAACAAGAGGAAAGAGGACGAAAACTAGAAGATAAATGATAAAAGAAAATTTAAAGAATTAAGGATTATTGTGAACTGCCAGTTGTTGCTTCTTTTCAATAAATATTTATTTTTTGGTGATTTGTATTTTATATGCTTAAAAAAAGCAATGCATAGTTTCAACTCCTTATTTGTTTCTCAGTCTCAGATCTCAAGAAATTAAAATTAAGATTCACTTTTGAAAAGTCCATTGATGCTCTAATCCTACATTTTTTATAAAAACAATGTTCTTGATAATATTTTGACACGAGAGACGAATTAAATTGCGGAGAACGGCATGATACGTTTCTATTATCGTTGCGTGCGACTGGCAACAGTCGTGTCTCAATATGCGCATAGCCTTACGGTTGTCGTTTTACTAAAACGACACGACTCTAGTAGCGATAATTGGCTTTAAAATAAAATTAAAACTTTGGCTTGTCTCTGCTCTTAGCACTTCTCACCATTGTGACGCTATTCGTTTTACTGAACACTGTCGCCTCCGGAGCCGTGTTATTTTACAGTCGTTTAAGAAAAAAATACAACTGAAATATGGGTGCATTGCCTTAGCATTTGAAGTTTTGTTTTGAAATTAGCATATTTTCGAGTATACAAAACATTATACCTGACAGAATGGAACAAAAATGTCACCCGAGCACTCGCAGATTATATGTTTGGCTTAGGTATTTCTTTTTTTGTTAAACAGAGATTCGTTCTTCATTTGTTGGTTGTATGGATAAACTTTATAAGAAACGCCATTAAATTTGGATTGAGAAATAATAAAAACTAACCAAAATCTATTTATTTTTTGTTCATCTTTTTCAGATTTTACTTTCCAATCAACTGAAAAAATTGATTTCTTTTTTAATCATATTAAGATTGTCTAAATGCGTTTTTTTTTTTTTGAACTAGACATTTTGCAGTATCGTTTACTTTTGATAAGACGGTAGTGTTGTTGACTTGAACAAATTCTTTCATAGGAAAATGGCACTTAGTCAAATGCCGCTCCATGTTCTATTTAGTTTAACAAAAATCGACAAAATATTTTACCTACATTACAAATACATGATACCCTTCAAATACAAATACGGCAATAAGCCTACATTACAATACCAAATGCAATACAAAATCAAAACAAAAAAAGATTTTTGCATCAGTCGAATTGACGTTAACATTTTTTTTTGTAGTATGCGCCTATTCTTGTTATGGCGAATGCCAATTTGGTAGGTTGACACAATGATTTAATAAAATACCGTTATTTTCCGCTAATACACGCTTTTTTGACGACGAAAAGTTAGTCGGGAAATTATTCAAATTTTGATTTAAATTAAATTAACTGTGGTAAATCCGTTAATTATCTTTGTACGACAATCTTCAATATTTTTTTAAGTTTATTAATAATTTTGTTTACAAATTGAACTAATATCAACAGACAGGATAGTCTAGAAGCTTGCACTTTTTTGGTTTTTGAATAGTTTATTATTCCATTTTCAACAAATTATTATCTCGCACCATATTGACAACATAAAATTAAAAACGATTTCTGTAAAGTTAACAAAACAAAGAGAAATGTCTTTGCTTAAGAGAATCTCTATAAAAAAAGAGGGCAATTTTGTTCTTTTTCATTATAAATTAAAATAAAATACAATATTTAAAGCTCCTCACACTTAACTAAAAAAAAAACAAAGTTGGAAAAATGCCAGCTGCTATGTACTAATATATTGCATATATACAAATTACTATATACAATATGTACACTCTTATATATTTATATTCAAAACAATTCTAAAAGCAAACATTTCCAAGATGTAGGTATGTAAGTATTCTTATTTATTTATTTTTTGTTTGCTGCTTCTACTGCTACGGCTACCCCCCTAAGTGGGATGTTGCTCTCAAGAGATCAACGTGACGTGCTTTGGTATTCCACTTGTGAAATTTTGCTTACCTTTGCTAACATTGATTATCCACATATTTAAGCAGCAGAAGCATCAGTTGTTGTTGGTGTTGTTGTTTTTTAAATGTGTTTTCTCGTCGATTCGATTTTTCTCAACGAATGCGCGCGGTAAAGGACAACCAAGTTCAAATGAACGGAAACGGAACTTTGTCCCAGCAATTGAGTTTTGTAAGTTCAAAGACTCTTGGATTTTCTTTACTCATTGTAATTTTTGGCAGTGCAGTTTTTTTTTTTTTTTTTGTATGTTTTGTTTTTAGATTTTAATTTTGCTGAGGCTAAAACGGCAGAAACTTCAGAATGAATTTTTATCTATTTATGCACTCATGATTTTTATTAAGTGTATTTTTTTTTGTTTAAGTCATCAAGAAATGTATAGGTAGGTATAATGTTTGGGTTTTGGTAAAAAATTAATAATAATTAACAATTTAATATATAGAAAATATTTTTGTTGTATAGAAGGTTCCTATCACATAACACATCACTATCACTGTATGTTTTTTAATTTATTTACTTTTTTTTGTAGTTTAATATATTTTAAAGATACAAATTATTTTGTTTAGTAGATATTATTAGTTAATTATTTAGTTATAAATATGATTTAAAACTTATATACAATTTAGAAATAGTTTCGGTATTTATTTATAGGTCATAACACATTTGTTTTTAAAGCTATTTTCGTAGATTGATTACTCCTGCATCTTTATTTTTAATTTTCTTAAATTTATTATTTATTTTTGCCATAACTACGACCACAAATTTTACTGTTTTTTTTTTTTTTTTTTTTGATTTTATAATATTGTCTTCACACAAAATTTGCAGGCTTCCTTTTTATCAGCAGTCACAGTCAGTTAATATTCTTTCGAATATTTTTATTTAAGAGCTTTTCCGTACACTCATCACTGGCACTGTGGGATTTTCTCAAGACATTGCACTATAAAATTATTAAAAACAGCTACATTAGCATCAGATGATGACTGTGAAACCTATACAAATATACCATAAATCCTTTATATTTCGTTATTGATTTTTTTCTTTTCTCAACCATCTTATGTGTATGTATATGTGTTTTATGCGTTGGCCCAAAAATTGAGTATATCCTTTTGCTATGGAAGTAGAAGTAGAACAAGTTTTATTTTTTCCTTAATTCGCACGAGAGAGCATTGTTGAAATTGAAAGACACAAAATTAAAGAAGGAAGTGAAGCGAACATAGCAGTAGAAGCAGAATAATAAAATGAAGTGAAGCACAACCCTAATGTTAGCGAATAAACGTGCGAATTATGAAGAAGAGAGGACACCAAGAAGGGATTTAAATTTAATACACACCGTACTGTGTGTCGACAATAAGGATACCGACTACGACTACGTACCGTACCGTGCGTTGTTGTGCAAGCAAAGTCAAAATTTTAAGCCAACAACGACAACGACGATGAAGATAATGCCGCTGGTGTTTGTGGTGGTTATTGACATTGGTATTGAACGAAGTAAAAGGGATGAAATTAAAGACAAGAGTAAAGAACTGGGGTTAGGGCGCATTTTTTTGGTATTCTCCCCCCAACTGCGAGTTGCGAGGTTGCGACTATGGATATGGAATGAACGTTCGAATAAATTCAGAGTATTGCCAGTTAAATATTTTCCTTTTTTATATTTTGTATGCAAAAATTAAATGCACCACTTGTTCTTATAATTCAAGTGGCTAAGACCCTAGTCCTTTATTATACGAGGAAGTTGCTGGACAATTATCCAGATCACGTTTCTAGGATCTCAGGAAGAAACCTGAACACAATTTATCTTCAAGAATTCCAAAGCACTATCTATCTCTTTTTTTTTTATAAATTTATCAACAGAAACAACAAATAATTGGGCAAGCGAATCCAAAAAAAAGTACTCCAAACTTTTTGACAGGAAACCTGAGGAATTATATTCAACTTGAATTGGATAAATTAATTATTTTTAAGCCACCCCCACCTGTTCGTACAAAGGCTGGAAATGACAAAAAGGGTATTCATGCAACGACATAATTTTCCGCTTTGTAGAAAGATATAACTTTCCGCAAGATGTTTACATGAACACCCCTTTAAAAATACTTGCGTGAAGGTGGGAGACAATCCACTTAAACGTCACAAATGACTTATCCTAATGTATCAGGTGTATCGCTGAGTTCCGAAATGCATCAGATGCGCATTCGATGCAGTCATAAGTTTCAAAACTCAAACGTGAAAATATTTACAAAGCAGCAAGTTTCCTAACGCATCCGAAGCGTAAACTATGTGCATTAACTGAGCAAACTGCGCGTCAATAATTTTTTGGATGCTTTTATTTGACATTTGTTTTGAATAAAAAAAAATTGTCTTAGCAGTAAGCAAAAGTTTTTTTGTATTGTTAACAATCCTTTAGTTTTAGTAAAATTGTGTTTTTTTTTGTGAAGAAAAGTGGAAAATAATTTCTTGTTTTGTAGGCTATAGGTCAAAGTGGAAAATGAAAAGTGAAAATTTGTGGATTTTTGTTGGTTTTCTTTTTTAAATTCGGAGGAGTCAGTCCAATAAGAACAAAACAATCCCAAATTCGATTAATGTCAAAATGATGAAATCAAGTACGTAAACGTATTTTGACGAACTGTGAAAACACGAACATACGTGGCTGTCAAAAATACGAAAGATTAAACAAACGAAAAACAATCCGTATAATCAGGCTCTATGTGAGGAGTTGGTTTTTGACGTTTCATTCACAAAAGTGAATTTCTCACTTTTGAAAAATTCTCCCTCACTTTTTTGTTAAAACTTTCAAGACAATAATATCGATGACAGTTTGATGGAAGAGTTTTAAACTTAAAACATTTTTTTCTTTTGCGCGAAAATCGTTCCCATTAGAATTATACATGTAATTTGTTTAGGTTCGGTTTTCGAGATATTCTAACTCAAGTAAAAGAAAACGTCTTAAGTTATGAAGGTTTCAATGAATGTGATGATGTACGAAAAATAATATGTTATTACTTTTTCGGTAGAATCTGACGGGATTGACCAATTCTGAGGTTGGAAGTCGGATTGCATAAAGGGTATCTAAAATTTAAAAAATATAATTTTTTTTTACATAGTAACCTTTTTTAACAAGGAAATAAACTAAGGCTCAACTGAATTTGTTTTTTTTTTTTATTTGTTAAAATTTCATAAATGTACAGTTAAACAAATTTAAGTTCAATCCTGGCAACTTTTGTAAGATTTAACCTTCTTCACCAAAACGAGAAGCGTATATATTATGTAGATAGCTAGGTAGGTAACTGCAAGAATGCAAATCAGGATAAAAGTAATCTTCTTTTATGCTTTGTGCAAAAAAAAACATCATCCATGTAAATTTAAAAAACATTACCAAAAACACATTTCATATGAAAAAATATAGAATATAGAAGCCAAAATATGGCGCAATATCATCAGACTCTGGCCGAAGGGGGAAGAAACATGTTGGCTGTTTTTTTTTTTTTTTAAGAACACAAACCTGTCAGCCTACGTTTTATTTCTATTATTATTTCATTCTTGTTACCTTGTGTAATTGTACATTTTCTGATGGGGGGTAGTACCAATCTTTATCTTTATTCTTCATGCAAGACGAGAAAAATTGCAAACAGACAAAAAAAAATATCAAAGGATCTCTCAGGCGAAAAGCGATTTCAAGGTTTTCTAAACAGGAACACAATGAATGTAGAGGGAAAGAGAGAGAAAAAGAACAACCAGAGAAAAATAGCAAAATAAAAAGAAGAACAAAAATTACATATATTTAGGTATAGAAATAAATAAAGACGGGGAAAATAAGCACTATGCCATGAAAAAGAAGACAAAATAAATAAATAAAAAAAAATCGACAACAACAATAACAAAAAAGTCCTACTATTCCTCTGGGGGCAAACTTTGATAAAAGAAAAAGTTCAACCATTGTATAAATGATTTTTCTCTCTCTAATTTGTCTCTCTCGAAGACATAAAAAGGGTGTTTCAGACAGCATAACGTTAAATTGGGAATTATTGTGAATGAATCAATTTTTTTTTTTTTTCAATTTGGAAAGTTTTCATTAAAACATAATCCAATGTCGATTTCTATTCAACTGAAAGTAAAAAATTTATCTAACTCAGGGCATTTCCTTTTCTAGTTCAAAGCAGATTCTGAGTTGTAAAAAAAAAAAAAATGTGTTTCTTTTTGTGTTCTTAACATGATCAGAGCATGATGCTGAACACAGCCAATCTCAATTTGACAAGCAAGAAAAAAGAAGAAAACATAACAAAAATTAATAGAAAATGGCAGATGATACTGGTGGTTTAATGGCCGAAACATATGACCATTTTCCGGCAACATCATTGTAGCAATCCTTATCATAACTTTCGTCGAAGAACAATAAATCAAATGCTTGTTTGATTTTTGTTAATTTATCCATTTCAACAATTTTTTGTACTCGTTTGTGTTGTAAAGACAGCAGAATGGCAGCAGTAATTAAAAACATATCAATAAGAAGGAGGTGACATAGTTATACTCAAATGTTTTTCAAAATTAACTAAGAGCGCTCAGAACACGCTCGGTTCAGAGTATGTTCATACCTCAGAGCATGCTTCGCATGGTCGGATCGGACTCTGTCAGAGTTCGATTCTGAACTAAAAAAGAAAGACGCCTTCAATAGCAAAAGTTAATCAACACTCCGAAAACCTAAATTCAAATAAATACCTTTAGAAAAATGACACTAAACTTTGGTGTGAGTGAAAGTGCGTGTGATAATCTTTGTAGATCTTTGCCTGAAATCGAGAAAAGTCAATCTTAAATCAAATCAGACACCCTTTTTTTTGTTGAATAGAAAGTTAAATCTAAAAATGATTGTAAACACATTGATTTTTATGTTGAATAAAAATCCACATAACTGCCTGATAACATGAATTTTGTGTTCGTTCGTTACTTATCTACGTAAAACTTTACAAGCGATTATCTCAGAATAATGAAAACCGAACATAGAACATTAAAATATTGAACCAGCGATATGTGCGTTCATGTTTACCACGGTTGGTGGGAGTACGTAAGTTAATTAGAAGTTCTTGAAACTTGGAGCTTTTTAGTGGGAAAATAAAGAGCATGAAGAGCAGTTTGAAATTTTGCTTTTTGGAAGTGAAAATATTATCACTGATGGATTCTTTCAATAGTTCGCGTATAAAAATTTCGGAAATATACATATTTTTCCAATAAAAAATAATTATTCTTAATTTATTCCAAGAAATCAAATTCAATTTAGCACTTCTTCACAGCTGATCGGAAACTGTCAAGCACATTGACGCATGTGCTGCACTTTTCTGTTCTCGTTTTTTCATTAAACAAACCTACTTTCAAACGTCAAAATATTTGTGAAACCTGATAATGAATACCACAAGCGAAAGCAAACGGTAGCTTATGTTAAAATTTGACGAAAAGTTCTTTTCAGTTGCTTCAAAGCATAACTTTACAAAAGAGTCGTATTGACAAAGCCCTGGCTAGTCAAATGACGAGACCAATTGTGATCGCCCCGACGAATCTCAACTTGTATGGACTAAAGGCCTTTAAGAGCTATTTTATATCAAAGCATAAATTCACCAATTATTGCCTTATGTCAATGCAAATATTTTTTCTAGTTGTATTTTAAATGTCAGTTTCAAAAATTAATGCACACAAATTCAAGTTAAAATAGTGGAAATTTAATAATTATCCTGAGTGAACGAACATTTCAGATATTTCTATCTGTGAATTTATTTACAAAACACACAAAATTTAAACTGTCCAAAGGATTGAAAACAACCTTTAAGAAATACAAACAAAAATGATTGATAAGATACATTTTTCGCTTCGAAAAGAAGGTATACTTTCTATTGACACTTTGAATCAATGTCGTTTTCGATTGGTCGTTTAACCAGTTACTGACTTATTAAGCTGAAGAACTGTCATTATTTTGCAAACAAATCCTCAGAAATGCACTATTTAGGTCAAAAAAAAATATGTTTGTTTACTTGACAAAACAATTTTAGTGCTAAGCCTATATACAAACATAAAATTCAAAGTAGTTTGGGATAAAGTTGGCAGTTTTGAGAATAAAAAAGACATCATATTTGATTTGGCTAGTTCAGGTAAATAGGCGTGTTTAGGAAAGGGAGATTTCAGAGGGCCTCAGCAATCTCAATTGCCTTAACAGGATTCCTCAGCTTAATTTTCGGTTTGACTGTCAAAATACTGAGGAACAACAATTATGGATTCGCAACAACTTGGAGTTCGATGATAAATTGTACGGATTTACTTGATTCTGTAGTTTTCTTTCTTTTCATTTATTTGTCTTAAGTGCCTTGCTTAACTATTTTCGATTATGCAAGCCACCCTTTATGGATTTACTTTTTGAAATCGATGGAAAACTTTACCCGGGAATAAGAAAATCATCGATTCCCAACATCCTTAAATTGTGTACCGCGTTTCTATTCTCTGCCCAAGGATCATATCAATTTGAATTAATTCATCATATCAATTTAGTGTGGGAAATGATTTTTTCGTTGGAATTTGTTTCAATCTACTTTAGGTGCATTCCATCAAAATACGGAAGTTTTTTTTACGAAAGACAAAGTTTAAAGTTGATAATATTAAAAACAATTGTAAATGTAAAACCACATGCTTTATTTAATTTTCAGTTATTTCATGACGTAGCTTAGGTATAGGCCTACTCCCGGGTGGAAAAATGCAAGTTTCTATCTAGTTTGGGCAAGGCCCTACTAAGTTTTTAGTGGGGTAAATATAGACAATGAAAACTTGTCAGAAACTTAACAAGCCCTTGCTGGAATTCAGTACCAACATTTTAGACGAGGAAAACTTTTCAAACCCTCATGAGGCAATCTCTAGTAAAAAGTTGTTTGACACGTTTCGGGATCCCATCAGGAATGTCTCTTGTACACCAAAAACACAAATTTTATAAGCACCACACGACACTTTTTTTCTCTCTTTCCTTAGTCTTCTTTTTCGTATCACACTTTACTATGGGTGTGAGGATTGTTCAATGAGGAAAAACCTGTTCTACGCAAGTACATAAAATCCGGTTCTATTCTGTATGCATTTGTTGTGCAATGTGGAATGAAACTTATGCACTCTCGACATTGAATTTTTGTATAGCAAGTTAGCCTTGTGGGTAGCGCATTGGACTTTAGGATCCTTGCTGTGAATGTAAATTCACTGGTTAGGACCGAACGTAGAGCAAATTTATTCCAACTGCTGAAAGATCAAAGTCCAGATGTGTTTATGGCCAGCGAAACTAAGCTGAACCAGAAACAAATTGACTCACAATACTTACAATATCGTACGAAGAGATCGGCCCAACTCCACTTTTGGGGGAGGTGTCGCAATCTTTGTACGAAAAGGCATAAACTATAAAGTTATATATAATAGTGAAGTACGCAGATTTCGGTTGCTTGAGGCGTGTATCGTATGCATTCCTCTCAAACATGGGAAGCGGATGTATGCGATTGCGGCTTATGCACCGGAATCACCTCAGCCAACTGAATTTTTAACAGAGCTCGAAAAACTTTTTCAATGCTTACAACTGAACTCGGAAGAGAATTACTATCTCATGGCCGGTGATTTGAATGCCAAACATGTAGATTGGGGAAATCAAATACAAAATCCGAGAGGTAGCCATCTATTTAATTGGATGAATCAATACAACGTTGAGTATATGCTCGACCTTCTGGCTACTGATAGGCCTTCGTTTCCAAGAAGCGGTTCCTATCTGGATCTATTGCTTAAGGACTCAAGACTGACAATTACTGACACTGTGGGTCAACGACCTAGAAACTGTTTACGAACGATCGAGTACGACAGTGACCACTGCGGACTTGCTGCCGTAATTCAACTTCCAAACGAGCTCGTGGAGTTGGAGGAGTATGTGCCGGTGAATTCTTACAATTACAGTAAGACTCGCTGGCCACGCTTCACCAGCGCTTTATCGAGTGAACTACGTACGAACAATATATCCCCACCAAATGACAGGAATTTAACAAATACTGAAATTGACGAATACTTAGAAAAAATGGACCATACGATCCAACGAACAATGCAAAAAACAATACCAAAATACAAAGAACGCGAAGCCACAGACATGTACCGCAACGCGACCATCGACGCACTACACAGACAAAAAAGTGGACTTCTGACAAGACTGAAACTTTTGTACAGACGGTTTAGTGACATACACGATCTGGAGATTAGGACACTGAAGTCGTCAATTAAAAACATCAACCAATTGATCAAGGAAAATTATCGGTTGTCTATTAATTTGTATTGGGACAACAAAATTCGGGCCGTTAATTCTAGCGACCCGAGTATGTTTCCTCAAATTAATAAAATATTTAGACGGAATGATCAAAACGAACTTCCGTGTCTTAAGCTTCTGAGAACGACAGAGAACAGAGACGTACTTCTGACAGCAGGCATAGATCCAGAGGAAGCCGTCTTGGACGATGACCTCTTTATTATCGAAGATCCTCGTGAGAAAGTGGAGGCTGTGGGGGCTGCTTTCCAGCAAGTGTACAAGGTGAATGCTAGCATTCGCCCGAACCATGACCTGGAAAACAGAGCCTTGCTTCACCACTTCTACCTTCGAAATGAAATGACGCAATGGCGATCAGAGAATCTCGGTTTCACCAGGTTCAATGAAGAACACTTGGCAAACGCCACCATCGCCGAGCGAAACGGGGCAAATTCCCTGTTAATTTCGAAAGTTGAGCTCCTGCTCATCTTCGCTTCGTTAAAGAAAAAGAAGTCAGCAGGAATCGATGGTATATCCAACGTTGTACTGCGACATCTGCCTCAGGAAGCAGTTGACATTTATGCCACACTGTTTAACAACGCTCTGAATAATGCATATTATCCAGGGCGGTGGAAGACAGCTGTGGTTCATCCTCTCCCGAAAAAGGGAAAGGACAACTCCAATCCGGCGAATCTCCGGTCGATAAGTCTTCTTCCCAGTATCAGTAAGGTATTTGAGAAAGTTATAAATAGAGCTCTGTCCAAGTGGGCGGAGGACAACAATATCATACCGGACAATCAGTTCGGTTTTAAGGCGGGACATGACACCATTCATGCCGCGTCTAAGCTCGTTTCTGATGTCCAATGGAACAAATCTAAAAGACAGTGTACGGGTGCTTGTCTGGTTGACTTGGAGAAAGCTTTCGACACCGTATGGTTAGAAGGTCTGTATCTAAAGCTAGCCAGACTGGGCATAAGTAAACCGCTTTTATATATGCTTTATGATATGCTCAATGGTAGAAAGTTTGTTGTCAAAATTGGCAATGTAACTTCTACCGCAACCTTCGAAATTAAAAATGGTCTTCAACAGGGAGCGGTGAACTCACCGATTCTATTCAGTATTTACACCAGCGATCTGATAGGTAGTCTAGCCCATGCCATAGCGTATGCCGACGATCTAATTGCGTACAGAACAGCTCCAACAGTTGAGGTCATCAGAATTCTCTTTCAGCGTGACTTCGACAAGATTCAGCGATATTGCGATGACTGGAAGTTGAAAATCAACTTTCAGAAATCCGAAACCATTCTGTTCAGGACTACATTGCATGGAGCCCCTAGGGATACAAGAAAGAACTGGCGCAAGCTGGTGATCGTAGGGCCACATGGACATCCACTGGCGAATAAAAGTGTAGTAAAGTACCTTGGCATCTGGATGGATCAGTATTTGTATTTCGACAGACATATAAATGCTGCTCTGACCAGAGCCAGGGGAGCTTTTGCCCTGACAAAACGGTTGTTTTATAGCAGCCGTCTTGACAGCAGGGTTAAGGTGATTTGCTACATGGCTCTTATCCGGCCAATGATTGCCTATGGATGCCCGGTGTGGTTCAACGTTGCCCCATCTCAAATGGAAAAGATTCGGGTGTTTGAGAGGCAGTGTCTTCGACGCTGCCTTGGATTACACAGAACACCAGAGTCGGAGTACAAACATTATTATGCCAACGAGGTTCTATACAATGGAGCCAACATTAACAGAATCGATAATTTTATACTCAAGCTGATTCGGGGTCACATTGCAAGAGCGATGTCCTCGGCTAATAGCTTAATTTTTGGGGCTTACTACCCCAACAACCAATACTTTGAGAGTGTGCGTTTGAGCGGTTATATTCCACCTAACGCATTCTTCTATTTAGACAGTCGGGGGCTGATACAGGATAGAGAGGCGGTTCCGCTAATCTACCACGTCTGCCGTAGAACTGTGGATAGGCGACTTCTTTATAGTCGAGACGTCATCGCACAAGGCGGAGCTGAGCGACTTCGGTTCAGTAGGACTGTGTCTGATAGGGACCGAAGAGATAGGGTGAAGCAGGAGAGCCAGTTTTGGTGGCTTAACGATGAAAATAATGATTTCTAAAGTTGAGCTTTTTGGTCTTGGCCGACTTACATAGTTTTAGGTTTATTAGTTTTAAGTAGGGACAGCCGGGGTGGCACCAAAAAAAAAAAAAAAAAAAAAAAAAAAAAAAAAAAATTATAAAAACATCAAATACAAACAAAACAAAAAAATATAAAATTGAAAATGCTTGCTGTGGCTGTTCTAGTTTTTAAGTAGTTTGTAAGTAGTTTTATAGTAGTTTTAAGTAGTCTAAGTAGTTTTAAGATATTCTTAGGTAGTATGTAAGTTTTATATAAAAAATAAAAAAATGATACTGATACCAAGTTTTTTTTACATCTTTCTTGGTAAAAAATAAAACCAGATCGATATAAGTATGTAATTAGTTCTTAGGCCGAAAGGCAATAGTATTAAGTTATTGTTTAACTTAGAGCGCCCGCTCAGGGCCAGTAAGTTAGTTGTAAGATATTGATAAGTAGGCTAGTTTTTATGAATTTTTGTCTAGCATTAAGATAGTTTTAAGTTGAATTTAAAATAAAAATGAATTTAAAAAAAAAAAAAAAAAATTGGACTGACTTTCAGAAGATCGCGTGATCAAGTCCCTCATAAGCCAGATTTTGTTTTCTTTTTTTTTTTTTGTCTGACGAGGCAAAAGGGTTCATAATCGTCAAGGCCCCTGTTCTAGCCTCTGCTAAATCTTGCTAGTGCCTTGCAAGAATCTATATAAAACTATCTATAAAAAAGAAAATTTGGATTCCCAGGAGTTATTTGGTGCATTGATGGCTTCTATCTGTTTTTTTTTTTTTGCTTCGCTCTACATTTCTTCATTAAAAATAATAATTAAATACATTTTCTTTATAAACAAAAATTTTGTTTAAATAAAAACACACATTTTGTTCCCTACACAATTTTTAACTTGTGGAATAGACCGCGACGATCACAAAAATGCGATCGACAACGAGCGACCGGACTATCGATAGTTGTCGAACGCAATCGACAACCACAATACCGATTTCTCAATTTGTCGATCGTTGATCGCTCGTTAGCGATGATCACACAAATCTCACAACAGCAAATATCCACATTAATCTTATCATTTTTAAAATTAGTCATCTTCAATAGAACAGCAAACAATTACGTCAACAACTGAATTACTAAATGTTTTCACCTAAATTACCTACAAACAAAAAAAAATTTGATTATACCACATTGGCAAAGTTTTTGAAAAGCACAACGATTGACTTTTGGAAAACAAAAAATTTGAAAGCCAAATTGTCTCACATACCTACAGAATTTGAATCGCTTGTTTTATCTTCGCTACATATGTACATAATTGCAATTCCGCCAATAACATTGAAAAAACAAAGTCAAAAACTTCGGTGTTACAAAAACTGTCTTTTTTAACAAAAAGCATCACCATTATTAAAAACACCCTTCATTACATAGTCTAAGGAACAAGGATTAATTTCCTTGAACATTTTAGATTGAAGTTATGTAGATAGATAGTATTTTATTTGAATTGCACAACATATACCATTAAAAAAAAACATGTGCGACACGTGCGCACTACGAATTATATACTTCAGCAATGTAGTAGTTGTGGTTTGGTTATAGAGCAATGCTCTTCTTCTTCGTTGCCGTTGTCGTTGTCGTGACCATGGTGGGGATTTTGACGTAATTATACAAAATCCATAAATTAATTTTTTTTTAAAACTATTACCACACATTAATCGTTAAATTGTAATCAAAGAATCTTTGCTTTTTCCCCGTTACTACCCGTTTTGTTAAGCATTTTTGCACCAAAAGTAAATAAACATAAAATCCAAAATGTCTGTAAAAGCTATGAACGCTCAAAACTTATAGGGGTAGTTATTAGGTGGTTCTACAACATCTTCATTGTCTGTGTATAAAAATTCACTATGTCCATCCACTTCATATACTTGTAGGTAGGTAGGTACAAAATTGGGAAATATTAGAAAGGCGAAGTTCGAAAATTTGGGCCATCGCATAAAAGCTGCACAATCGATATAATTGAGAAAAGTTCGAGGAAGGAGCGCACAAACTAAAGGTAGGTACTATTCACATCTAGCAGAAGCCATTATAAAAGTTTATATGCACTAAACGGTGTGCGGAATGCAAAAAATGATACATATATGCACTTGTATGAAGAGAAATTATACTTCCTGCAAACGCAATTTCAATATATGTACATAAATATATAAACACATATGATGTATATATCTACATATTAGAATTTAAATAGATTCACATACGATGAAATATTGAAATCGCTGTACACTTCGACTTCATCATCATGAAAATTTCACTAGTTTTTTTTTTTTTATTCGGAAAATTTCTTTACGTTTTTCACTCACTTTTTTGCACATTTATAAAACTTTTTCTAGCTTTTTTTTCGTTAATTTCTTTTTATTTCTTCGTTTCGAATTTGTTTTTCTCCGATGTCAGCTTCCCATTTGTAAATTATTTTTTTTTTTCCTTTTTTCTCAGATAAAATAATACACGCCACTTGTATTGAACTTTTTTTTATCCAACTCGATTTTATTTGGTTAGAATAGAAGACCTATAAATCTTTTGTTTAAAAAGGTTACATAGATCTTTTTTTTGTTTTTTTTTTTTTTTCTATTTAAAAAATATATTCCTGCCCGACTTCCATTTTTTATGTTGGGTATACAATTTGTCCGTGCTTCTATTCCAAGTTGATATACATGGGAGAGCGTACGAATTGATACTGGGCCATGAGCGTTTCAGGGTTGCTTTTGGCACGTTTGCGAAAAAAAAGCTCCCGGATACTCAAGCATTCTTCTAGTGCGCTGTTGCCTTTTTCGTTTACCAATGCACAAGCATATACAGTAGTCCGCAAAAAATTTTGGACCTTGCAAGCTCGAGAAGAAAATTTATTTAGTTTTTTTTTTTTAAATGTTTGTGTGAATGAAAAATTTCAAAATTTATGAAATGAAAAAGAAATGTTTCCCATTCAGCAATATTTTTCAAATACAAAAAACATTCTCTTTGATTGTAGGCAAGTATTGCAGGCTAATAACATCTAATTCGCACTGTAATTCGACCATTTGGGAATTTTAATTACAAGTTATTAGTAATTTAATTGCAAAAACACAAATTTAATCAAAATTAATTAAAATGTAAATAAAATGAAATTAAATCTGTAATTAAATAGTAAGTGTCATGTAATTATTTTTGTAGTTAAGGGGGATGGGCAAACATATATGGGACCTGGTCTAAATAGTGCCCAGGAACGAACCTATTAAAATGATTATGTACTACCAACGTACGATTTTTTTTTATCCTAAACAACGAGAGTTGGCTAAAATAAGCATCCAAAAAATAAGGAAAACACTTTAGTTACGGCGTTAAGGGAACCAACCTTGCGTTTCATTCTGACGAGATGAGCTTTGGTACACTATAAATCTACATCCTAAATTTACTTTACAGAAGTCTTGCCACGGTGGCAACACTGGCAGACCGGAGATATAGGGGTTGCTCTCTGACCATGTTTTAACACGAAAATTCACATAAATTAGCCTATAATTTGGGAACTAGACATCCTTGATGTCGCGGAATGTCTTGTTGGATTTAGAATACTTGAAGCCATAGAAATATGTTAATTTTTTGGCCCCGCCCCCACCCTTGTACGCTTGGGGAGCAAAATACCTTCGGCGGATAAGGGTTTTTATTAGTCAGAAAATAATGGTAATAAAATGAATATTCATAAAATTTTAGTAGTAGCCCGTAGCATAATGGTTAGTGCGTTCGACTGTCACGCTGGAGGTCTGGGATCGCTTCCCAGCCTCGTCCACCTAAAAACTAAAAAGTTTTATTTCAGGGCTACTGCCACTTGCGAGGAATTGACAAATCCTCCAAGAGTATCACTTGTCACGAATAAGTGCTTCTCGTCTAGCCGTTCGGATTCGGCATAAAACTGTAGGTCCCTTTTCATTCCTGTCGACACGTGCACACAGGAATGGTTGCGAGTTGTTAGTCACTAGGCCCTGGTTCTTCATGAGCCGTTATGTCACCCGATTTATTTATTTTTTTCATAAAATTTTAAGATGAGTGTCGACGTAGAATTTCATACTCTACAGCATATCTGAAGTCCATTTTTATCCATGTATTAATTTCTTGTATAATCGCTTCAAAATGGGAGAGGGAAGGTGGAAATATATCAAGCCACTATATATTTGTCATAGTATAATCTAAGCATAATGGCACATGATCTTAGGGTAATTTTTAATGCCCAATCTTATGCAATCAAAATAATATCAATATAATTTCCATAGAAAAAGTTATAACCTTTTTATAAAATGATGACTAAATTTTTAGTGAACGAGCATACTTACTTACTTTTGATGGCGCTCACAGCCCAGGATGGGCTTCGGCCTCAACTAACAAGCCCCTCCAGCCAGCTCTGTCCCTAGCTAGCCGCTTCCAGTTGCGCACACCGAGTGCTTTGATGTCGTCATTCACTTGATTGCGCCACCTGTTACGGGTTCTTCCTCTGCTGCGTACCCCATCGGGGTTGGATTCGAAGACTCGTCGGGCAGGTGCGTTGCTGTCCATACGCTCCACGTGCCCCAGCCATCTCAGCCGCTGTATAGCCCGTATAGCTCGTCGTTGAATCTTCTCCTCCATACTCCTTCGATACACACCGGACCGAAAATCACACGAAGAATCTTCTAGTGAACGAGCATAGTATAACCAAATTTCAATGGTATGGTGATGAAACTTGTCATAAGAAATAAGGATCAAAAGAGTCCATAAAAATATCTGGGGCTAAAGGGTGTTTTTTTTGAGTGAAACAGAAAAGTGTAAAACTATGCCCAGTAAACCCCCCCAGAACTAGTACGATGATGAAAGTTGCTAGGAATGTTTTGTTTTTTTATTGTTAACAAGAATAAAAAAGATTAATCAAATATCTATTGTCAAGGTGGTTTTTGAGGAAAAATTTTGTATCGACTCTACTCAAAAAATACATTAATTTTTCCATTAAAACGATGATAACTTTCTTAATGGTGATTGTATCGTCTTAATTTTACTTAAATTGGATTCAACTTTAAAAAATACTTTAAAATCATGAACTATATTGAATATTTGTACCCCGATTACATACAAACAAAAACACCCCTGGAACCAATATATTTGCATGAATCAATGAATTTTCGCTCTAATTGCAATCTTCGTTGCTATATACTGCTTAAAACCCATAGTTTACAGCTTTGTGTTCATACAAAAAAATGATGTACTAGGGCTAAGCTGTCCTTATCCGGTTTCGTTTTTATTTTTGTGAAAAGGTGACTCCGAGTTTGGCCTTCAAATCAAATAAAACTCTGAGTCACCTTTTCACAAAACTAAAAACGAAACCGGATAGGGACAAATTTACTGATGTCATTTATAAAATAAATTGTAATGGTAAACCCAACGATCCATGCAACCAGTTTTACATCGGAACAACCAAACAATTTCTTAGACAACGAATTTCTAATCATAAATCGGATATAAAATCAAACAATCCTGGAAAGACAGCCCTGACGAGCCATGGCTTCGAAAACGGTCGCTCTCCAGATTTTGAAGGTGTTAAAGTCCTACAGGCAGAGAAACATGTTTCGAAGCAATACACCCTAGAAACATTACACATCATCAAAAACAAAAACAACATGAACAGAAAACAAGACAACCAAAACATCTCTGCCATCTATTGCTCTCTTATCTCTTCATAACACATAATGTGGTTTTTACTCATTTTTTTTTTTTTTATAATATAACAAATATTTAAAAACTTTAATGTCAGTTTAAATTCAAACACAGTTTTTTTTTAAAGTGGGTGTATTTTTGTTGTTTCAATTATTGTTATTATAATGAAAACAAAATATTTTTTTATTTCTTGTTGTCCAAATGAAGTTACCCTGAAGAAGGCAGCAACTCCTGCCGAAACGTCGGGAAAGTTAATGTAACTTATTTGTTTCATTGCTTAAACTACGTGACAAAAAATCCGACGGAAAGATTATTTTTCAATCACTTCCAATCCACATTATTCGTTAGAAATTGGTCAATAAATCATTTTTAGCATTCTCCTTTATGAAACTTGTGTTATTTTATATACACATTTATATTTAATATTAAAAAAATTCAGACACCGGTTTCGAAAAATTCGATTTCTCAAAAAACAAAATTGATTTTTTTTAATCAAAAAAAAAACATTTTTTTGAAAATTTTTATATACAATATTATTTATACATTTAAGGAGCATCTGTATACAAAAAATATAATTTTAATGAGTTATTTAAATAATGAGAACGTCGAAAATATTAAAAGTTGTTCTATTGGGAAGTACTGTCAATAAAAAATCAAATTTCTAATTAAAAAGTTGGAATATACTAATTAAATACCACGCACATCTTTTTATCAAAATTCTTGGAGCCGTTTTCGAGAAAAATAAGTTTTCTCTTAACGGTTTTTCAACATTTGTATTTGTAATTCTAATTCAATTGTAATTCTAGAAATGAATACAAAATTATTTAAGACCTTGTTTTAAAAATATTGAAGAAGTCGGTTTCAAAATATTTAGTTTTCAAAAAAAAAATGGATTTTTTTTTAATTTTCAAAAAAAAATGTTTGAGAAAAATATTATTTTCTTTTTTGGCGAAAAAAAAATTGTATGGCAGGTACCGTTATTTTTGGTCCTAAGAAAAATTAAAAAAAAACCTGCGTGCATGTGCATATTAGTCAAAAAATAATATGAATCAAGTTTGAAGAAAATCCCTCCAGCCAGGGGGCGAGGACAAACAGACAGACAGAATTGCGAGAATTTTCGCGTTCTCTATAATCGTTATGTTCGATTTTTTTTAACGAATCCACTTGCCATTAGCTACATTTATAACGCAAGTAAAAAACACTAGGGGAACAATTTTTGCCTGCCTACTTTGGTTGGAAAATGATACCCCATGGTTTATTGGTGCAACAATAACATATTTTTGAAGTAGGTACTTATTGCTTTGACACAAAACTTTTTTGTCGACTCTTGAAAAAAAAAAATTTCTCTTACAAAGTGTTTGTATTTCGAAAAAAAAATATGTATAACCCTAGCAAGCCTCAACCTTAATACTTCATACCCCGATGGCAGCATTGAGAAGAAAAATGATTTGCTGGGCCTTTTCGAATTTGTACCGTCAATACATCATATTTTGTACACCGATCTCAGGAATAAGAATTCATCTATTAAAACTATACTACAAAGGCTTTTATGAATCCTTACAGATCTTTCTGAAAGTGAATAAAAAAGTTAAATTTCAACTTAATAAAATTATTTTGGTCGAGAGAAAATAATGAAAAATGCAGTTAGGCCACTATTGCACTCACGGCGAAATTGAAAAAATAAGTTTTATATTATTTTTTTCAAAGTTTTAAATAATTAAGTAAGTAATTCATTTACATATTTCTACTTTCAAGAATTCATTGCATTACAATAATGCATTTTTGTATATTTGACTTTGCCTTCAGCTCGTTAAGCAGTTTATTTAATATAAATACATAACATTTTTAAATTTAATTTAAAAGTAGAAAAATTAAATTATGAAGGTGCATAGATACATACATATGAAAGTATCATTATTCGAATTCTGAAATTAATAAAATTCTATAATGTAGAAAGTTCTTTCAAGAATGTTTAATTGTATCCGTCCAGAATATCCAATAGTTTTATTTTGGGGGGTGGAAAAACCTGACCGGTTTAAACCAATGCCGGTGTTTTTCGTGTGAGTTAATCGTTTTTTTTTTTCTTAATTTTATTTTGTAAAACCCATCATCAAAACTGAAAACATATTTGCCCGAGTTGACATTGAACGATTTTTCCAGTGGCTCTTCTTTGTTTTTGTTGTTGTAATCGTGTAATCGTACAGTCGACTTGTTTCAATATCGCACGATTACAACACCAAAGAAAAATCCACACTGGAAAAATCGGTCAATTTAAATCCGGACTTTAAATAAAAATGCATATAAATTTTCTTACAGCAACCTACAAGTTTGTTGAAATGTTTTTCACCACATTCACCTTTCTTCTTTACCTCATTAGTCATACATAATCTAGGCAGGGTAAGTAACAGTGGTACGAACGTGAACTCGTTTAGAACCTACAACACTCCTTTTAAAAAGTTTGGCATTATAAAAAAATAAAATTGTTTACTTGTAACGGTAACGAAATGAGGAACCCCTATTTGTATAAAAAAAGAACGATACCGGTTATTTCGAGTGGTTAAAACTGTCCGGTTAAGCCGAATGAAAAAAAAAACGAAAAATCAGAAAAGTGTTGTTTGTTTGCAAAAATCCGTCATCCCAAGATTTATGTCTTTTGCGTTTTTAAAATTGCAAATTACAAAAATGTGATTGGTTGACTTTGGCCACGACAAATTAAAGCAAAGTCCCTTTGCAACTCCAAGTCTCCTAGCAATTGTAGCAAGGCTGAAAAAGAGCAAAGGAAAGTTGATTCTACCAATATTGTTCCAGTGATATGAAACTTAAATTAACAATGATTTTTTTAAATAAAAATATAAATGAAACCCTACAAAACAAACAAAGAATTCTCAGTATAAGAAAAAATCTCTTTTATCAATTTGTAGGGGTATCACTGATTACTTCTGGTCAATGAGAAAATAAGGAAAACTTTTACTCCGCCAAAGTCACCTAAAACTGCAAGACGACTTTGGTCATACAATTTTTGATTTTTAATAATAAATCTACCAACTGATTTGTCTAGAATTAATGATACTTGTGGATTGAACCCCGAAAACTCCTCTGCGTGAAACCCCAGTCTTGCGAGGAACACAGTTTAAGAACCGAGAAAAAAGAAATACTTATACAAACTTCGAGACGAAAAACACTCAGTTGAAAATAATTCTATACACAGTCCTTTATTTTTTTATTGAGAATTATATTTAATGGTTTTGAATTTTAAGAGTTCTTTTTTTCACTAAAAGAGAAAGTATGCTCTCTTTAAATGAAAAAAAAGCTCAACTCAACGATTATACTTTGGAAAAGCCTGATATGTCCCAGATTCGAAAACTACACCTTCTTACTTATGGATATATTGGTATAGTGTTCCCGTGCATAGACGTATTAAGAAGGCAGTATATCCTACCATTATATTGTAGAAAAAAAAAACAGTTTGAACGCAGTGAAACAGCAGCAGCAGCAGTCGACGACGAGGACGAGAAGCAGCACGTATCGGATAAATTGTATTTAGGTCACGAGTGAAACTTGCTGCGCGTCTTGGGAGAGGACATCATAGAGCCCTTCTTGCCCTTTAATGCGTTCACATATACAAAATACAATACATAATATACAAATTATGTCTACGTCCTTTTTAATTTAATTTAAGTTTTTTTTCTCTCTCTTCTAATGCTGATGCACAGCACACCCTTGAGCATTAAAGATACATATCAACTACCAAGGCAAGGATCACTTGAAAGGGGTTTAATGCGTTTTAGATTAAAACCGGAAAAACGAAAATGTTTACTAATTTAAATTTGAATAGTTTGGGAAATATCTTCAAAAAAAGAAGATTGAGAGAAAATAACATACCTACATATTTACGCACATATGTATTTTGAATTGAAAAACAGTTTTTTTTTGTGCATGATGGGAAAAGACCGTGGTTTTTGTACAACGACGACGACCGTACACTTTAATCCGTCAAGGCAATGTTATTGATTTTCAACATTCTCTTGTTCACAAAACAACGAACCAAAACCAGCAGCAGCAGCATGTACTCTTCCATGGCAGGGTATCGTGTATTGTATACCGTACGTACATAGATGGATGGTATGGAATAGTCGGTAGTCCTGTGTGATGCTCAGGTATGTCAAGGCATGTGGCATCTTTGTACATATGTATTCTAAATAATGATACATGGATTGTGTGTGTGCTTGAGTATGGGCTATTGTTTTTCGCAATAAATTCACCTTAATTAATACTTTGCTCATATGTCATCGTCAAAAACTTATCAAGTGATAATTTTTTTTTCTACAGGATTACCTACTTGAAAAATCGTTTTCTGTTTCAACTATACTACCTATGAAGTTTTTTGTATGTTTTATATTTGGTTTGTTATACTTACACACCAGGAATGAAACTTAGTTTAAAAAAAAACAGTGCACCTGTAGGGACAACATTTACTTTAAACTTTTTACCTATACATACATGTACCTATGTCAGTAGGTATTTATTTTCCAAATCACATTTTGGCAGAGAATTTTACTTTGGTGTTTGTTGGTCTAAGACCTCGGTTCCCAAACTGTGTTCCGGAGGAGTTTTCAGGGTTCCGCGACTTACCCGAAAAACAAACAGTTAAAATACATTTTTTTTTTAATACCGTGAAACCGGATTACTTTGGCGTATTTTTAAATTAAAATTAATGTATAACTTTAGTATCGTAAATCTTATACAATGGCTAATTTAATTATTAAAAGTCAAAAGTTGGGTGGCCAAAGTCATCTTGCAGTTTTGGATGACTTTGGCAGGGTAAACGATTTCCTTATTATTTCATTGACTAGAATCAATCATTGATCTCTCAATATTGATCTCAGACACATTTTCATATACTGATGATTTTTTGTTTATTTTTTAGGGCTTCATTCATTTTTTTTTTTTTAATACATGTTATTTTAATTCAAGTTTTCATATATGACTAGAACAATATTAGGATGATCAGTCTTTCTCTGCTCTTTTGCAGCCTTAGTTTTATAATGTTAGAGATTTTTGTTATAACTTTTCGTAGCCAAAGTCAATCAAACAGCAAGTATTTTTTTATTCCACATAACTGAGTAAAAGTTATTTGGCTGTAGTATTTCTATACAACATATTCAGCCCTATCGAGGTATCCGTTCGGAAGAAATTTGTCTCCGATCTGTTCGGAATCGGAGAATTTTCTATCGAGGTATCCGTTCCGATAAGCATTACGAACAGATCTTCCGACAAAATACATCGCATTCTATAGCGCAGCGACGCAATGCGAATAGTCAACAATTTTTGACAGCTATGCGTTGAATTTCTTCAGAAGTTGTCCGATAAAAAATCATTGCGGAATCTGTTCGGAAATGGCAACAAAATTGTAAGTAAAATATTAATAATTACTTTCTTGCATTATTTTATAGTTTTGCGTATTAATGTATTAGAAAAAAAAACAACATCAAGGGCCAATAAAAAAAAACTTGTAGAGATTTTGTCCACGAAAGTAGATGTAGCCCGCAACGCCACTAAAACCCTCCAGATGAAGATGCGATTTTTTGGTAAAACATTGCGGACGAGGTCAACTCACTTGGGCCGCCAATTCGGGACGTAAATGGTTGGAAAAAGGTTTTGAAACTTAAGGAATAAAATTTTTAAGATGGTATCAACAAATTTTTAATTCAATTTTTGGAGTTTGGAGTGATTATAAATCCTATGTAAAAAAGAAGCTATCCGAGAATAAGAAAGAGCAGGACGTTTCACTCAAAAAAGCTTCACTCCAGTCGAAGAAACAGTTATTTCTATAATAAACTTGAAAGTTACGATGGACGGAATTGGAGCAAGGTCCTTTGGAACGGAAAGTGAAATAACAGGTGACACAGTGAAGTGTGATAAAGAAAATGAGTCCCAGACAAAACAGGATGAACCCAACAGTGACCTTGAAAACTGTGGATATGTCTCCGGTGCAAGTTCAGGGCGACCAACAAAAAGAAAGCCACTGTCGTCTTCCCAGCTTCTTAACAAACAAGTCAAGTTTCAAGAAAATTATTACAGAGAAATAACTTCTACGCTGACTTCAACCAACGACACATTACAAGATGTTGCCAAGCATTTGAAAAGAGTGAGCAGGTCTCTAGATGATTTGTATAAGATAGAAAAAAAGATATTTAAAGAAATGCAAGAGCACAACGCCGCAATGCATCATCTTATGAATAGAAAACTGGAATTGAAAGTGCAGATTCTTGAAAATGAATTGGCAAAAACAAATCGCTCTCTTGATGATTATTGTGATTTACTTACCTACTTACATAACTGTGTTCCTAAGCCAAGGAGGCTAGTCTTTTTTTAATAACTTTTTGTACCTGCCAAGAAGGCATGCTTTTTATTTATTCTTTGAGTCTTTAATAAAAAAAAAACTTGAATTAAAAATGTATGAGTTAATCATTTCTAATTGAAACTGTGTTACTATGATGTGAGGACCTATGAGTTTCATTAGCCTCAATCGAAATGGTATCGAAGTCTTCAAAATAGTCTGTGGTCATATTCGCTTCTTCTTCTGTTGTTGTTTTGAAATGCAAAAAGATGTTGTGCAAAGCACAACATACGTTGACAATCTGTGCGCATTTTATGGGATCGTAATGAAGTTGTCGAGCCCCTATTATGCAATGAAACCGGTTCTTTAACAACCCTATAGTTCTTTCCACTATGTTTCGGGCCTTACAATGTGCCTTATTGTAGCGGCTTTCAGCACTGTTTGCTACAGGCATTCTGAACGGCGTCATAAGCCATGGTTCTAATGCGTATCCCGCGTCACATTAAGAGATAAGAACAAAAGAAGGAATACAAAACCAACACATGTGTAGTGTCTTGTGTTTACCAACCAAGTAGCCAACTATTTCTTCCTCCGTTCTGATAGGCATCTCCGAAGTAGCGACGATGTGAACTCATATTTCATATATGCAAATCATGATTAGCTCCTTGATAGTTTGCATTTACACCTCTTATCCTCATTTTGTAGTCACAAATCTACGAAACGCAAAAATAATGATTTGTGTTTTGGTATTTACTTGTGCTTTTACTCACAATCATAACGTTAAGACTGTAGAACCCTTTTCGATTAAAAAACAGATGTTTATTTTCTTTAGGTGCGATAATCCTTACGTGGTTTCCATCGATACATCCAATTACTCCGGGAAAGCCTGTTCTTTCGAAGAAGTTAAGTTTAGATAATTGAATTTCTTCATCCGTCATGCGAAGATTAATCCATTCTGGGCACAAGACTTCTCTAAAATTGTCAATACTTCTTTAAGAATATCTGAAAACGTTGACTGCCCAACAGCAATGTGAAAATCTTTTCGAACACCATGCTGATAATTTCCTTCAGCTAGGAACCTTAAGCATATCGCAAGCTTTTGCTCTGAAGATACACTGTCCGAACGGCTGGTGCTTGGAAATTTATGTTTTATTTTGCGAAACACATATTCAAATGCAGTTTTTTTTAAATCTATAATAAATAAAATCGTAAGTTTGAGTTTATTTGTACTTCATTTCTCATTTTTGTATACATATGTATGTGGACTTACGATTCATCTGAAAGTATATTTATATTTGAGGTATCTCTAAGGATTCTTCTCTCTTTTTTCTGCTTTGTCCTTATATTTAAGGTTTCAGTCCACACTATCCATTTGTTTGCAAGAAATTCAAAATTGCTTAAATTGCTCATAATCATTTTGAAATTAAACAGCTGACCGATATGTCAAACGAACGCGATTGTTTACTTCATTTTATTTCGTTCCGCAACGGATATCTCGAAAGTAAACTGAGTTCGGATCGGAATTCACTTTCGTAACAGAACTTCTCCGAACGAATACCTCGATAGGGCTGATTGAAACCTTTTAACATTTTTTTTTGAGTTTTTTTTTAATAAAAAATAATTTTTGTTCTTAATTTTAAAGCTGACAAGAATAGAAAAGTCCTTTATATTTAAAAACAAACATTTTTTAAATGACAAAATCACCCCACACACCAGAACAATTTATACCCAGCTACACGGAACAAAAATGATTGACGGCGTTTACATTTTTTTATCTAAGTATTAGCTTGTCACAATTATAAAAAAGCAAACAAAAATGATACAACAACACTCGTTTTCCAAAGAAAACTACTGGCCATACTCACATGAATATGATTCTGTTGTTTTTCATTTTTTGCTATAGTTAAGAGTAAGGGTTCCAAAATATATTTGGACCTTGTTAAGGGTTCCGAAGCTGAAAAAGTTTGGCAATCGCTGGTCTTAGATGTTGATGTTTTTTTTTTTTTCTTTTAAAACCCAAAAGTTTTTTTTTGAAATTTTGTATATGCGAAATAGTTAAGATTGTTGAGGAACTCCTATATTAATTAAATATTTGGTTGAAATGGGTAAGACCGTTCACGAGAAAGTAACAATTAAAAAAACTGCTTCTATGACAGGTACCGTTAATAACCGTTGTTGGTGTCTACCAAAATAATGACCATACAATTTTGTGTTCAAATTATAACAAGTTACCAGTTTCTGATAGGTCATAACCGGGCCTTGCACCAGTTTCATTTTGGACCATAGACAATGAAACACTCTCTATAATAATTTGACAAGCTCGTGCAATGCAACTTTATTCGAAATAAGGAAAACTATGGAAAAATAATGAAACCACCAGTGAATATGGATAAAATACCTAAAGAACGACATGGCATACTCCGAAAAGCCTCCAACTCAAGCTTATCAATCAATGATAAAACCAGAGTTAAAATCCACCAAAACTACTTTTTATCAGATTATATACATTTGAAACACTAGAAAATAAAAAGGAACCACCAAAATCAAGCCAATTCAAATCTCATTCTTGTGTTTTTAAACTTGAGTTCAAACGGGTTTTAATAGCTTTCTGCTTCGCATACCTTTACACCGCCTGCCTTCCTGTGTATCAAAGCTTATTTTGTCTGTTCTCAGACCGTTGGAATCATCTAAATCGAACTTATTTTCGTCAGTTAGAACCATTTAATAAGAGCCCCCAGGTGCCCGGCTTCAGTTGTATAGGAAAACCGAAGCCTTTGGTCTAACTTGCCACTCATAGCATTTATTAAGTTCATCGCACAAAATGTTTTTATTATAATTGTCCCTTAACGCTTGTATACAAAACAGCAACAGAAAATCGTGGCTAAAGTTGTTAGGTACCTAAAGTTGCCAACATCTCTCAAATGCTTCGTTTTTAATAAATGAGACTATGAATATTTAAAGCATTTGAATTTTAATTAGTTTAAATTGAACATCTTCTATATATTAATACGCTTAGGAAAAACCAACGGTACTCTTTTCTCTGTAAGTCTTTAACGGAATTATTTGAATCATATAAAGTTGGAAAGGTTTTGTAACATAGACGTGCAGAAACCAAAAATCTGTATATAGCCGTTAAAGTATTAAGCGGACATTTGATTTTTTTAGATAAATGATTTTTATTATTTTTAAGGACAGATTTTAGAAGACTGCAATGTTTGGACATGATGAAATTTATAGGCCAAAAATTGGAATTTGTATTTTCGCTCAAAAATAACTTCAATAAGACACACATAAATGTTCATGTATACATAGTAGGAAAACCTTAAAAATCAAACAAAAATTAAATCTTTTGTCTATGTTGTTTTTTTTTTTTTTTTGAAAAAAAGGTGAGCCATCAGAATGAGTCCAATGCTTAACTAAATTTTTTTTTTTATTGTAAAATTTCAAGACACCTAGAGTATACTACTTTAACCCGACAGCTAAAAGGTGTCAAAATAATTGTGCTTTGATACCAAGTGAGATGCATTGAAGATGCCAATTTGTAGGTGCCTGATTGATTTAGGACACCATTGTAAAAGTAGCTTGGAGAAAATATACAAATTAGATTTGATACTAAAATGTTAACGGCACCATTAGTTTAACAGCTGTAAGATGTCTCGCTGTCGTAAGACCCTACTTTTAGTGCCTGGCAAGTTTAAATGAAACTATCTATTCCCTTAAATATTTATATCAACAAATCAGTACCTATACATCATCTTAAGAAATCTACTTCTCCCCATATTCAAGGTTCGTGTATCCATTTTTGTTTACCTACATAGCATAATTTACCAAAAAAAAATGACGCAAAATTATAGTCACCTCCTATTAACTAGGTTAAGTATAGTATGTTAAAACCATTTTAATTTTAAAAGCAGGTACTAATTTTGTATCAAATTATAAACATTTTTTAACCTACCTACAATTAGTGTAGATAATTTTTGTCGAACAGACCCAAAAATTAACAGTTTGGGAACAAAAATAGGGTTTGAGGAGTATACTTTTTTTTAAACAAACGAAAGAAGACAGCAGCCTAACACCTAAACAAAAAATAATCGGAAAACTTTAATTGTTAAAAATTTTGCATTTAGCATTTTTTTTTCTATGAAGGAAAAGTGAGGTAGGTAGGGACGAAAGTTAGCAGACAGTGATTTTTTAAAATCGACAGTAAAATTCTGACGCGCGAAAAATGTTCGTGGTGAGCAGTGGTGAGTACAATTATTTTTTGGCAGGGTTGGTTCACAGCTCGATAAAAATTAAACGTCAAACTTTTTTTTCCGCCAAAATCTTGCCCATAAGAAATGCATGTAGCTTTTTTTTATTTGAGGAACTGTATACTAGGCTTTACTGATGGAATTTTAGCGAATACTGGATTAATCAACGTATTCGTGAATTGGTTTCGTTGTTTATTTCTTTCAGGTGCAAAAACATGTGTTTTTCCCACACAAAATGGTCATGAATGCTGAATAGAAAAAACGATAATCTATAACGTAAACATGACATTTTTTTGTTGCTGGCCGACTATTCGGCAACTGGGCAATACTAGAATTACATTATTTGTATCAAAAAACTTACATTCAGGTAGAAACTTTAAAACCTTATTACTCTCAATGCGAGATTAAAGTTAAACCCGAGTTTACCTTGGTTGGCTAAGCCAACAAATGCTTTTGATATTTTATCTTCCGAGTTTTGTAAGTCTTGCATTTTTGTATTTCACTTAAACAGCTTTTTTTTCCCCCATTGAAAAACTGGACCTTTACATAAAAAAATGTCAATTAGCCCTCCATATTGTAAACCCCTTAATTACAAACATTAATCTCTAATACATGCCTGTTTATGCATCTGTGTGGCTTACGATTTGATTGTAGACCCCTATTTAAAACTAGATTAATGGGGTGATTGATCTAACATCCAAAGACCCTTTTGTATACAATTTTCAGTATCATTTTTTTTGTTTACTAAACTTTAATCACAACTTCTGTACATTTGTAAGCATTTATAAAAAAAAATCCTGCGCTCCACATCTTTTCCTAACCAGAATTGTATCCTCAATTAAAAAATATTTGTGTAGATGCTCAAGAAGCATATTTCACTATCTCTGTGTTTATTTGAAATTTCTATACAAAACACTTGAATTCTTCGCATTGATGAAAATCTAAGAATACTAATCAAATAACTCCAACGCCAATTGACCAATATAATTATGTATAGTCGATTTGAGAAACAAAACAAAAAAAAAACTATCAAAACACGCGAACGTTAAAGTATTTAAGTTTAAGATTATAAACAACAACGGCTGACTCAAGGCGGTGGTGAATTTAAATTTAGAATTTTTGTAAAAACATTAAGCGCAGCGTTTATCTAAGTGTGAAACACCCATCAGCATTTAATAAATAGGGATATGTATGTAAACATCGAGCATTTTTGGTTTTTATTTTTGGGATACCTGCCAAATCATTAGTGTTCCCGGGGAATGAATTTATCTAAATCAACAACAGCGAGAAGAGGCGACTGTAAAAACATTGAAAGCAAACAAAAAAAATTAAATATTATATAGCTGTTGCCTACGTCAAAGTTTCATTCATTTCAAGATCAATGATGCTAGTGACGGAAACAACCAACCGCCGCGCCACGCCGCTGTTTATGCTATGTCTGTAATGTCAGATCTTGCAGGCATATTGAAAAAGCACTTCGCTTTCGATCATTTTTAAAGGTGTTCCTTTGAGTTTATATTTTGTATGATGCAATTGAAAGTAAAACAGCAAAGAATTGGAATACACATATGTATGTATAGCCCAGTCAATAATTACAAATAAAATGGCTAAATTCGCCATGTGCGATGTAGTTCTGCATTTTTGATATGTTGTTGGGGCATGTTAGAGTAGTCTATAGCCAAGTTTGCAACTTCGAAAAACCTGTGCTCGCTGCAGAAAAAATGCAACAGTGGAAAAATCGTCAAAATTACCCAATTTTTTCCGACATTTTCCCTTATAACTTTGAAAATATGCAACTTAAGAAAAAACCATCCACTATAAACTTGTTTGTTATAAAATTTTCTACAAGACCACATCAGTTTTAAATTCATGAATGTTATATTTGTTTTGCTATCTAACCATAAATTAAAAACAAAAATCTGAAAAACTAAGTTAGTAATTTTGAAGCACTCAAAAAATAGTTTAAAAATTGTCCAATTCTGCTAAAAGTTTGGAATCAAAAATATTTGACCGATTTGGATCGAATTTTCGAATTTTGTCTTGTAATACTCTATATTACAAGACGAAATTCGAAAATTCGATCCAAATCGGTCAAATATTTTTGGCAAGAAACATGATGTTAACTAAGTGCAACAAGCAATGTTTGCATCATTGCTGTGGTCAAAGTAGCAAACTTAAGTTGACGCTGATTTTTGTACACGTACTTGGAACCCTTAACTATCATAAAATATAGTTATAATATATATATAACTATTTTGTATGCAACTTTGGAAGTGAATTAAAAAGTCTCAAAAATGTTCACGAAATTACATATTTACATGCCAAGAGAACAATTTTCGCATCTTTTAAAATCGCTACCAAAGTTGCTTAGAAAAAGATATTTTTTGCGATGAGTTATCTCAACTCTTTACTCTTAAAAATGTTGCTTTATAAAATGCAACTCTTCAGCAGGAATTCTCAAGATTTATTAATCTATTAAATTATGGGTTATCTAAAAAGATCCCTCAACCCTAGGGTAGATCTTGGAACCTTCTGTAAAAAACCCGTACATGATTGGCATTTATGACTCATTAGGTGGCCAGTTTGGTAGCTATTCCTGTACACGATTTTCGATCGTCCATATTACAACCGTAATCTGGAATCCCAGAAATGTTCAAACCAGTAACCAAGCCAAAGTCATTGGGGTTGACATATATGCTGTATATGCTGTCATCTAGAGAGGACGCTCAACACGAACGTCTTGGACAGAACGTCACCATAGACAGATATAACTTTGAGGTAATTAAGGACTTTGTCTACATGGGCTCCGCTATATATTCAGACAATGACACCAGTTTCCCTGTACAAAACACTCATCATACCGGTCCAGTTGTATGGTGCAGAAGCATGGGTCTTCTTAGCGGTGGATGAGTACGCTTTAGGAATATTCGAGAAAAAATTCTTTGGGTGATCTTCGGTCCCATATGCATAGACGGGGAATGGATGAGAAGATACAACAACGAACAGTACGGGCTGTACAGCGACATCGACCTAGTCACAAAAGTGAAAAGGAGAAGACTCAGGTGGCTGGGTCACGTAGAACGGATGGACATCAATGCTCCGTAGAGGAAAGCCGTGAAACCGGTGGCGCATGCAGGTGGAAGAGCACCTCAACCAACTTGGCGTTCGAAACTGGAAACAGCTAGCTAGGGACAGAGCTGGCTGGAGAAGGCTTGTTGGTTGAGGCCCTGGTCCACACCGGACTGTAGCGCCAGCATAAGTAAGTAAGTAAGTTGGGGTTGACATACTAAAGTATGCAGCTTTGGTCCTTAGCCGTGTTTTAGTTGGGACGTCTTAACCCAGCCAGTTAAAATCTTACACTTAGTCCACCAAAAATAATCTACTGCCAGTTACTTTACCTTTTAATGTATAACACAGGGGTTTCCTAAGTCTGCGCCGCGGCACCCTGGCGGACCATGAAGAATTAACAGAGGCGCCGCAAGGATTTGAGACATGAAAACTACTGGTAATTCAGGAGTTTATTTTTTTCTTTGGCATTTGTCAAACTGAATGCCTTGAATCTGACTCTTTTTAAGCAATAAATATATGCATCATCAGGAAACTATCATAGAAGATTGTGGTGTTTAGAAGAAAATCGCAGTTTGATGTCGTAAAGAACAACGAATAAATACTCGGCCTCAAATGAGCTTCTTGTCTCAAAAAAAGACTTAAGGTCGGATAAAACAGAACGCCGTCTGGCAGTGCGGTCAACCCTTCGACAGCAAAGAAAAACGCGTCGCGACGATCCAATTTGTTTGTAAATTTTTACAAAGAACACGCTCCGTTTGACCCGGCCTTTACTGTCGCTTTTCCCAAATAGCTGGTCGAAATTTAGTTTAGTTGGTGTCGGAAGATTCAGCTGTAATTTCATAAGACTTTAGTTCGAGGGAAATTTATTCCGGTGGATATTCATGCTTCAAATTAAGATAAACAAACTGCAGGAGTATTGTACACTATGGAACTTCCAATTAAATACGAATAAATCGAAACTCATGGTTTTCGGAAAGGTGGACATGGCAAGATAAGGAACTTTGAACGGTCAAACAATATAAGTACCTTGGAGTTTTGATCACCTTAAAGTTGTCCTTCAAAAAACATCTCGAATAAAAGCTCCATGAGTCCAAAAAAGCAATAAACTGTACTTGGGAAAAACGTTTCAAGAAAATTTATTATTGCTCCAAGTGTAAAATTTAAAATCTTTAAAGCGGTGATTAAGTCAATTATGTGCTACGCAGCACAAGTTTGATATGTTTCTGAATTCAAAGAAGTTGCAAAACTGCTAAGATATTTTATTAAGAGAATTTTCAAACTACCAGAAAATACACCAACATACAAGCTGCATTCAGAAACTGCATCCACTCTACATTCACACACTTCACATAATAGTACAAATCATGGGACAACAAAGCCATCGTCTAACATATAAGATTGTTTCATTTCTCAAAGAAAAAAAAAGTAAATTGGGTGGCGCAATGGCTCGTGAAGAACCAGGGCCTAGTGACTAACAACTCGCAACCATTCCTGTTTGCGCGTGTCGACAGGAATGGAAAGGACCTACAGTTTTATGCCGAATCCAAACGGCTAGACGAGAAGCACTTATTCATGACAAGTCATACTCTTGGAGGATTTGTCAATTCCTCGCAAGAGGCAGTAGCCCTGAAAAAAAAAACTTTTTAGTTTTTAGGTGAGCGAGCCTTGGAAGTGAACCCAGACCTCAAAGAAATAAACCTACAATTCTTTACCGAATGAACTAGATTGTCTGCTGAGCACGGAATTACTCTTTTTCAACAAAGTAATAAAACTTCACAAAACCAGATCCAGCAACGGATTTTCTTACTTTATGGTCTTAGATTTTTGGTAATCAAATATAAAACCCCAATCATTCTCTAAGCTTCCATCATTCTTGTCCTTTAATTATTCAAAATTCAAGACAGAGACCTAATCCCCTTACACGGAGTGTTAAAGGCAAATTTTTTATTTGTATGGCCATAAATATATCTGTAACCAAAGATTCATCGTGTTTGAGTTAGATAAATCCGTTGCTAACAACTTTTTTCTTATATTAAGCGTGTTTTAACACAGCTATAGTCTAACTTCGGTGTGGTTCATTAGATTTTTGTTTTCATTTTTAAAATAAAGAAGGACCTCAGTGACTGTCGTTCTTGTATTTGATGACCATAATTCCTTCGGTGACCGAATTCGATCAATTTTTAAGTGATTCTGATAAATTCTGACTTGAAATTCTGACTTGGTGCCAAATGCCAAACAAAATACATAACTCGCAATTTTTTTCTGCAAAAAATAGAGGTTAAGATGAATACTTTGGAAGAATTTGGAGCTTTGGACTTCACCCAAAAAAGTTTTAAATAATTCTCACTTAAACATGGCCTGATATTGTTTGATTTAAATTTTTCGATTTCTTAACGACATCACGGAATTATAAAGGGTTTTGCAATAAGAGGTTTCATTTTGAATAGCCCGCTATTTGGGCAGCTGTCACTTTTGAAGCTGTCAGTGATGTGAAGAATCGAAACCGTGTGCGTCACTCAAGACCAACTGAGAATATTGCTGCTGTGGCCCGTAGAGTTGACGAAAACCCAGGTTTGACGATTCCTCGTCGATCTTTGGAAAAAGCATTCCACAAACGACATTACACCGTATTTTGCATAAAGACTTAGGTCTTAAAAAGACTTTTAAAATTCAGTTAACACAAACACCCAAGCCGGTCGATCACCAGTAACGTCGTTTCATCGCTAATTGGGGCCTTGAAATGCATAAAAATGATTCGGCTTTTCGTCGAAAAAATCATCTTCAGTGATGAGGCCTATTTACATTTCGGAGGCTAAGCTAATAACCAGGTCAATCCGCCAACACTTTAGACTTGTTCCTTACCTCTGACCCTGATAAATACACTATAAGTGTATTTTAATTTAAGGTGTTTTGATCAATTCAATATTTAAAATTTTAAATTTGAAGTTTTTACTTCTTCGACTTTTTTGGTCATAATAGATTATTAATGAAAGATATTCATTAGATTTCCCAACGTTTCGACTGAGTTTTCAGTCTTCTTCAGGGGCACTTTATTTAACAAAAAATAAGAAAAAACATTTGTATGTATACATTTGGTTATTATGATTTTAGACTTACAGGTATTATCAACAAAATTATTTTTAATTTTTTACATTTAAATAATTATATTATTGCAAAAAATAGCTGACATTCTCCAACAGATATATAAGGGTGTTTCAAAAAAAAGTATTTCTTCAGTTTAATGTAAAATTTAACTTAATTCATACAAAAAGAGTCTCTCAGAAATGCCATTATCCACGCTCCCGAACAGATCTGAACAAAATTAGCACTTCACTAATATAAGTTATAAAAAAAAGCGGTATGTAAAATAATTTTATGCATCAAATTTTCAAGTATCAATTTTATTAGTGTAATAATTAATTGTTTTTTTTTTTTTAGATTAATGGAAATTAAGTCATTTGTTTGACTTGGTAACAGTCCATAGTAGCCTCTAAAAAATGCTTTCCTCTATATTATTTACTTTGAATAAAATTCGAACTGATAAATTTTTAAACAGAATAATTACAGAACAATTTATTTGCCAAGGGTGTTGAAAAAAGAAGTATTTGATCAGTTCTATGGTAAATCTTTAATTCAATCATACAAAAAGTATTTGAAGCGTGCATTCTTCTAGAAAAAAATTAAATATTAATTATTTACAGGATTCTATCCTTCCGCTAAAATATGCTTTGCGCTTTAAGATTAAATTAATCGGTATAGCCAATATTTAAATCAAATTATTGAAGAACAAATTATTTGTCATAAGGGTGTTTCAAGCTAAGTTTTTCTTAAGTTTTAAGGAAACACAAAATTTTATACAAATCATTCAAAAAGCGTGTACTTCAAGAAAAACCTGTTAATTAAATATTTTCAATATTGAAAAAAACAAAGTCGCAAACTTAATGCATGCGTATTATAAGTGATGTCAAAATAGGCACCCAATTAACAACGTTGTGTATCCGGAAGCTTTAAAAAAAACATCAGAAGATCTATTTTTGAAAACTTTGTCGATGATATAGCCTTATTGAGCCCCGGTTTGTATCCCAACAGTAAACTAATTTTCATTCTTAAAACTGCGAAGCAACGCGAGCACGGGTCCGCTAGTAATTTATATTTTAAATTGTTTTTAAAAGTTTTTTTTAATGACATGTCTTTTTTCATGCTTCATTGAAGTGATTAGCTACGAGTAAGTTTGTGCGATACAGTCGTGCCCATTTTATCTTTGGGGCCACGTGAAAGATAAAGTCTATGCCAATGCTCCACAATCGATTCATGACCTTAAAGATGAACTCGCGGCATACAGCCGCAAATGTGCGAATTGGTCATGGAATATTTCATGAAAAGGGTATGATGCTGCAACCGTAACAGCCGTTCGGCCGATATTATTTTCCATTTTTAGCACACCTTCCATTTGACAATTAAATACTAATACATTGATTTCTTTTAAAAAATACTCTTTTTTTTTAATATCAAAATGAAACCTGTTATTGGAAAACCCCATACAATCTTTTCATTGCAATAGCATCCATGCTACTATTTGCGAGCTGAGAGCTAGCAGTCATTTAAGTATATTTTTTGAGCCTGGCCTTGATTTTAATTGACACATTAGGTAGGTACATATGCGATTTGTTCTTTTATAATTTTGTTTCGATTATCAATTTTGGTTGGTCGATAGGTATTCGCAGTAATATTCTCTCTCTCTCTCTCTATCTCGTCCCTATAAAAATTCATATGTTATCATTCCATTTAACTAACACTATTTAATTATTTGTTTTTTTAGGATTTGCTATTAAACTTTGTTATTTAGGGTTGGCAGGTAGAAAAAATAGATACATGTCATTTAAAATAATAGAAATATGTTTCTAGTGTTAAAATGCACTAAGGACATAGGGTAGGGAGTTAGGCAGATTTTGAAACATTATTTTTATTTTCATATTTACGTTCAAATCTTGAACAACATAGGTATAGGAAAAGTAATACGAATGTAAAACAGAGTAGGTAGATACGTAACATTTTAAATAGGACAGTTGCATATAGTTCCAATAGGTACTAGGTACCTACTCGAAATATGTATGTAGGTACAAGATTTTTGTATTATTTTATACATAAGTACCGTAGTGCAGAATTTGTATAATTAATTATTTTAACTCACCTATTACTGCGTTTTTCTGTTGATGATTTTTGTTGTTTGATGGTTTTATGTTTGTAGCAACATTTTATCAAAGTTATTATTGAAGATTCCAACAGCACGTCTTTAGACTTTATATTTCCAAGTGGTCCACAAAGGTATATAGGGTGAGGATTACAATCGCTGCTGAAAAATTAAATATGATAATTCCTCAGCGTATTCCAAAAAAAGTTAAATTAGAATAGTTTTGAGCAAATTGTTTAGGAATTAATTTGTTTACCTGAATTTGTCTGGCGATTCTGTGACCTTGTGAGGTGCCTAGTGTCCAGCTCACATCAACAACAACAAAAATTCACTCAATCGACAGTTAATGTTATGAACGGTAGAAATTTGGTTGTGATTTAATTTTGTATAAACGAAGACGCAGACTCTGAACTGTCGATGTCGAGGTCGACTGTCCTATGGAATAACAGTCATAGTGGCACGCGTTAATTTATTAATTAGCGAACAAGAAAACGACGTTGACGAAGAAGAGCTCATCAAAACAAAGGCGATACAAATAAAACAAAACATAAACAAGAATAAAAAATTAAAACAAGAAAAGTAATTTTTTAGTCGCGATAGAAGAGGCAGATGAAAAGAATACAAAACCACTACAGGGACAAACTACACAAAGAATCTCGCACACGACTGCTGATACAGCCTTTGCTACTCTATATCGGTGCACTTACGTAAACTGAAACTGTAAAGAAATTTTAGTCCACCACCACACCAAATTTAATTTAATGAAACTGGGGACGACGGGGACAGTTTTTAGAGACTCCTTTGACCATTTTGGTGCTAGCGCTGGTTGGCAGAGGCATTGGTGGCGGCGGCGCGGCGATGCAACCAAAATGTACTTCCTTGCAAAAAATTTCTCGAATAAATTTAACGAAAAATATCAGCGTTTTTCACTTTATTTTATGTAAGATGTACTCAATATTATATACCGACGGAATACAAAACGTTTTTATTTAAATTTATTTGCAATTTTCTTATGAATATATATTTTTTGGCAATGGCAAAAAAATGTGAATTTTAACGACGAAACTTTTGTCCTCTGTTCCTACCTAGGTATGTATGGTTCTTCTCCAAACAAATAGCGCCATACTTCTCTGTTACTAGAAGTAAAAGATTTGTTTTGTTGTGTGTCTGTCTTTCTCATGTGCTCCTTTTTTGCAGATGAACGAATGGTATGGCTATAGACTAAATGGTTATTGTTTATGTAGTGTTGTCCTTCTCTTTGAGATGTAGTATCTGATGTAGTAGCTGGGTGAACACACAATTTTGTTTAATAACTCAGTTCAAGGTGGCGCTGCAAATGGATAAAAGAATTATACCACTATTAATCCCTGACTACACTAAAATAATAGTCACAGACCGTCCCCTTTTACACCAGGAAACTGAGTTGCCAGCAACTGGGAGTTTGTAGGCGAGAAAAGCAACCCTGCAAACCAAAACTCAGTATAGTTTGCCTTGAAACACAACCACAAACAAAACGCATTCTATAAATGTATGCGTTTCTTTATTTACCAAAAACTCTCCCCTCAAAAAAAGTACTTTTGTTTCTCCTAAAAAAACTAAAATTCATATAACGCAAAAGGGAAGAAAGAGTGCGATGTATACGATGCACAAAGTTTTGTCTCATTTTGAATGTGCACACTGCATAACATGACAAACAAAAACATTAGGGGTATTCACGATCCGATGCAACTAGTCTAGTATCATTGCAAAAGTGTAAAATTGAAACATTTTCTTCCAAACTGACAACGACACCAGGCAAATTTTACACTCCATGTTGCAATGGGGTTAAGGTATAGCAAAAATGCAAAACTGTTGCAAGATTTAAGGCAGTGTTGTTGTTATAGAGCAAGAACATTTTTGAATTTTACACTTTTGCATTGATACTAGACCAGTTGCATCGGATCGTGAATACCCCTATTTATTTTATCGGCGATCGCGAGTTATAAAATGTTGTTTGTTGGTTGTTGTTAATATAAGAAACAAAGAAATTATATTTAATTATTGTCATTAAATTTAAATAGAAAATACAAATGTTTTTACTTTGTTTTATACTTTGTTATTACTGCATTTCAGATTCATCAGGGTCAAGGAAACCATTTTCGACGATCGTCGTGTATTTTGACATTGCAGCAAATTGTTCAACGAACGGCTCTTAAGTCTGAACAATATTCTTTTTTATTTTGATAAAACTACCAATAAACTGGTGACGAAAAATAAAATTCAATTTATCACAATATAAATTATTTCATATATAATCTCAAATATCAAAAGGCTCAGTTTCAGAAGAAACAAACTTCTTCTTTTACGTACAAGTTTCACCAGTTATATCCGAACTTCAAGATTCGAGAACTCAGTATGTAGTAGTACGCTGAAATGTATATATGCATAAGAAGTACTTTTATAGGACAAGTTTTAGTGCTTTCGTTTAAGAAACTACTGGCGAATAAACATTAGAAGTACTTCAGGTAGTGCTTCGCTGATATACATTTGAAGTACCTTTGTCAGTACTCTAATGGAGGGGAAATTCACTAAATTTCGCATGCTAGAAAGAGAGCCCCAATCTTTTTTCAGTGGAAAAGAAGTACTTCTATTACGTACATATTTCACCGGTTATTTATGTAGTTCTACGTTTGCTGGGAAGAAGTAAGGGGATTAACAAAAATCTCCCCAGTCAACGTTTGAATAGATTTTTATCAAATTTCTTCTCACACTGTCCGTAATGTGCGTTCTGACAATATACTTTATATGAAAACAAACACAAATCTCTGGCAATTTTGTTTCTTTGTTTGAAAGTTACAAGGCAATTAGTGAAAGTGTGAAAGGGGTCTGACTGCCAATAGATCGTCTTTTCATACAAGATGCATTGAAGATAGATTTACCGATTAAAAACGACAACAGTGCCTATTGGCGCAAAGTCACAGTAAACAAAAATATTCGCTATGCCAGCTGTTGCCACTTTGCATAATGCAAGCGTTTTTTCTAATAGAAACTAATGACATCTACTACTATTTACTAATAAACACAACAAGGTCATCTGTTTTTATTCAAATCTTTTAAGGTTTGCGTCTTAAAGGCATAACTACATAGACCTCTACTTTTTGCCAAAAGTAAGAAATTAAAAAAAAGCAAGAAAACATACGAAAATTGTTCACACAGTTAAATTAAGCCACCACACACAATAGGGTAAGGTCGCCTATCTTAGAACACTCCCAGTAGTCGAACACTTTTTAAAAAAAAAGCGTTCAAACTGTTGAATTTCTTAGATTTTTAACTCTTAAAAATGTTAAATTCTTCTTGTGTAATCCCCTTAACCTTAAGGAACTCTCATCTAGTACAACATATGTCAAAACTTAGACCGCTTTTACACAAGGAAACTGAGTTGCCAGAAACTAGCTAGTTTGTAGACGAGAAGGGTGAGAGGGTAGATTTTTTGTCTTCCTTTTACGCCCTTCTCGCCTACAAACTCCCATTTGCCGGCAACTCAGTTTCCTTGTGTGAAAGGGGTCTTATAAAAATGGCAATTTGAATTGTTACTTCGTTTCGATACAAAACAAAAACTGTTGAGATTGTGGGAAACTGTGTGTATATTGCGGTCAAATTAAGTTAAATATATATTTGCTAGTGCTTTCTCGTTAGTGTATATCTATCATTATTAATTTAAGTTAAATATGTAGCTTAAAGGTTAGACCGCACTAGGCGGAACTGCACTGCAGCGGAACTGCGATTCACAATAATTTGTATGAAATTTTATGAAGTTCAGTTGCCACTTAGTGTGATATAGCTCATACTATTTCATACAAAAAATATTTTGCCGCGTCGTGAAGTTCAGTTCCGCTGCAGTTGTGTGCGGTCTAACCTTAAGGGTTAGATCGCGCTAGGCGGAACCGCACTGCAGCGGAACTGCGATTCACAATAATTTGTATGAAGTTCAATTGTCGCTTAGTGCTATAAAGCTCATAGAGTTTCATTCAAATAATGTTTTGCCGCGTCGTGAAGTCTAGTTCCCCTGCAGTTGTGTGTGGTCTAACCTTAAAACTTAATAATTATATTATTTTTGGCTGTTCGAACACAGGAAATCAAATTTTGTCAAGTTTCCTACTCGAACACTGGTGTTCGAATATAGGTAACTCTTCAAAAACCTAGGGTCCAGTATTCGAATACCTTTTTCTCCAATGTTTTAATGATTTAATGAAACTATCTAAATATTTACGCGGTAAGTTCCGAAAATCTTAAAAAAGTTACAATGTTAAAATGTCCGCGAAAAGAAGTTTAAAATTTCATATCTATTTTAGGCTTCATTTGTCCGATTAGTTACCTAGGCTTAACTACATAGAGCTACTTTTTGCAAATATTACAAAAGTTAGAAACAAATATCTATGCTGAAGACACCTGCTTGCAAAAAATCAGTAGGAAATTGTGACTAAATTTATCTGTCAAAAGAATTTTAGATTGTTTTTTTGCGAGCAGGTTTCCTTAGCATACATTTTTATTTCTCACTTCTGCACTTTTTGCAAAAAGAAGGTCGATGAAGTTAAGCCTTTAGATTTTCATTAAGGTAGATAGGACAATCTTAACCTAAGGGCCACTTACGTGTTCAAAACAGGATAAAAGAGGACCATTTTCACACACTGTGAAACTGGACCTAAGTGCAAACAACTGTCAGATCATGTTAGATCTGTCAATGGTAAGCAATGACTTAAAGAGACGTATGTCTGACAATGGGTTGGGATGTTTCTAACAATATTGTCAAACTTCTTTGTTAATTCAAACGGTTGTAAATCGTTTAAGACATAGTTTTTTACTGAAATATCTGACAATATTTTAAAATCTATAGCAACCGTCTGTACTTTTCTTTACTGTGAGTATTTCTGACCTCACATTTGAAAATGAAACGAAAAATACCAAACCTACTTTCAAAAAATTGAATTAAAAAATAAATAAAAATAAAATAATAAATAAAATAAAAATTCTTAAGTTGAAACTATACATAAAATCCGATGTTCGAAATTAGGAACTTTGTGTTCGGGTTCAGGCCACCAGTGTTCGACTACTGGGGAATTTGGCTTTTTTCAGGTTTTATCTTATTTTAAAAAAAAGTCGTAAAAGTTACTAGAAAAATACTTAAAGAAATAAGAAATTTTTGAGTTTAAGCTTCTACGTTGAACGGTCCCCCCACAGTAGACGATTACTTTACCAGGGACCACTAAGTGTTCGAACATAGGGGAACTGACCCTATTCCCCTATTAGTTTTTTTTTGTCAAGCAGGTGGTGTCTTCAGCATAGATATTTATTTCTCACTTTTGTTCTTTTAGCCCAGTCAAATTCGACAATATATTCGCAAAGCGCGATGTAGTTCTGCATTTTTGATGTGTTGTTAGGGCATGTTAGAATAGTCTGTAGCTAAGTTTGCAACTTCGAAAAACCTGTGCTCGCTGCAGGAAAAATGCAACAGTGAAAAAACGCTAAAATCACCCCATTTTTTCCAACATTTTCCTCTATAACTTTGAAAATATGCAACTTAGGAAAAAACCATCCATTATAAACTTGTTTGCTATAAGATTTTCTACAAGACTATATTAGTTTTAAATTCATGCATGTTATATTTGTGTTGTTATCTAACCAGGAATTAAAAAAGAAATCTGACGTCATTTTGAAGCACTCGAAAAATAGGTCAAAAATTGTTAAATTCTGCTTAAAATTTGGAATCAAATAGTCTTGAGTATTACAAGACTAAATTCGAAAATTCTATCCAAATCGGTCAAATAGTTTTGGCAAGAAAGGAGTAAGGAAATATTTATGTGTGTACTGCGATGGCCGGATTTAAATTGTTTTGTTTTGTTTTTTTTGTTAAAGAAAATAATATAGTAAATGATATACTTTCTCACCAATATAGGAAGGAAATTTCTGAAAACAAAATCAAAAAAAAAAACTAAAGTGGAATGGTTTCATTTCCTCTGTCTTCTGTGTTTGACGATGCATACACACATACACCCAGTTGCTTCTCTTTCTGTCTTATTATTTGTGCACTCTTTTGTGTTTGCAAATTTTTTTTTGCAATCTGACAGAAATAGCCTGAGGGTGAAAAATGTACTAGAAATTTGTATCAGAATTGTCAATTTTCTTGCGTTACGTTACATTACGGTTGTTTAGTTAAGTATGAAAGGAATATTGATTATAGATACAAATTTAAGTAACGTGATTTAAAGGCAACTTTAATATTTAAGCAAGCTTAACTAAATAACCTCTAAAAGGCATTTTAAGATAATTTTATAGATACGGCTGATGATGTTAACTAAGTGCAACAAGCAATGTTTGCATCATTGCTGTGGTCAAAGTATGTTACTTAAGTCGACACTGATTTTTTGTACACGTACTTATCAAAAAATATAGTTTTAATATTTATAACAATTTTTTTGCAACTTTGGTAGTGAATTTAAGTCTCAAAAATGTTCACGAAATTACATAAGGCGTTTTTCTTTTCATGATTCAAATTTGATGCTCTGAACGTTCAGGGGTAAAAAAGAAACATAATTTTTTGTTTGACAGTTCAGGTTCTGCTCTGAACTAAAAAAGAAAAATGCCTATATTTACATGCCAAATGAACACTTTTCGTTAATTTTAAAATCGCTACCACAGTTGCTTAGAAAACGATATAAATATCATAACTTTATTTTATCATAGTTAAGGGTTCCAAGTACCTGAACAAAAATCAAGGCCAACTTAAGTGTCCTACTTTGACCACAGCAATGATACATGTTGCACTTAGTTAACATCATGTTTCTTGCCAAAATTATTTGACCGATTTGTATCGAATTTTTAAATTTCGTCTTGTAATACTTTAGACTATTTGATTCCAAATTTCAAGCAGCTTTGATTTAGACGTAAATCATTTTCTGCCTGACACAGGCTGTATCGGGCACCCAACTAATGAGAAGCCCAAGCCATGTATGGCCAAGGGTAGTCTCATGCTATCCAAGCGATAGAGGATGAAGCATGGTACTGATTCCTCCATCATTTGAGCTGATTAGTTTATCATAATCTTTTTCCCAGTCTTTCCAACTGACAAGTTCCTCTTAAAAGCCGAAATTAAGTCACAATAATGAGTAAGTAATTTGGTATTTTGCTTGTATTTATCATTTCTTACCATGTTCATTTGATACTTTTATAACTCTCACTTTGCTGTTCTACTTTTGCCAAGGCCTATCAAAAGTTGGTCATTTGCTAAAGTCTAGTACGCTGCTGCTGCGAGACGAAAAATCCCATACAAAAATGACAACGAAATCATAAACGAAAAATTTCGTTCTGCTTTTCGTTTTGCAGTGCGCTGTTCAATGAGCGAAATCCATAATTGAAGCAGATTATTTGGAGAAGTCTACACCCTTTTTTTCGCACAGAATTTACTGACCAGACCATTAATTGTGCGCGGAAAAATGACATTTGAGTCATTCGTGTTTGTATTTGTTTTTTTTTATTAGAGCATGGCTTTCTGTGATTGTTTTCGATTTGTGTGTTTTTCTTGTTTGTAATTGGTGACACTTTCAAAGAGAATTTTTAGTGTCTGTCCACATTGGATTTTTAATGCTTGGTGTTAACATGTTCGTTGTTTCCATACGATGAAGAGTAAAGCTCTCAGTTCAATGTACCCATCCCTATCTCCCACCCTTGAAATCTATTTATCTTTCACTCACACAATAAAAAATCTATCATGTTGAATCCGAGAATATTGTTTGAAAGTGGCGCATCGGTGCAATTTGGGTTAAATCTGCCCGTCTCTTTTTCACTCACATAAAATCTACCTGTCTCACTGCATGCATCTAGCAGTAAAAATCCAATGTGGACAGGCACTTACGCTGTAATTTCCGTAAGCATTTCGCTGTCGTGTTGGAAACCAAAGAAAAATTACGTTTCGCATCAACAGCGTACTAGGCTTAGAACAGCGGTTCCCAAATTTAAGCTTTGGAACCCTAAATAAGATCCAAATATATTTCGGAACCCCTATTCTTAAAGATAAAATTAAAAACATGATAATTTGTGTTCAAAATCATTTTTTATTTGTTTCCTACATGTACTTTCATGTGAGCGTGGCTCGTAATTTTCTTTGAAAAATGAGTGTTGTATCATTTTTTTTTTGAGAAAGAAAAATATGGAAAAGTCAAATATGTTTGATTTTACATAACGTGTACCTGGCCGGTGGGTGAGGTGAATTCGGACCATGAATGGACATTTTTTATATTTTGTTTGAAATATAAGGGACTTTTGTCATATTTTCAGCTTTCCTGCTAAAAATGTATGATTTAATAAAATGATTATAAAAGCTTCATTAGGATAAATTAAGAAAAAAAGTTGTAAACTAAATAATTTTTATAAAAAAAAACAACAAATTTTGAAAGGTTTCAATATTTTGTTGAATTACTTAAGCAAAATAATTTTTACTTAGTTGTGCGCAATATTATCGAAATCGAACTTACTTCACTTTATTAATGTGACAATAAAACAAAAAAAAAATGTATATTTACTTTTATAAAAATTGGCATTGGCCTACATTTTGAGTGACTTTGGCCTCGACAAATTATGAAAAAATAAATCAAAATTATAAGAAAACTTGCCATAAAAAGATTTACGAAGCTGCAAAATAGAAGACAAAGATCAATCCTACTTATATTGTTCCAGTGATATGAAAACTTAAATTAACAAATAATGTACCTATTTAAAAAAACAAAAATAAATAAAATGAATGAAACCCTAAAATATAAACAATAAATCTTCAAACTAATTGATTTTTTCTTTTTTTTGATTTTTATTATTTAAGTTAAAGCCAACCGACGACGTGTCTAAAATTTACGATACTTGTGCAAAAAATCTTTGCTCTGTTAAAAAAATCCATTCAAAATTTATTTATATTTTAATTTGAAAATGCGCCAGTCACATGGTTTCGCGATACTTCAAAAAAAAAAATATTTTTGTTTTTTACTGTTTGTACTTCGAGAAGTCGCGGAACCCTGAAAACTCTGCCACGGAACCCCAGGGTTCCGCGGAACACAGTTTGGGAATCGAGGGCTTAAAAGTATCATTAGAGTTTGGCTTGTATACAAGAGGTTATTGAAGCGAACTTCAAGCTCGCTTGGCCCTTTTGTAAACCAGCCATTGAGTTTAAATGAGCTTCAACCGACTCGATTCCACTTCAGGAATGAAGTCGGGTCGTAATTTTTGATAAAAAAAATCAGCGTCGAGGAGTCGGGTTCATGGATGTGCTGACGACAGTTGTTTTGCGCGTATTTCGTACTAAAATTGATGAAATTTTAATTGTTTTTGAGTGAAATGAATAAATTGAAGCCATTTCTTCAATTTTTATCTGAACACCATTTCAACTCAACCCCAAACGGGGCTCTCAACTCAGGTGACGAAAAACTTGGGTCTAAAATCTTACCCTAATCCAACTCGAGCTTTCGATACTGCTTGCAAACGGGATATTAAACCAATGAAAAGGAGTCTTCCAAAAAGTCAGCCATATTACACTCAAGTGAAGGTTTATTTCTCCTTTTTCATTCCAACTTCACAAAGATCAGTTTTGCAGTGAGGTAGTGCGCTCGCGAGCGCTCTTCCTCTCCAAAAGCAAAAGTACCTAATCGAACCTTAAGGTAGAGATATAATTTTCGACACGGCAGCTAAGCTAATTTTAAAAACTAAAGAAAAGTTGCTTTCCGAACAGTCAAAAGGGAAAACCACCCATAGTGCACTCAAGTAAAATGAATCATATATTTCTCTTTTTTTAATTCCAACTTCAGCGAGATTTCAATTTTGTTTTAAGCCAGGTGCACCTCCGAGCGTTTTTCCCTTCCGAAAGCAAAAGTGAACGAATCTTAGACGCATCATAATTTCCTTGTATTCGCTTGTTTTCTTCCGACCACTTCAGTGCCGGGCTTTTGCATTTTCACTTTTTTGTAGTTATTGCGGTTTTTATGATTTATTGTCCAGTTTCTGGCTCTATCTTTACCAAACTATGGCTGATTTTTTTCTATTTAAAAAAGGACCTACCTATAACCATCGTAGTCATGTGACGGTTTTGCCGTAATTTTTACCAAACAATTTTTCAAATGTTCAAGTTAATTTTGAAGAAAGTTTTTTGTTTAATCTCTTGCCGTAACTGGGGGAAAGTTATCGTATCGTACAATAATTTCTGTTTGCCAACTATATAAACCCTTACAAAAACATATTTTTCTTCAATGGTAGTATTCGAGAATGTTTGCATTGATCTTTGAGATTATAGAAATACATAGGCCATCAGTTCACATTGCAAGAAATCTTGAAAGCAATAAACATTTTTTTAAAGATAAAAGCAAGTTATTTTCTTTTCCCACCACACAAATGCATAACTCAGCAGACGTATTTTTTTTTTTTAAAGCATCATCACATTTTATGAACATGTATCTATGCATCAGTGCTCCTACGGGTTGGTTAATTTCTATTTAATTCCAATTAACAGTGATTACGGTGATTTTTATGCCTGACTAAGCAAAAAACATGTTTAACAGTCATTAAGTCTCATAAATGCTGTTAGCTTGTGATATACATAGCTCTTGATTTACCTACCTACCTTAACTAATTTGTGTGTTATCGCCTTATCACTCTTGACGCATTAATAATAATTTAATCAAAATAATGTGAAAACTTGCTTATTGAAGCAAAAACCACCTACCAATTACCTACCTACGATGTAAGCAGGAAAAAATTGTTATGCATCTATCTAACCGAAAAGGATAGTAAACAAAATTCGTACAGTTTTATGTATTTATTTTTAATGCAATGAATAAATAAATAAAAAGCCTATCACCTGTAGTACATAGGTATATTACAATTAATTTCGGTCATATTAGGATGGAAATCAAATATGTACATTGTATACAATATAAGTATAGCATAGGTATTTCGTAAAAAAAAATAAAATTATTTTGTGAGCTATAGGTAAGGTAGCTAAGATGGTAGTATTCTTATTTCTTCGGAAAGGTGATGGAGTATATTTCTTAGCCAAAAATATATAATGCATCTATATATGTAGATGTACATAATCACCCTTGTTCTGTATTTCGTATTCAATTTCGGTTTGTTGTTTTTGTTTTCCTTGTTTAAAATCGGTTTTTGTTTATTTATTTCGTATTGCTGGATCAGTTTCCATAGAAATCAGTACAATATTCAGAATCTTAAATTCGGCAAACAAAACCTAAACGAATTCAAAACTTATGAATTTCCCTTAAAACTGATTCCGCAAATATGTTTCAAATAAAATAAACAAACAACAACCGAATTTGAACAAGGAAAACAAAAACAACAAACAGAAATTGAATACCAAATTCAGAACAGGGGTGAATGTATATCTACTTGAAATAAGTTACAAATTTTGAACAATTTGATGAATTTGAAAGTAGAGATTTGTTACGTGTTTTTTTATTTAATAATTAAGATTGTTTTTTTTTTTAAACAACTTATTTTATTTCGATTGGCCGTAAGCTTTTTTAACAAATTATAAACAACATTTTTGATTGATATTTATTTTAAATCAATACAACAAAAATAAACTACCTACCTACGCAAAGCCTAGTTGGCACAGTGTAGATGGTTTTTAGTTGCGAACTTTGGTCCTATCGGGTGTCTTTCCTATGTCCAAATACTTAATAAGTTTCATCACATGTCTTAATCCAATAAAAGCGTCTGGTCATACAGGCGGGTGGTACTTACTTTGGTAAGTACAATGGTACTCGTATCAGATCGTATGCGTCCTGGGCAAATCAGCAAATTGCTTAGCGTAGCATACTGCAGCCGAGCTCGGGCGTAGGCGATGATCCGTTGGGAGATCTATCACCAAATACCTTCATTATCTTAAAAAAATGTTCTTTTTATCCACAGGTCAAACGAGTTATGGTATCAAAACGGCGCATTACAGCGTTAAATGGGTCATCGAGCGAGAATGCTTGTGACCGCCATCTCTACCTACCTACCTACCTACACAAACAAAATAAAAGCTTCAGCTTAACTTAAAACAGCTTTCGCTTGGTGGACTTTACCCATTGTTGACCTATGTTTTCTTAACAACCCCAAGAGCTGTTCTCGTAAAAAAAATAAAAGGGCTCTTGCAGCCGCTTCCGCAGTACATGTGAGTTCAACTTCAAATATGACCATTTTGTATTTCTATATATGTATGTATGTACATACATAAAACATAATATGTAGTACTTCCTTATTTATTAAATTAAATTTGTGTATTCTTTCAATTTATATTTTAAAAATAAAAAAAATTTTCTGGAATCGCATGTCCACAACGGAAAAAATGCTTCACAAGTCATGTCAGTTTGACAGTTTATCTATTTGTTGGGTGTTGGCAGATTATATGCATAGGTTGAATCTAAATAGTAGTAGCTAGTAGCCCGTAGCGTAATGGTTGTTGCGTTGGACTGTCACACTGGGGGTCTTGGTTCACTTCCCAGCCTCGTCCACCTAAAAACTAAAGTTTTTTCAGGGCTACTGCCTCTTGCAAGGAATTGATAAATCGGCGTTAGGTCTTAACGCCCAAAATCATAAAGCCCAAATTGAAAAATGTCATAAAGCTCAAAAACTGTCATATAGCCCAAAAACTGAACACAAAGCCCAAAAGGAATGTCAATACGCTCAAAAAAAAATCTCAAATGCCCAAATCGAACATTGGCATATCGCCCAAAATATTTTCTGATTTTGAGTTTGGGCATTATGACATACAGTTTGGGCGTTTTGACATTTTTTTTGGGTGCTGCAACAATTTTATTTATTTTCGTTCTTAATTTTTTCCGCCCAAAGTCATAAGCCCCAAATCAACAAATGTCATAACGCCCAAAAACTGAAAAACCGCCCAATATCTCACAGAAAATGCGTCGCAAAGCCAAAATAAAATGTCATATCGCCCAAATAAAAAATGGGCACGACTGGATCGCACAAACTTGCTCTCGTAGCTAACAACTTGAACGTTGCTTAAAATTGACAATGTGCATATTTAGTGATTTTAAGTTATAAAAACAAATTCAAATATAAATTATTACTAAAAATTACTTTAAATTTGTTTTTTTAATAGCTAACACAGATAGATTTGAAACGATAGTATGCTATCTGATTTGTTTGATAAATATGAATTTATAAAAAAAAAATTTCAAAGATCGTTTGATCGGTTTTATTAAAAAATAATTTTTTATATATAGAAATTCTTGAACATTTTTATAAATAAAATTTGGTATGCCAACTTTTAGAATTCAATAAAATACAATTTTACACAAAATTAAAAAAATATTCATTGATCGATTTTCAAAGTATTGAATTTTCAAAAAAAAAAATTCAATATTTTTTTTAAATCCAAAAATTATTTTTTCGAAAAATTTTATAAGCAAAGTTGTTAAAATTGTTAAGGACCTCTTACACAAAACATTTGGTTGAAATCGGTGTAGCCGTTAACGAGAAATTTGAAAACACAAAAATCGGTTGTATGACAAGTACCGTTAATAACCGTTATACATTTTTTTTTCTACCAAAATATTAATTGCAGTAATTATAGTAGCTCGTAATTTTTTTTTTTCAAAATCGTTAGAGCCGTTTTTGAAATGCACTCCTCGTCAACTGAATACGCACAAACATTTTTGAATATATTTTATCCATTTTTTCCAAACAGTGATGGTTATTATGCCATCTGTTGATGGTAAAAATTTTCGTAACATATAAATAACAGAATTTCCAAGTTTTATCCAAAAACAACCGTGAGTTTTTCCTTCAACCACTTCCAAAGTGTAACTTATGCAAAGTAGAAGTTTTTTTTTGAGTCAACTGAATAGGTACAAAAATTAAAATTGGTATTGGAATGGAATGAAACAAGTTTTTGTATAAGTTTAGTAGTGGGTACTTCCACCTTTATTTTTAATTACTTCGTAAATTCGATCCGGCATGGAATCGTATAGCTTTTTAATGTAATTTAACGAAATTTCGCTCCACGCTAATTTGATTGCAGAAATTAAGGTTTCTTTGTCTTCGAACTGACGACCACCCTCATAAACTTTGCGTACTAACCATCCCCAGTCATTTGCTATGATGTTTAGATCAGGTGAGTACGGCGGCCATTGAAGCAACTGCACTTGTTGCTCCTCTATCCATGTTTTTATTATGCGCGCTGAGTGAATAGGCGCATTATCATGTTGGTAGGTCCAGTTTATGGGTCCAAAGATGTTAGAAAATTTAGGAAAATTTCTTTCCAAAATTACTTTATACCCAGCTGCTGTCATTCTTGATGTTACAACCTCGAGCTCAACTGTTCCATAATAACTGACTGCTCCCCATATCATGACACCTCCTTCACGACTATGATGGCGCTTTAAAAATCTTTTTTCTTTTCTTAAGTCGTGAAAATAGAAGTTGAACCCATCAGGGCCATCGAAATTAAATTTTTTTTTATCTGAAAAAACCACGTGATACCATTCTTTTTTCCAACTCATGTGAAGTCTTGAAAAATCTAATCGCAACATTTTCCGTCTCTCGCCAAGTGGTGGTTTTTTCTTAAGTTTCATTCGTTTAAGATGGCTTGAGTTGTTGATTACTCTTAATACTGTTGAGCAACTTGCGTTTACGCCGACTTTTTGTTTTATTTTTGCCACAGAATCAGAAGAATTTGATGCACATCTTAAAATTCTTCGTCTCTCAGCTGCTGTTGTTGCTGTTTTCTTACCTCCCTTCATGTTTTTGCCGTATGCATCTTTATTTTTCAAGTAAGAATAAACTACATTAAAACTTCGGCCAACTTTATCAGCTATTGCACGTCCAGTTAGGCCTTGGTCTCCAAGTAAATCGATTTTAGCTTTTTCAACACTGTTAAGACACGTAGATCTACCCATTTTTCTTAAAATTTGAAATCAAGAATTAAATTTTACTGAAAACACTAAAATCGTTAATTTAAGCTGTCAAGCACTCCAAAAAACTTATAAACAACGAAGAAAATGGCGTTGTACCTATTCAGTTGACTAAAAATAATTTTTTTTTTATAAATCTAAACAATCAAAACAGGGAAGATAAATAACCACAAAAAAGTTGTAATCCTTATTTATTTAATCATTAGGCATTTTCCGTTAAATTGGTACAATACCACCTCAATCTTTCGATTCTTGATTAAAACACACAACTTTTTTCACATTTTTTTTTATTATAGCAGTTCCCCCCTATTGTTTCAAAAAACACCCTATTACCATTGTTATTTTTATGGACTCTTGATTAATAAATAAATTATTTATAAAGCTAGTTTCATCAACGGACCATTTTTCTTAAACGCAATCTTGCCATCTAAGCTATATAGAAGAAGTAAAAGATAAATAATTTTTGTACAACTTTATTTTGTAGTATCTTTATTATTTTTATTTGTTCTTCAAAATGTTCAATAGTTTAATAATTATTTTTAAGATATGCACAAATTATACCGTACCAGACCCGATGTGCAATAGCAAACTAAATTATGTGTGTATTGTATATACCTAATCATTAGGTATATCTGTGTATTTCTAGCTTAATTCAATCTTTTGATAAAATATTTTTTTAAATAATCTAAGAAACTAACCGTGTATTTACAAAATGTCAAAGAGGTTTTTTTGCAGTATCTTAATGAACTTATGAACTCTACAAAAGATTTAAGAAAATCGTTCGTTTAAATATGGACTTTTGACGTTTCGATTCGAATGCATTTTTGGCTTCTTCCGGTGTGTTAAAGGCAACGCGAGCATCGCCGGTTGGGGAACCATCGTCATTGTATCGGCGAATAATATCTTCCGCTTGTACACTATAACCATCAAAGAATTCAATAATATCATTCAAATCACATCTATAGGGAACATTTTCCATTTCCACAACACATCCGGGACGTGTGAACTTTTCTGGTATACCCACACCATCACTGCCATCATCATCGCCCCCATTCTCGTCCTCGTTGACATCTTCTGGTTCAAGGGGCTCGGAATCGAGGTCCACAACTTCATTATTTGGAGGATTTGAGTCATCATACATGTCGTCGTTGGATTGGTTATTGTTGTTAAAAGGGTTCATGTTTCTATTGTTTGGCATGTTTGCATTGTTCATGGGGCCTTTGAATCCCCGAGGCCCCATCATGTTGCTGTTGTTGTTGTTTCTTCCTCGGAGCTGATTTTGATTGTCAGGTGAGTACATGTTTCTATCGTTTGGTAATCCGTGACCATTTCGGTTGTTATTATAATTTCCACCACCTATATTATTACAATTTTGTCTTGGACCTTGGTTATGCATCATCATCATCATGTTATTGGGTTGCTGTTGATTGCCGCCTGATGGGAAGAAATTCATGAATGGCTTATTAAGTCTATCGGCTATTTGTTGAGGGCTTATCAAGGTAATTCGAATAGAACGCGAATGCAGACGACTATTATTGAGACACAATGACTCTTCGGCATCTTGGCTGTTTCGAAGTTCAACAATAAATTCACCACAGGGCTGATTTCGATGGTTTCGAAGCATTTCAACGTGAGTTGGCATGAAATTATGCGAGGCAAAGTATTCACCAACTGTTTGTATTGAAGTCTTGTATTCACAGTTCTTTATTAAGATAAAATTACTGTTGGGTGCATTCGTTTGTTCGTTGGTGTTTGGATTATCAAAACGAGAAGGACGACCTTGCCGGAGTCGTGGATCTGTTACTGGTTCTGGCTCCATCTTATTATTTTTGATAGGATCTAGCAAACTCGGGATGCCGGCGGTAAAGGGATTCGAAGGATTTCCTTGTCCCTGCTGCATCTGCGAAGCATTTGATAAATTACTATTCTCGTTATTAAATTCATCTCCCTCACATTCATCATAATTGGCATTTTCTTCGTCATCAACATTTTGTGGTGAATCTCCATTTCTATCGTCTTCGTCGAGTGCGATGGTTTCGTCTTGATCATCCACTTCTTGTTTTACCACTTCTTCGTCATCATCGTGATTTTCTTGGTCATGTTCGTCTTGCTTGCTTGGAGTTTCGGTCTTTTCTCGAGCTTCAGCTTCAGTTCTCCTTCGATTTTCTATTTCTTCTAATTCTTTTTGTTCTTTAAGTTGCTTCTCAGCATCCAAGCGCATCTTTTCCTTTGCATCTTCATATTCATCTTCAGTGGCAATGCTTACCCGAACCGGTCTCTGGTTTATTCTATGATTTGCTTTATCTTCAAAAGCTGCTTGGGCGTCTTCGGTCCTGTGGAATTTGACATATGCTATGATTTCCCTACGGTTCTCCGGTCTATGGGTCAAAAGAATATCCATAATTGTGTATGAGGAAAGCATCTTCATCACATCCTGCTGAGTGGAGTAAAGTGGGATTTCTTTTACATATAATATAGAAAATGGTTTGTCAAAGGTCCTACTACGGGATCTTTCATCTCTAAATGAGGAAGAATCTCTTTCGTCTCCTTTGTTATCCATGTACCTTGGGTGATCGTAGTTTGGTCTATTATTGTTGTCATTATTAGCGAAGCGCTGATTTCGCGTAGGTTTAAATGAATCAATTGCTTCGGCAAATTCTGGGTCACTTACAGCTTCTAAAGCAATTTTTTTATTTTTAAACAGAGTTCCATCGCGAACGAGAGCCTTGGGAACATTTTGCGCACGTACGAATCGTATGTATGCCGTTCCAACACGTAGACCATGGTGATCGTTAATCATTTTGATTCCATTATTTGGAATATAAAGCCCGGAGAAGAATTTCCGAATATCACTGTAACTTGTACTCGGGCACATATTAGATATTTTGACACAACTATTTTCTTCTTCTACGTCTTTTCTATCATTTTTCCTTTGGTACTCGAATCTTTTATTACCGCTATCACCTTTGGGAATATTTCTTCCAAAAGCATCTGGCCGACTTTCTTGATTATTAGAATTATTATTATCTTTACCGCATTGATTTGATTGTTGGAACCTATAGCTATTCTGCTCCTTCAACATTGAAGATTGTGAGGGTTCATTTTGCGTATTAGATGTCTGCGAATTTGAAGCCTGTGTGTATGGATTTTGAAAAGCAAAAGTGGGCCTGTTCTCAAGTTGGTTGACCTTTAAAAATGATAACGCTGATACATCCTGAACTGGTTTAATTGCCGCCGTCTTATTGCCTGTAGAATCTGCATTACAATTGGGAGAATTGAATCCCAGCTGTGCAACGGGTTTGGTTGGATTGATGAAAGGACAATTCATGTCGGAATCAATAACACCAGCGGCAGCAGCACTCTGATAGGCTTGAGCTGCATAGTTTGCTGCAAAGCTAGTTGTTGTGTAGGCGTTTGTAGGCAAGACATTCCACACATTTAAAGGTGGAAGGACCTTTGGTGGTTCCTTATCGAATGGTTTTTCTGGAGATTTCTTTCTGTCAATATTGCGATCTTGGTTGTATAACACATCGACATCCCTGCTGTTTTGGCGTGATCCTCGATTACCATTACGATCTCGGTTTGATCTATCACGACTCCTTTCACGACTCCGATCACGACTCCTTGATCTCCTCGTTCCTCTACGAAGTTTTCGGTCACGGCTGCGGGTGCGGCTTCGATCTCGTCGACGACGGTTGCCTCCGCGATCGTTGGAACGAGATCGTCTTCGTTCTTCAGAACGGCGCCGATCACGTGATGTCTCACGGCTTGTCCTGGAAACATCAACATTACCAGCAAACCCACTTTTTTGCTGTTGTTGAGATACAGAAGTGTATGCTTGGATGGGATTGAAGTTGTTGGCTTGTTGATTTGAAAGGATAGTATGAAGCGAATTCGTAGTTATTACTGGAGGCTGAGGAGTTGGCATAGGTTGCTGGTTATTTTGCGGAAAATTGGGTTTAGATCCTGATCCAGACAACTGTAACTGTATTGCCAAAGATTGTTGGCGCGCCATTTCGATGACCTTTTGCATTTCCGCTCGGGACGATAAGAGTAATCTTATTTGAACTTCGTTGATTTTCCCACGATCCTGCATCATTGCTTGTCGGGCGTCTTCATCAGTGCTATTAGAAAGTCAAATAAATATATAGAAATTTTAAGTTTGATTTTGTTTTTAAGATATTAACATTTGAAACCATGTTTCCAACCACCTTAAAATTGTCCTTGGTGCATAATCAAACCACATAATCATGCTCTTAGATCATTAAATTCAATTCATTAATGATTCATTTGCATACAAACCATACTCTGTTCAACAAAAATTGTCAGTACAGGGCTTATGGTATAGTGACCAGATTTATTTGAAGCAAAAGCGGGACATTTTTTCAAAACTATGCAGAGTAGAAATTATAATTTTTTTTAAGTACAAAATTAAAATAGGGCGCAACATAAACGACAAATGACATATTTATTTAAAAAAAGAACAGACCTCAAACTATTGTACCTACATAAATTAATCTAGGTACTAACATATTTTTTAATAAACCTTAAAAAAAAAATCAGCCTCACTACCTATTAAAATTAAGATAAGTGAACATACGATACGTGTGATTTAATATCAAATTTAAAATGTATTCTTGTATTTAGATGCAGAATATATTTCTTTAAGAATTTCATTACTGTTTTTAATTTTTTCATAAAAATTATCACAGATTCTGTACTGCAATTTTTTAAATAAGTATTCTTTTAACTGTTTCGATGGATAGTTGATTTTTTTCAACCGTCCAGATTGTATTTATTAACGAAAAAATTCTTTCTGTGACCGCATTAGTGCCAGGAAGACAGAAAATATATTCCACTAGTTTTAAAATATTTTTAAAGTGAACTTCTCTAGTTGAAAAATGTTAACAAAAATTCTAACCACCTCAAATCAATAGAAACATTTTTCTCTTTCCATTAACTTAATTTTATATCGTCAATATATTTATTTATATATCCCACTTCGTCAAACAAACTGTTTTCCGAAATCGTTTGGTCAATTTTCTGCAACACAAATACAAAACTTTTTTCAACATCTTCCATTTTAATGGCTGCTTTTAGACAAGCCCATATTGAAACTCCTTGGCGTATTTGTACTGAGATGTCTATTTCTCTAAGTACTGCATACAGTTTTTGTAAAAATGTCTTGCATGCAACATAAATCTCTGTTTATCTATTTGTACGGACTCTGTAAAATTATTTAAAATTTGTTTGACTGGGGTGGAAATAAAATCGGCGGCCAACCTCTCTTACAATTTAGATATAAGATAAAAAATCTGTCCGCTCGCCTCCATTATGGTGTTTTTATTCCCTTCAATTGCTTAAATTGTGTTGTGTTATGAAACATGGCAGACTGATTATGAAGAAACATCAACCATACTTCTGTACTTAGGTCTTCAAAAATCGTCTGAAGAACAATGGTACACTTATTAATTGAGAGAAAATGTTACTTCAGGGGCTCGTACATCTTTAGCACACGCTCAATAGCAGGCAATAACGCAAGTCATCTAGATTTGCAAAACCCTTAGTATGCGATTGTATTTACATCTGAGCAAAACCCTAAGTTTTTCAACACGAACGGTGTATATATAAAAGTGGGCGTATATGTTCATCGTCCACGTCTAGTGGCATGTAAAAAAGTATTTAAATAATTGCTTCATTTTGAGAATTGTAAAGACGTGCACACATTTTTACAAACTTTGTAGGAAAAGCGGAACAGTTATGGCCGCGGGACAGAGACCCCAAAAACGGGACTGTCCCGCTGAAAACGGGACGTATGGTCCCGTTGGTATGGTATAGGTTATGGGCAAGCTTTTTTTCAAACAGTGGCGCCTGTGTATACTCTGAACACACTGAATTGAGAAAATTGCCATTTAAAAAGAATCTAAACCACTGAACAACGAAGAATTGTTGTTGTAATGCTCTACAAAATATCGTACACTCCGCCATGACAGTGCTCATTGCATGCCCAAAGCACACTGATCATATAATGGTTTCTACTCTAGCTGTGTGAGCTAAAAAAATATATATATTCCAACAGAGTTACCCTGGGAACGCAATACAAAAGAGCTTTTTCAGTACTTTTTATAAAATAGCTTTGTGTTTTCAAGCTTTTGAGAACAGAATTAATTAAGGTGAGATATAATATAATGCTAAGTATGGAAATCCTATGAGAGCTTTTACTTGAAATAGGTATATGCAAGCCAATGCGACCAGACAGAGATACAAACGTCCTATCTTCCCTGTACTTACAATTTTTGTTGAACAGAGTATAGTGAAACAGCCAGTTGCATTCATCCCCTTAAACAATTCAACTGTAATACTCGCACTTCTAGGAACGCCCATCAGATTACCATTGAGCCTAACTTCGGACGTACTGTTAAGTACAGAGATTCTTTCTTTAGTCGCACTACACGAATGTGGAATGCTCCACCCACCCCTATTTTCCCTTCCCATTATGATTTATCGGTATCTCCTTTTAAATCCCCTCCAACCTAACTAATCACTTGTGCTTTGTATAACGTTTTAAGGGTAGTCACAACCCCTTTAGGGCGCGCTAAAAACAACACGACAACTGTAGGTTACATGCATGGGGTTTTCCATTGGCACCTAAACAATTAAAATATTTTTTTGATACATACATACATGTGTGTAATTAAATTGAAGAACAATAACGATGACCCTAGTATATACATATGTATGTAACTGTCAAAACACCGATTCTGACTACATATGTATGTAACTGTCAAAACACCGATTCTGACAAATAAAGCCTTCTATTGGGCAAAAGTCATGTCGATTACAGAATCCGCAAAATTTTAGTCCCGGGGAAACCTATTATCTTTTTATTAATCAGCTTCATAACAATATACCATATATTTCAATAGAACTTCACACTGATTCATAGTAAATTTTTTCTCAAACATCTATTTCGTAATTTTTGGCTTTCAAACGTTAATATCTCGAGTTGTAAATTTTTGAGAATTTTTGTTGCCATGTATAACTTTCATGTATTTAAAAAAATCTATCGATTGCAAAAAAAATCATTTCCCTATGACTTACGTTCACCCTAATTTACCCTACATAAATTTAAAATTTCAAAAAATCCTGTAATGGAATATTAAATTTCCTTTCATAAAGTATTTTTTTAATATCATTATGGCTTACCATACATAAGCGCAATCAGATAATTGAATAAACGCAAAAAATGATCTTTAAAGCGTGGCAACCCTATGAAGGGCCCACTTTTTTTATAGGCAACCCTTGCGCGAACTGTTTATTTTGACACTATCTAAAAAAACTGTATTCCCCTTATCTGGTAAAAAGATGAGGGTAGGTCGTCCTATTGCGGGCTCCCCGACTGTTTCATTATTTAAAAAAAAATCATTTAAAACAAATTTTACTCATAATTTTGAGGTTTTTCGATATTCCGAACGCACTACTTTTCACTGACAGGTTTCTTGTAAAAAGAAAAAATTGGCTCTTTATTTTAATATTTATGTTTTTGGTGCTATCTTCTTCGTAATTCTTGACAAAAAGCTAAACTGGGGTTTGAACACTAAAGAAAGAGCCAAGAAGGCCATGATCGCTTTTTACTCCTGCAACAGGATCTTTGGTAAGACCTGGGGTCCAAACCCAAAGATCAAAATGTGGATGTACACGGCCATTATAAGACCGATCCTTACATATGGTAGCCTGGTTTGGTGGAGCGCGATGGACAGAGAAACTAATTGCAAAACGCTTAATAAAGTTCAAAGACTAGCATATATAGGAATTACAGGGGCAATGAGATCCACCCCACTACGGGAATGGAAACGATACTCAACCTAAAGTCCCTAGATCTACTTGTACAAGAAACTGCGGCCTACAGCGCCCTAAGACTAAGCCAAACCAATAGCTGGAAAAGAAACACGGTAGGTCACGCACAAATTATCAATAAATTTACGGAGGGGTATGTATGCACAGACTACACAACACCCCGCAGATTTTGAAAAACCGTTTTCTGTCTCCATCCCCACAAGAGAGGAATGGGATGCTGGTTTACAACAATCAGATGAACCGGTGGTAGAAATATACACCGATGGATCGAAGATGGATACGGGTGTAAGTGCGGGATTCTTCTCAAAAACCCTAAATTTAGCCAAATCTTATAGACTCCCCGACTACAGCAGTGTCTTCCAAGCGGAGGTTCTGGCAGTGATGAAGGGTGCCGAGCAAATATTAATGATGGCGATACCACGAGCTGATATCACTTTTTACATTGACAGCCAGGCGGCGATCAAGGCCACCTCTGCCACAGAAATCAAATCCAAACTGGTTTCATACTGTCGTGAAGAGCTAAGAGTTCTTGCCACACAGCGCAACATCAGACTCTGTTGGGTCCCTGGACACTGTGGAATTGAAGGTAATGAAAAAGCCGATGAACTGGCAAGGACTGGTTCATCGTTAGATCCAAGCCTTACAGACTCCATTATTATAATTCCACCCTGTTCCATTAAACAGGCGATTAACAAGAAAATAGTGGAACTTACCAATAACAAGTGGAACTCACTTGCAACTTGTACCACTACAAAGAATCTGTGGCCCAGCTACATTAAGAAAAAAACAGACAAAATTATGAACCTAAAAAAGAGATCCCTGCATCTTCTGATAGGAATTATCACAGGACATAATCTCTTAGGGTATCATAAAAACAAAATGGATACTGTAGACCAATGCAGAGGCTGCGGAGACGAAGAAGTAGAAAAGGACACCCTTCACTACCTAGGGGACTGTCCGGCACTCTGCAACATAGGGACAAAATTTTTGGGAAGCTACTTCTTCAACGATTTAGCAGAAATCTCGAAGTCAACAGATAATAACATCTTAAATTTAATGAACTTCATCAACGCCTCGAAATGGCTTGATGCTCCATAGGATTTCATAGGTTATTTATTTTAAAGGAATGGTCCAATCCATCGGGGTATCACAGAGGATCAACATTGATCTAAGTGTGTTCTTTTTGCAAAGATTTTTCAGGTGAGGTGAAAGTGGGTGGAAAAAACGACAACTGAAAGTCCCACAAGTAAAGATAAGTTTTCAATGTTTGCTTTTGTATGTACAACAAGTCCTACCAATTTTCATCAATCAAAAGTCATCCATTTAAATTATAATAATTATGAAGAAGCGGCTGGATGCAAACCTTACATGGAAAATCTCATCATTTTTCTTTGCATACATCTCAAGACCTACCGCTCTAGCTAATTTTAAAATTTTGAAACAATCTCCATTTAATTAATATAAATTCAGCGTAAATGCCCCCGAGTTCAAAAATGCAGGAATTCAGTATAACTGTCCATTAGAAAATATTTCTACTGTCTTAGAAGAATTAATGTTTTCTCTCAACGATGACATCAAATTTTACTAAAAACTTGCATAAATGGTACCATTTTTATACAATTGTATTTTGCAGTCATGCAACCTTCTTTCATTTTTGAACTCACCCTGCGTAGATGCGACGCCCCCTGAATATAAAATTTCAATTTTTTTTTTATTTTTTCCTTAACTTGCATTTCAAGCACTATTTCTCTACCAAATTTCATCATTCTTATACATACAATCAGAATTGATCCATACAATTGATATCAGTTGCTAGAACATGGGCGATTGCCACGTCCGCGTCCCTAAATGGAAAATCTCAAATTTAAATGTTTTCTTTGCTTGCACTTTAAACCCCATGCTTTGCCAAAATTTTGTCATTTTACGACAGTGCTCCATAAAATTGGTATAAATTCTTATATCTACATATACGATGAAACGATTATAGTAAACGTATCTCATTGCGTCTCCCCGGTAAGAATTTGTAGGATCTTTGTATATCGAGCCCTAACCACACTGAATAATTGTGATGTTGCGAATTTTTGAACGAATCCTTGCTGTCATTATTCTTGCAGATATGGGCACCCAAGAAATAAGGCAACGTCTCGCTTCTTCGTTCAACATAATTCCAACCCCAATCAGTCTTTGTCCACCCTCTCTTTCATCCTCCCCGGAATACAGCATTCTCGTTTGCCCAGTGTCAGATCTGTTTTCAGCTCTTCCACTCCGGTTTTCGTACGTATGCGGTAGCCAAAAGTATCGTTTGCATTCCTCGAAAGACTTCTTCTATTTGTTGACGATTCTTTTATTATTATGGCGTCTTGATTGACGCTGGTACATGAAAGAAGCTGTAGAAGGATTCTCCATAAAATGGTTACCTCTTGGGGACTCATTACCATTTGTTGTCATAATTCATGTAATAGCTTATCGACATTACAGACATCTTTCAAAGGAATTTGATAGGTTACGTCTTAATAGATATGGAAAAAACAATTATTTTATTTATATGAATATAGAGCAGGTATTAAGCCTTTCTAGACATTGAAGGAGCCTTCAACAATGTTCGGAACGAGGCGGTGGAAGGAGCGCTCGTGAATCTTAATGTGAATAACGATATCATCAGATGGATAATGTTCATGTTGAAAAACAGAGAGATCAACTCAGAGCTAGGAGGAGTGCAAATCAAAGTATCTACTTCTAGAGGAACCCCACAAGGTGGGGTGCTTTCTCCCCACTCTTCTCTGGACACTCGTGATGAACACAGTTCTTGTGAGACAAAGAAACAGTGGAGTCAAAGTAATTGCATATGCAGATGATCTAGCATTACTAGCGACAGGCAAATTTCCCTCCACAATTAGTGAACAAATAGAAAATGCCCTATCAATAGTGAATACATGGACTAGGAATTGTGGACTTGCGGTTAATCCGCAAAAAACCGAACTAGTCCTTTTTACGAACAAACGGAAAATACCGACTTTCAAGATTCCTTTCATTGAAGGGACCCAACTCAAAATCTCCGATCACGCAAAATACCTTGGTGTAATCTTGGAAAAGAAATTGAATTGGAGTCGCAACGTTAAAGAAAGAACTAACAAAGCCATGTTTGCATTCTACTCCTGCAACAGGATATTTGGTAAAACCTGGGGACCTAGCCCAAAAATTATCAGGTGGATGTACACGGCGATAGTTAGACCTGTACTGACATACGATAACGTAGTCTGGTGGAATGCGCTCGACAAAGTTACCAACCTTAAACTCATGACCAAGGTACAAAGAATGGCATGTATTGGAATCACTGGGGTTATGAGGTCCACCCCCACAGCGGGCTTGGAAGCTATACTCAACTTAACACCCCTTGATTTATTTGTACAAGAATCGGAAGCCAAGAGCGCACTTCGGCTTAGCCAAACTAGTAGCTGGAAGCGCAGCGCCATAGGACACGCGCAGATTCTGCAGAAATACACGGGAAGTATGGTATGCACTGACTACATTACACCCCGTTTAGACTTTCACAAGCCGTTCACGATCGCCTTTCCTAGTAGAGAGGATTGGCAAACTAAAGAACCATCAACCTGCGAATCGATGATAGCAATATATACCGACGGTTCCAAGATGGATACTGGTGTTGGTGCAGGCTTCTTTTCGTAAACTCTTGGACTAGCCAGCTCATTCAGACTTCCTAATTACAGCAGTGTCTTCCAAGCTAAAGTCCTGGCAGTGACGAAAGCTGCTAGACAGGTCTCAATGATGGCTATACCACAAGCGGATATCACCTTTTTCATTGACAGCCAAGCGGCAATAAAAGCAATTTCTGCCATTGAAATAAAATCGAAGCGTCGCGAAGAGCTAAGGGTTCTTGGTACACAGCACAACATACTACTCTGCTGGGTTCCTGGCCACAGTGGTGTCCCAGGTAATGAAAGTGCTGACGAACTGGCAAGAATGGGATCAGCACTTGATCTTAATCAAGCAGATTCAACTGTTCAAATCCCGCCCTGTAATCTTAAGAGGGTAATCGAGAGTAAAGTTCTAGCTATAACCAACAAGAGATGGAAATCACTCGATACCTGTGTTATAACTAGAAAATTATGGCCTAGTTTCGATAAACAAAAGACCGACAAAATCATCCACCTGGGAAAAAAGTCTCTATCTATTCTCGTGAGCGTTACCACTGGGCACAACCAACTGGGTAACCATAAGAAAAAGATGAGTCTCAGTATGGACGACTTATGTAGAGGATGTGGTGACGAAGAGATACATGAGGATACTCCACACTACCTTTGTCACTGCCCTGCACTATGTCATCTAAGAAATAGGCTCCTCGGGAGACATTTCTTCAATGACTTAGAGGAACTATCTGACATTACAAGCAATAACATGTTAAAATTTATTAACGCTACAAAATGGCTTGACAATTCTTAAATACAGCTAAACAAATTAGTCACATACACCAACCCACTGATCTATCAAACTCAACCGCCAGACGTTGCATGGAGCCATTGCTCCTACGGGCCTGGTGGTGAGGATGATTTAAACAGTGGAGGTAAAGAGAAGGGACCACGCCCTTGAAAAGACGATGGTGCGTTGACCTCTCCTCAACCTGGTGATTGTGCTTACGGACACTTCTTCAGTAACCTGAAGACTCATCTGACTAAACGGGGCAGACGCATGCACCAACCACTGATCTATCAAGCTCACCCAGCGGACGTTGCATGGAGCCACTGCTCCTACGGGCCCGGTGGAGAGATGATCTTTCCGGTGGGGGTAAATGAGGGGATCACGCCCTAAGAAGCCAATGGTGCGTTTAACTCTCCTCAACCCGGTGTTAATATGCCGTCAGACAATTCTTCAATACCTGGATAGCTTCACCGAGTTAACTAGGCAGACACATACACCAACCACTGATCTTTCAAACTCATCCACCAGACGTTGCACGGAGCCACTGCTCCTACGGGCCTGATGGGGGGATGATTTAACCAGTGGGGGTAGGGGAGATCACGCCCTTAAAGGACAGTGATACGTTGGTCTCTCCTAAGCCCGGTGATTGTGCCGACGACGTTGGTTTACATGACAGAACGGGGTAGACGCAGACACCAACCACTAATCTATCAAACTCACTCACCAGACGTTGAATGGAGCCACTGCTCCTACGGGCCTGGTGAGTGGATGATCTATTCAGAGGGGGTAGAGGTAGAGATCACGCCCTTAAAAGACAACGGTGCGTTAACCTCTCCACAACCCGGTGATTATGCGCAAACAAACACTTCTCCAACACCTTAATGGGACCAACTTAACAAAGCTACCACATATACCAACCACTGATTTATCAAACTTACCCGCCAGACGTTGCATGGAGCCACTGCTCCTACGGGCCTGGCGGAGGAATGATTTACCTGTTGGGGGTAAGGGAGAGGCTCACGCTCTAAAAACACTATGGTGAGCTGGCCTCTCCTTTGCCCGGTGATTGTGTCGACGGACTCTCCTTATCTGACCTAACTGGGCAGTCGCTGGCACCAACCACTGATTTATCGTACCAAGCGCCAGACGTTGCATGGAGCCACTGCTCCTACGGGTCTGGTATGGGGTTGATCAATTCAGTGAGGGTAAAGGAAAGGGACACGCCCTTAAAAGACAATGGTGCGTCAACCTATCCTCAACCCGGTATTTACACAGCGAATGACACTCCTTCAATCAATTTGTAGACGACTTTTCCAAGCTTCAGCTTGTAAGAACGGTATTGACGCCCTCTACGGGCTATGTCATTGGATTTATCATAGGTTTCTTTTATGGGGATTAATCCCCAGGTTATCACAATGGATCTACACTGATCTAAGTGTGACGGTAACAAGATCACCTGTCAGCCCACTAACCTAACCTAACCTAGGTATTAAGCTCCAAAAAAGTCACTTAAAAGTGTCAACAACCCCTTCTTCCGGAGGATTAAAAACAAATTCAAATCTTCGGATTTTTCAAAGCCTTTTCGATCCATCAGACTATCACCATCTTAGCTATTCGTACATGGAACTCAAACAATATTTTTAAATTCTGTTAGTACCTATTTAATTTCAAGCATCACCCTAGTGAAAATGAAAAGTCAAAACATTCGTGGTTTTCAGAAATGTTTGAATCTATCAAAGTTTCTTAAAGGGACTTTAGAACATACAGAAATACCCAAAATATGAATTTAAACGTTTTTTGGCTAGTAAAACCACAAATTAAACATCAAAAACATCGATTTTCCAATTCAATAAAATTATTTTTTACTTTGATTCTACATCTTGCCTGGGCGCGGGAATGAAGCTGAAATGGAAACATTTGGAAGGAACTCTAAAGAATTCTGAGATGAATACAGAACAGAGGTCAAAAAAACCCAGCGGGGATCATGACCATAAGTGCTCTAGCTTTAATTCCTAATTTACCACAACTCACATACAAAAACAAAAATCGAATCTCACAGGGGGATAATGACCACTTTGAACACCCCCCCCCCTCATTTGGATCCGCCATTTATATAAACAGTTAAAAAAGCACCATCACTTTTGTCAACAATAAAGCAAAGTTGATAACAAAAACAATCTATGGCATTTGCGATATTTAGCTGTTAGCAGAAAATATGAGTGTCGATACATTTTCTTTTCTCTGTAACTTTTTTTTAATAAGTTTTATTGGAAAACTAATGATGTAGATAGATGCATAATAGTAGTACCTATCAAATTGCATAAAGAACTTGATTTTGTTAAAAATTTCGCTTACGATAAAATAGCGGTTAGGGCTCGATATGTGCAGTGCATTCACAATTCATTCAAAAAACTGAAGTTTTCATGAATATTAGTCTTCATTTTTGGTGAATAGAATCTGAACCTTCAGATAAATGTTTGCTGGGAGCTGGGACCCGACCTCGGTCAATTTAAAATTGTATATGGTGGCTTAATTTATCTGTCAGAACAATTTTCGCATGTTTTTTGCAAGCAGGTTTCTTTTGTGAACGTTTTATTTTTTCACTTTTGTACTTTTTGTAAAAATTAGGTCTATGTAGTTAGGCTTTTAGTCATTTTAATTAATTAAAAATGTATGCGGAATTATTGATTTTTTAAATGAAGATGAATTTCGTGAACAAAATTGGACTCCGAGCTAGCTCTGTACGAAAACAGAAACACCCCCGCAAAGACCCTACTTCGACAGTATTTTTAGTGTCAATAACATGTACACAAATTCTTTGTGTAGGTTCACCACTTTTTTAGTTCAGTTTTGTAGGTAGCGTGGCGAAGATGTTTGTTTTTTTTTTTTTTTTTTTTTTTTTGATTACTTAAAGAAATTTCAAATTATAATTATGTGCATGTAATTGTGCAATTATTATTATCTTTATTAGTGCAAAATAGTGCCGGAAGCACTTTTTTGCAAAGGCAAGGCTGTAGGCAAGGTACAGCTCTAAAATCGTCTAGCAGGAGTATTTACATTTTTGTTTGGGTATTCGCTAAATTAATATGATTTGGGTATTAGCTCGTCGGTAACTCTTGCAATACATGCGCAAGTGGATCCGTTATGATTCTGACTGCCGTACTAATTTGATCCGAAAAACACAGTTTTGTGAGCCGTATTCGGATTCGTCCATACGTTGATGAGTATGTTTGCGGAACGATAACAAAGTGACAAGTGGAGCAGTCTGTTTTGAATCTGACTCTCCTCTGCTCTAAGCTTTGCAAGAAAAACACATATTGGGCCCTACCAATAATCAAATTTAGTAACGACTTAAATATTTGAGGAAAATAGACCATAATGGTATGGACTATAAAAGATAAACCATGTGTTTATGTTTCATATTTAGAGCCCATACTATGTAATATTTATTATTTAGGGTCCACCTTATTATTTAAGTCATATCATGGTTGGTTTATTATTTAGAGCCCATACAATTAATGTCCATTTACTTAAATATTTAAGGCGTTACTAAATTTGATTATTTGTAGGGCCCATTGTTTACATCAGAAGATTCACCTAAGGAACTTTTTTTTTTTCTAAAAGATTCAAAAAATGGGAGTAAATTTAACTGTGCTTCAATATAAGCATTACAAAAAATCTCGTTTAACTTTCTAAATAGTGCCATGCAACCCGAGTTCCATTTAAAAGGCCTAAGGTTTACCCTAAGGCCTTTCTAGGCCCAGGCCTAGGACATCACGACAGATGGGGCACAACAACTCTTTTTGTGCTCTCATTTGCGATAACTCAGACTTTTTAAAATTTATCATATCTGTAATTTGTTTATGTTTAATTTACAGCCCCATGCAAATTAAGTGCAACAGGATTTTGTTTCATTATTTTGCATTCTTTTTAATATATTGGTTTATTTTCACTATCCCATTTCAACTGATAAATAAAAGAGGTACAATACCTTACACAAAAAATTCAAAGGATAGGTTCACTAGGGCGTATGGGTACAAATGTAAACGAAAACTATCTATCTCACTTCCACTTCATATCAAAAAAATGAAACACCATTTGAATGTTTTGCCATAATCCTCTTTTTGATTCTTTTGTGCAGTGGAAACACCAAACAAATCTCATTACCTAAATCTCGGTTTAGTGGTTGGTGGAAGCGTAGTATAAACCAGGGTTCAAGTACAGTACGTTCTTGATTAACGCAACTCTCGATTCACGCAACTCCTCGATTTCATCTGAATTATATCATTATATTATATTATATCTGAATTTATATCATTGTAAAAGCAGTAATCGCAACTCTTCAAAAAAATTGTCTCGATAAGTGCAACTTTTGTTTTTATTATGCATATCTTTATTTACTCAAGTTCTTGGTTATGTTTAATTTTGTCTGTTGCGTTATATTTGTCTCGGCAGTTTTTTTACCACTACTTTTGAGTGATGGTACTATGAAGTTGTATAAATGTGTACATCATATATGCATCTATAAAATGCAAGATTTTCTTGTTAGTTTAATGAATTTTGTCATGTGATCAGTCGCTTGTGTTTTGAAAAACAAAAAATGGGTGAAACACTCGAATTGAGCCTACAAAAATATTTACTCGGTTATTGCAACAACCTCGGTCATTGCAACCAACCTAGTTTAAATTAGTTGCAATAATCGAGAATGTACTGTATATGTCATAATAACTAATCTCATACTTGAACATTGGTAAAATCTCAGATAATTCGCTGACATCGATTTTGGATTCAAATTACGACTAAATTTGTATCCAGATTAAATTTTGAAGTTTCCTTGTTCAGATCCACCCCATTAGTGTCAAATATTCAACTTGGATCAAATTTAACGTGATGTAACTCAATTCGCCAACGTTCTTAACATCTTTGATCCCCGCGCTTTAAATATAGGCCCATAGAACTATTTTTCCCTGCCTTGATAACTCCTGTTTTTGTTTTTACTGATTGACTTAAAATGTATGCCTGAAACAGTTTTTGATCTGATGTGTAATTTATAAAAAAAAAATCATTTACCTGCTTTAATTCATCGCTGTTTTCTTACAGGATAAGCTTTTAAATAGATGCCTTGTCTTTTACAATCCACTATTTTTTTAGGTCAAATAAAGAGTCTATTCTTTGTAGTAGGAAAGTCTTATTTCAGCAAAAGATTCCGAAACGACCTGTATCTAGTATTTTCCTTAAATTTCCTAGACTTTAAATTGTTCTTTTAGTTCAAAAATGCCATTTTTTGGAGGTTGATACAAACTGAAAAATATCGGGATGGCTAAATAATTTCTCATATTATATATTTTGCAAAAGGATCAAGGTAATTCTTTTAGAAACTTTAAACGAAGAATTTAATGGTAACTCTGACGATGACCTTCAAGGTTAACGTTTTGTCTTAACTAATTCAAAATCCTCCTTTGGGCATCGGAATTACATAGGTTAATTTTGTACTTGATGGTACCTCAAAGATTAATTAAACCTAAAGACGGCGCTGTTACCTCTGGGAGCAGAAGCTCTTCAAAGAGCACTATGACATTGATTAGGGCCTAAGAAATAACCTTGACATTTTTGAAAAATATCTTAGGCTCCAGTTATAGCTTTCATTGAAAACCATCATTGAAACACAAATCAGTGAAACAGTGGAATATTTTCCGAGAAGTCGGTTATAGCCATCATGAAATTTTCTTTCACTGAAAATTCCATTACCCATACAAAAAACAACTTTGAGGTTAGAGTCGATCATTGAACGAAAAACTGACAAACGAGAACAGGAAGAGAAAGGAACACAGTTCATTGGAACGAATGTGGTCCACTTTTGGGAACAAAATATCAGCTGTTCATTGAAAACGATTTGCATCATTGAAAAACTAAAAGTGATTTTATTACAAAGTGTTAAAGCAAACTAAACATTTTTTTGACTAAAACAAATATATAATAGTTAGGGCGTTAAGGCCATATTTTAGGTCAAACCTTGCACTTCATTCTGATGGGATGAACTTTGGTACACTCATAGTCCACATCCTAGGTTTACTTTTAAGAAGTGTTTCCACGATGGCAACACTGGCAGACCGGAGATATAAGGGTTGCCTTCTGACCATGTTTTAACACGAAATTTCACATAAATTAGCCTATAAATCGAGAACCAGACATCGGTTGATTTCGTGGAATGTCTCGTTGAATTTAGAATACTTGATGCCATACGCCATCCCTCCCCCACCCTTGTACGCGGGGGGAGCAAAGTAGCCTCGGCGGATAAGGGTTTTTATTTGTCAGAAAATGTTCATAAAATTTTAAGATGAGCGTCGACGTACTCTACAGCATATCCGAAGTCCATTTTTATCCGTGTATTAGTTTTTTGTATAATCGCTTTCAAAATGGGGGAGGGGAAGGTGCAAGTATATCAAACCACTATATATTTGTCTTGGTATAATCTAAGCATATGGCATATGGCACATGACCTAAAGGTAATTTTTAATGCCCAATCTTATGCAATCAAAATAATTTCAATATAATTTACCTAGAAAAAGTTATAACCTTTTTATAAGATGACGACTAAATTTTCAGTGAAACGAGCATAAAATTACCAAATTTCAATGGTATGGTGATGAAACTTGGCATACATGTGTCAATTGTCGTAAGAATTAAGAAACAAAAGACTCCATACAAATATCTAGGGCTAAAGGGTGTTTTTTTGAGTGAAACAGAAAAGTTTAAAACTATGCCCGTAAACCCCCTCCAGAACTAGTACGTTGATTAAAGTTGGTAGGAATGTTTTGTTTTTTATTATTACCAAGAATAAAAAAAGGATAAATCAAATATCTATTGTCAAAGGTGGTTTTTGAGGGAAAATGTTTTTTCTGCTCTACTCAAGAATTGCATTAATTTTTCCATTAAAACGACCATTACTTTCTTAATGGTGATTGTATTGTCTTAATTTTACTTAAATTGGATTCAGCGTTAAGAAATACTTTAAAATGATGTACCATATTATAAATTTGTACCTCGATTACATACAAATGAAATGTTGGGTTTATAACCCATATTTTCCTTCCGCCTAAAAAAAACACCCTTGGACCAAATATATATGCATGGATCCTTTTGAGTCTTGGTTCTTACCAGAATTAAAACATTTTTACGAACTTTCACCAATCTACCAGTTTTGGGAGGGGTTTACTGATGGTAATAGTAATTCACTTTTGCCTTTCAATCAAAACAACACCCTTTCGCCCAGATATTCTTATGAACTCTTTTGATTCTTATTTCTTACGGTAAATGAGACATGTGAGCCAAGTTTCATCATCATACCATTGAAATTTGGTAATGTTATGCTCGTTTCACTGAAAATTTAGTCGCCTTTTTTTAAAAAGGTTATGTCTTTTCTAGGGAAATTATTTTGGCACATAGGCATTAAAAACTACCCTAAGGTCATGTGCCATATGCTTAGATTATACCAAGACAAATATATAGTGGTTTGATATACTTCCACCTTCCCCTCCCCCCATTTTGAAAGCGATTATACAAAAAACTAATACATGGATAAAAATGGACTTCGGATATGCTGTAGAGTATGAAATTCTACGTCGACGCTCATCTTAAAATTTTATGAATATTCTTTTTATAACCATTTTTTTGACAACTAAAAACCCTTATCCGCCGGGGGTATTTTGCTCCCCCCGGGTACAAGGATATGGATGTGGAAAAATTAACATATTCCCATGGATTTAAGTATTCTAAATCCAACGAGACATTCCGCGATATCAACCGATGTCTGGTTCCTGATTTATAGGCTAATTTATGTGAAATTTCTTATTAAAACATGGTCAGAAGGCAACCCTTATATCTCCGGTCTGCCAGTGTTGCCCCCGTGGCAACACTTCTTAAAAGTAAATTTAGGATGTGTACTATTAGTGTACCAAAGTTCATCTCGTCAGAATGAAGTGCAAGGTTGGCTCCCTTAACACCCTAACTATAACTAACAACCTTCAGTTTGTTACCAAAACGCCATCAGTTTTATTTGTTTAAGTGCATCGAAGTTGAAAGTCAAAATTTTCAATGATGGGTTTCAATGAAAGCTATAACTGGAGCCTTACCTAAAGAATTATTCAGCCGTCCCGTTTCTTTTGTAACACTCTGTATACTAGTGGTTATGTTTTTTTTTAACTTACCTTTTTCATTTACATTTTGTATGTGCGTGTAAACGTTATTGCTTTCGATTTCATTAATCTGACCATAATGATCAAGGCCTCCATCAGTTAGAGGCAGACAAAATTAACATTCCTAAAATTCATCTTCGATGAATGTTGTCCGTTTAGAAGATATATTACTATTTCTTTAAAAGTATTGTTGTTTCTTTTCAACAATGACATCAACTTTTTTCCGAAAATATATGTATGTATGTACACTATAACTTCGATACCACGATATCAGTCTCGATCCGATCAAATTTTCTTACACATGAAATAATGATTATATTCACACTATCGATACCGATGCGATCTCAACCCTTTTATTTGTTTCGTATCAAGACAAGACTGTTACAGGTGTCGGCACTATAGTTTGAATATGGCTGGGTAGCTCCATAATTTTTATATTTGCTATTAACCCGTTTACAAGCAGTATCGAATGCTCGAGTTGAATTAGGGTCGGATTTCAGACCCAAGTCTTTCTTAAGAGGCCCATTTGAAGGGAGTTGATATGGGGTTGATTACAGTTGAGAGATATGTACAATATATCCTCCTCTGTCCAATCTAAAAAGACAAAAATGTTTCTATTTCGTGCGTTTCTTTTTTTATTTACAAAGATAAATTAGCATACACTGCAGAGGAAATGGTAATAAGGTGCATTTGACCATCTGCAGTACTTTTTGTTCTTTTGTATTATTAGAGCTCCCACAGTAAATGCGGCTTCCAAAAAAAAAACGTGGGAAGCTTCTTAAGCTGTGTTGGAGGCCCTAGAATTCTGCCTTAAGTTTTATTGGAGGCCCCTACATCTTTCCTGTTTAAGGCTTCTTGAGCGTGGTTGGAGGGCCAACAGACAACAGCTCTGTTTCAGGGCTCTGTCGGAGGCCCTGCAATTAATTTTGAGCATTTTTTTATATTTCATCCGCATCAACCATTTGTAGACGAAAAAAACTTTCCTTTTATTTATTTCAGAATTTCGTTAAACCAGAATTGCGTAATCCTGAGTTTTAAAAAGTAGAATTTAAGACTAATTTTGACTCAGTCAGAATTTCGACCCCATCAACGCAACATCAAAATTGTTTAGGTATTATGTATAACCTAGATTTAAAACTTATTATATTAATAAATTGACCACAGCGATTCCTGTTGTTCGATTGTTTGGTTTACATGACATAGCCCAAATTAATGTGCTAATGTGCAGAAATGTATTAAACTATGTTAGACAATTTAAATAAAATAAAAAGAGTGCGTATGCGCCCGAGTGTACCACGTTTATATTTTTTTTTTTTTTTTTTTTTTGAGAAAATAATGATACGGCATTCTTACATTTATTTATTCTTAGTTTATTCGGATCACTAGATGGTTTAGTGGTCGTCTTTGGAAAAAATTCAGAGAGATTTTGATGAGGTAAATATATTATTGGGGTAGAGCCAAAATTCTGATTTGATTAAATTTTTTTTTAATTCTGTTTTAAAAATTCAACTTTTCATAATTCTTATTTCAAACTGCGGTTATTTAAAATTCTGCTTCATACAAATTTGGAAATGATAAAAGAAGAGTTTAAAAATGTAAAAAAAGGTCGTACTTTTTTATGAAAAAAATTTAGAAAAATTAACCTTCGGGAGCAGGTTAGGTTAGGTTAGGTTGGTAGGCTGCCGGTAGATCTTCCCCGAGTTCAGAAATGCAGAAATGCTGCATCACTGCGAAAAACAATTGTAGAAAATGGTAACATTTATGTAATTTTTTAATAAAATTTTATGTCATTGTAAAGAGGAAACATTAATTTTTCTAAAACAGTAGAGATGTTTTCTAACGGACAGTATTTGTCTGCAGACATGGAAAGTAACTGCAGCCGAATTCCTGCATTTTTGAACTCGGGGCTTGTTCCCGTCACAGTTAGATCAATGTTAATCCCTTGTGATACCCCGATTGATTGGACCATCCCTTTAAAATAAATAACCTATGAAATCCTATGCAGCATCGAGCCATTTCGAGGCGTTGATGAAGTTCATTAAATTTAAAATGTTATCATCTGTTGATTGCGAGATTTCTGCTTAATCGTTGAAGAAGCAGCTACCCAAAAATGTTTTCCTAATGTTGCAGAGTGCCGGACAGTCCCCTAGGTAGTGAAGAGTGTCCTCTTCTACTTCTTCGTCTCCGCAGCCTCTGCATTGGTCTACAGTATCCATTTTGTTTTTATGATACCCTAAGAGATTATGTCCTGTGATAATTCCTATCAGAAGATGCAGGGATCTCTTTTTCAGGTTCATAATTTTGTTTTTTTTTTTTTTTATTGTAGCTGGGCCAGATTCTTTGTAGTGGTACAAGTTCCTTCGGGAGCAGTTCATTGTCCGATTCGAGTTCTAGGCATTTTCACAAAAGTAGTCTTTCTGTGCCAACAATTGTGTAGCACAAGGATTACCTACTCCTTTTGAAGAAATTGTCTTTTTGATACAGTATTTGTTACTCGCAATTGTCCCCACAAGATGCATTAAAACAAAATTTCTAATAAAATCAATTATTTTGTGTAGCAGTTCGGTTATTGTTCCTACACAAAAATTGCTGGCTCCATAGTCTAAGAGCTGACACTTTTGATTAGGATATATAATCAAAAGAAGAGCATGAGGGTTGGTAGGTGCATGTAATGTAATAGCAAATGGCAGTTATTTTGGTGCACATAATGGGGGAATGAGTCAGTTTAACCTTGAGATTTTCTTTGTTTTGTGTCAGAGTTAAGCAATTCAGTTTTTATAAGGAGTAAATCTGAACATTTGTGCAAAGGAGCATTTTATTAGAAACCAATTATAATAGGGGTAGCATAACCCTCTACCTCTTGTTGCATTTTAGTGATTTCTCAGAAAATCATAAGCATAAAACACCTTCCTACGTAAAATGCAAAACAAACATATTCATACGTATTTTTAAGACTTGAGTTCTAACTTTTAAGGTTTTCTTTACAGGTTGAATAAAAAGAAAACTCATTCGAAGTTAACAAATAATTAAATAAAATGTAACTTCTTCATGACCAGCTTAAATAATAAATTGTAGCAAACAGTAAACATTTTTGTATGACTTTTTACGTTTGAAAATGTATAAATCTGTGGTTACTGCTCTCAAAGGTACTTTCTTTTGTCAACTCAAATTTTAAGTTTGTATAATGCTAGCATATAGTTAATAGCATACTTGCGTTTCGGTTTGGCGTCCATTTATTTTCCTTCTTTCCAAGCATTTTATTTTAATATAGAATGATTTTTGCTAATTGCATCTCCCGTTGCGATGAAACACGGATTTTCCATGTGTTCCAAAAGAAATCATTGATACCAATCAATGCCAACTAAAATACTTCTGGTTGGGATCCGAAAAAAAGACAAATCATCCTAGAAAAGAGTATGGGCGAGTTCGTAATCCCAGAAAGCTGCGACAGATCTGCCGCATGTCTGCTTAGGTTCTGCGTATCGATTTTATTTTTCTTCTGCCCGCAGAAAGTAAGCAGGCGGCAGTTTTTGAAAAAAATTGTATTCGTAAACATCGCAGCGCAGAAAATTATTTGTAAAAACCCCGATTATTAAAACAAAAAAAAAAATTTCGCGCGGTAAAAGGTATGCTATGATAGACAAATATATTGATGATATAAGTATGTATATACTTCAAAGCCATTTCATATACAGGGTGGGCCAAATACAAGTTTCTTTTTAAAAATGCAATAAAATTGTTGTTGGCATAACATCAGTCCTTTACGGTTCCCAACAAAAAAAAGTTCAAAGGGGTCAAATCGCAGCTCCGAGGCGGCCAATTGACATCGCAAAGACGGCTGATAACACGATTTTGAAATTTAATGCGATCGATTGTGGTATGGGCTGTGCGGAATGGCACACCATCCTGCATGAACCATAGGTTGTCCAAATCCATGTCTTTAATTTAAGTAAAGAAAAAAGTTGGTTAACATGGCACTGTAACGACCACTGTTGGCCGAAACGTTGTTCCCAGCCTAATTTTCGAATAAAAATGGGCCAATGATGACCCACCCTCTATCTATGTAAATGTTCCTGTTTTAATTTCAATTTTTTTTTCTGCAGAATGTTTTTTTTTTTCTGCACAAACCGCCCAACGCTGACTTGATTTATGCGTACTTTTGATGTTTACGAACGTAATTTGTTTTGCAGGTCTACTGAAGTCAGATTTCAATTTTCGTTTACGAACACAAACTTTGCAGATCTAAGTTAGTCAGACGATTACGAATTCGCCCTATATCTCTTCACATAAAAAGGTTCATCTTAGCCATCTCGGATATGCAGTTTGGCTTTAGGGAAAAGCACTTGACTTTGCATCCGCTCCTTAAGTTTCAACATGACATCATCTTTGCTGTCACCGTTGAATGCTTTCTGGATTTCGAGAAAGCATTCGACAGCGTATGGATTGGAGCCCTTATCATAAATGCACCTATTACTTTTACTCCCCCCACCGTCACTAAAAAAATTCTTTTTTCTTTTCTTTCTTCAATAAAGTTCTATGTACAACTGGACAACAGCAAATCAGAAGTGAAAAACAACAAAGCTGGAGTTGTCAAAGGTTCGGAGCTAGGCCCTTACCTCAACAGCGTGATGACATTTGACCAGCCAACTGTATGCGAAAATCTTCTGTATTCTCATGACTTCCTTTCATATGCCACATCAATGTTTCCTCTAGCCGCTTAACGCAAAGTTGAGTACCACATCAACAGATTCTATGCCTTCTACAAGAAATGGGGCATCAGAGCTTGTGTGTTTCCAGAGACCTTAAAGCGGTAGTCGCAGTGCAGCCAACTGCATAAGCTAAGCCTGGTTCTAAATTTCTAACCAAAAAGAAAGTGAAGTACAAAGGCATCTTCTTCAATAAGTTGTTAAACCCACGATCTCGAAACGTGCTGAGAAAAGCCAACTGGGTTTTCCACAGACTCCACCCACTGATGGGGCGCAGAAACGGACTAAGACAGAAGACGAAGATACTCAGCTCCTGCGCCCTCTCATCAGCTATTCCATCCCAGATAGGTTCTCCATCTCGAAAATGGCCATGATGGAACTTCAAACTTTCAAAAAAAAATTTCTAAGGATATCCACCGAACTAAGTTTCGACTTTTAGACATAATATAAGATTATAACCCTAGGTGCCAATAAATGTATAATATCATCGTATCTAACCAATAGAGCCTAAATGATCATCTTAGCCATTAGTGTCATCTAAGCCATCAGTAAGATTCAATTGAAAATTAAAACGCGTAGTAGCCTGTAGTTACTACGTTCGACTGTCTCGCTGGAGGTCTGGGTTCGCTTCCCAGCCTCGTCCACCTAAACTAAAAAGTTTTATTTCAGGGCTACTGCCACTTGCGAGGAATTGACAAATCCTCCAAGAGTATCACTTGTCACGAATAAGTGCTTCTCGTCTAGCCGTTCGGATTCGGCATAAAATTGTAGGTACCTTCCATTCCTGTCGACAGGCGCACACAGGAATGGTTGCGAGTTGTTAGTCACTAGGCCCTGGTTCTTCATGAGCCGTTGTGCCACCCAATTTATTTATTTTTTTTTTTATTTACAAAGAAATGATTGAGAGTATAAGCGACTACGATCTGGTTTTCTACAAGCACAAACTAATTTAAATATAACTTAATCAAATGTTCTTAATATTGTTCCACTTGTATGTACTTACTTACCTTCTTTCTTCCGTTTTTAGATAAAATTATAACTTTCCCCCCAAAAATCCAATCGATTGTTTAAGGCTCCTTCTATATCTGGGAAGGCAGCTAACGCAGTTCCATTTACATCTTAAGCTACCAGCTCTGAAGGCATAATAGAGGCCTATTTTTTTAAGCTTGACTTGGTTTTTCCTAATTTTTTGAATAAAGATTACATTAGGTCTTCCCCATATAAGACTTGACATATCAATGCCTCTTCGAAGAATACTAAATAGATAAGGTAAAAGATCTTTATCCTTTTTCAAGAAGGGCTTTAAAGATACCATCAATTTCTGTCAATTTAAAAGGCTGAACGTTACTAATCGCCTACTACCTATATCCTATTAAACTTGAGCAGAAAGTTGCAAATATCTTCCAGCTTTCTCTAGCAGGGATGGAAAACTGGAAAACAATTATAACGATTTCGATACAAATCTGTAGTGGAATCGGCTAGGCTGATAGTTAAATTTCAAATTTTTGATTGTCGTTTTGACGATTACTTTCTATATATTTGCCTGTAGAATTTATTGATAGAGACAGCTATCTTTAAAACGACAATCAACAAAAACTGATAATCAAATCAATCGGCACTCGAGGAAACAGGGGTGGAATCGCCTACCTTGTTTCCTCGAGTACAAATTGTCTTTATTCGATACAATTTATCTATCTGCATCTTTAAAATTACTTTAACACTTATGCATATGTACAGAATAAAAGCCTTATACCTGAAAAGCTTACTTTGATCGAAGCATAAGGCTATAAGCTAAAGTATTTTTGTTTTGTTATATAAAGCGTGTATTTCAGTATTACACACAAAACAACAACTGGTTAGTCTGAATATTGGGGTTTACACTCATTGACAAGTCGATCTACCTGAGTCGTTTTACTTGTGTTCACATTCGAAGACCGCCTCATAGACTTCATTTGTAAATAAATTTTCAGAAATTAAATTCGGCGTAGATTCAACTATTTGCACCAGTTTCACCAAAGGAAATTCATTCCCCCCTCCCCTTACTCTCTGGGTTTACTTCTATTTCTCTCTCCATAAATCTCACATAAAAAATTAAAAAGAAACACTAAAATCGAAATTTTCAGACATATCAATTGTTCACATTAGTACAAAGATAAAGCGGTCGTTCGACCGAGTAAAATATGAAAAAAATTTGAAAAACTTCCGACAATCGTTCAACTTGTGTTCACATTACAAATTATGTGACGTTTCGACACGAATTGATGAACTTGTCGATGAGTGTGAACCCCCCTAATAGAAAATATTTGATTGAATTTAATGAAAAATAAAATAAAATGCTATAGCAACAAGACAATTGTTAAGCGGCATATACACTGTTCAAATGCTTTTCATGCCTAGGAGAATGTATTAGTAAATTCGTTTTGACGCGGCATGTCACACATCGGGCATGAGGCTTCAATCATTTTGTTTTACTTTAATTTTTGAGGTGAATGGACGTACGGTCCGATCCGAAAACTATCTTTGTTGTTTCATCGTAAAATTGTATCGTTTTATTTCATTTAATTTAGTTTTTATAAAATAGAAAATATTCGTATGCATGATCATGCAATAAATCTCCAATATACAAAGTCAATGCTTTCTATCTGATTGAAGAAAAATCAAAAAGTTTTGATTTTGCTTCAAGCATATACACAATGGGGCGTATTCATAGTAATTTTAGAGCTGTGGCTCTGTTAAACATAGGTTAAGTTGAATTTTCGACGTTGATTCTATTTTTTCAAGTTTACCCTTTCAAAATATTTGAAGCTATTTGTGTAGCATACCAAGTTAATATTATCTTATAAAACCAACAATTTGAAATTAAAATTGGTCTGTATTTATTGAGCCAAAATTGTTAACTGTAGTTTAGTTAAACCTGGGTCTATCTGCGACTATATATATGCCCCATGGATACGTGTTTCATTTTAACTAATACTCTCTCATATGCTTGACAAGCATTTGAACAATGTATATGCCGCTTTAGACTGGATATTGATCCAGGCTAACGAGAGTCTCGTTGCTATAGCAATTTGTTTTATTTTTCATTAGATTCAATCGAATATTTTCTATCAAGCATAATACAAATTGAATTGTTTTTTAAGACTGTATAGACTAGACACTAGAAAAAAAACAAGCATATTGTTAATACAGTCAAACACGCTTAAGAGAAAAACCCGGATACCTGAAACATATTTTCAGTTAAATTTTATATTTTTCATCGAAAAAAAAATCTCTTTAGTGAAAAAATAATGATAATGAACTGGAGCTAATATAATCATCGTTGGTTATTGAAACTATTTCATTTAAATTTTTGCCGGACAACTGCAAAAGATAAATACAATTGTTTCTAGCTAAAAATCTCCGCTTTGTAGTATTTTTAAATCCGCTTAAGTGAAAGTTTTTTTCATTTTTTTTTTCGGTTAAGTGAAAACCCCGCTTAAGTGAAAGAAAGACTGTGACATTTGCCGTTTCTCTTAAGCGGGTTTTGCTGTACTTTGTTTGATTGTTTATTAGGGTGGATCGTTTTCAGCATTTTTTGCCAAATCACTGTGTGCAACTCATAGTATATGCTTAATGGTTTTCTAAACATATCCTCATCATTTATTTTGAGTCGCCTTTGCGAAAAACAAAATCGGGAAGCCATTGAAAATTTCTAGTTTTTTACAAAAATATGATATATTATGAATCCGGCGTGGGAATATTTGGCGACAAAAAAATAACGGATTTTTGTAGAGGCACCAAAATCAAGTATTTTTTACCATGGTGGGGGTTTATTTCTTTCATTATAGGCAGGACGGTCAATTTTATAAACAAAATGATTGAAATTTTTGAAAGAAAAAGTCAGGTCATATTTTTTCAAGTTTGAGTTTAAAAATATTTTTTCGAAAACTATTAAACGAAACAGCTTGATTCAAAAACTCAATAAAAGAACAGACTTCTAGCTTTTAAAAAATGTATCGTTCTTTAATATCAGTGTTTCCGTTCTTTTTAAATATTTTTTTAAATGACTTATTTTCATTTTAAAGTATTTTTTAAAAAGTTCCCCTCCCACCTATACGGAAGGAGATAGACCCCTACCTCCATGGTGAAAAATATTTGTATTTAGTCTCTCTACAAGAATCGGTTATTATTATGCGCCAACTATTCGTTGTCCCTAATTCTTAATAGGTACGTACATAATTAATTTTTGTGTGAAAAAATACCAATTTTCGATGGCTTACCGATTTTGTTTTCCCCAAGGGCGACTCAAAATAAATGATGACGATAAGTTAAGAAAACCATTAAGCATAAACTACGAGTTGCACACAGTGATTTGGCAAAAAATGTTGAAAACGATCCACCCTATTGTTTATATATATTTTTGAAAATTAGAAATTTTGACTTATTTAGGCCAAAAATGCATTTCAATACGATTGGCTTCATTTGAGTACAATTTTAAAATAGTTATAAGTACATCTACTAATATATGTAGACTACCTGGAAAGTGAGTGTTAAGCAGCAGAGTGGAAATCTGTTCTTTATTTTCATCGAAGCTTCTATCATACCGACGCGACGCGACGTGCCAAATGATGGAATTTTCTTCTGAGAGCTCTATGTAGTCTTGCCGCCGCAGAAGTGGTTTGTGTGAAACTATTTCTCAAAGATTTTCTTAACTCTTTCTTGTACCTTGACAACTCTGCGGAGAATTTAGAAAGATGTTTGTTCCAGCAAAGTACAAACCGTTAACTTCAATTAAAAAGTACAAGTGACCTCAACTCCAGAAATAATTGTGTTTCGCCCAAGGTATAACAGTGGGCTCTTCAGTCAGTCTGTTATACCCTACTAAGACACAAATTTTGGTCGATGTTTACCGACTCTTATAAAAATCACAGCAAAAAGATACTGTGAATTTCAATATGTTAATATTTAAATTTCTTCATCTTCTTACAAACCGTTAACGCTATAGATTTTTATTATTCTCAAAAACATACCCTAGCAGGTTTTGTTATCAATTTGTATTGTACACTGAACAGACTAGCATTTTAACTAGTTCACACAAGTTTATTATTGCTCATTCGGTTTATTTCTATTTTCTAATAACTATGATTTAGAAATTCAGCCAAAATGAATTTTTGTGCAGTTTTAGTTGTATGTTTTAAGCATATCGTAAAAAGTACCTTTAACTTGGAATAAAGCTTTTATTAATTTTATGAAAGGGGCAAAATCCAGTTTTCCATACATTTCTCGAAAACCATCTGTCTATTTTTAATATTAAGAAAATAATTGTATCACTTGTTTTATGATACAACAGTGTTATAATATTTTGTTGGCGTTTTTATAAGCTACAATTTTTGCTGGCATTCTTCAAAGAAATAAATAAAAAAAATCATTTCGGAAAAAGTCACCCTATTATATGAAATTATCAGCATAATTTTCAAGAATTGATTTATGACCTTATCTACCTATTTGGTGATGTTAAATAACGCCAAAAAAACATTCGATGGTCTTCGATGACACCCCTTTTTTAAGCTCGTTAAATAAAGCCAAATTGCTTGTTGCAGCACAGTTCGCTGTTAATTATGGTATGTCTCCTCCTGTACTTGAGAGCACAAACGATTTTATGCAACGAATCTTCTTTCGCACTACTGCAGCTGACAGAGTACTGAAAGATCTCGATATCAGTGACGAAAAAGCGTCTTTCAGCAATGTATCGAATGTTAAAAAAAAAGTGTATCGAATTGTACTTTTTGTTTTTTTCAACAAATCAATGTTTATGAAGTGTAATAAACAAACAAGAGCAAATATTAAAAAAAAAAAAAAATAATAAAACATACCGGTGGGTTTGGAGTGGCAAACAGCTAGGTACCAGGCTTGCCAGATTGGGCGATATATCGCGAAACGCGGGATTTTTTAAAAGTTCGCGAGCCAAAATTTCATTTTGCGATATCTCATATTTTTGGAGATGTTTGCGGTATTTTTTCCCCGTACAATAAAACAAAATTACAACCTTAAGGAAAAAAAATTATCTTATTTAGAACACAACCATTTCACTTTGGAAAAGGGGACTTGCTTTAAGTGCTCTTTCATCACCAGCAAGCAATGCCATTGTTGAAAGAGCGTTTTCCTACATGAATGTAATCAAAAGGTACTCACTTATGTAGTCAAGTAACATTTAAAAAAAAAAATATTAATGTGATATAATAAATGGGGCGTATTCATAGTCATTTTAGACCTGGATCTAAGTTAAACATAGCTTTGGTTGAATTTTCGGACCTTGATTCTATTTTTTTTTAAGTTTATCATTTCAAAATATTTAAAGCTTTGTGCAGTATACCAAGTAAATTATCTTATAAAAATATAAAACCAACAATTTGTAAATAAAATCGGTCCGTATTCATTGAGCCAAAATTGTCTTAAAGTGTAGTTAAGTTAAACCTGGGTCTATCTGCGACTATGAATATGCCCCAATGAATTTTAAATAAATTATTATGTAACGGGAGGGTCAAATTCAATTTTTTTTAAAAATGCAGTAAAATTAACAAAATTTAATTTTGTAGCCGTTCTAAGATTAAAGTAAAATTCTTAGACCCACTAATGAGGATTATGATTCTTTCCCATGTAAAAAAAATCTACTGGTACTTCGAAACATAAATGAAAATCATAAAGTGGGCTTTAGCTCAGATTTTGAAAATTCTTATTTTCATTTATAATTGAAGAAAGATCACGAAAAAGGGAAATATTTAGGTACTTCGAAACTTTTTGTAATAATTAAAATACCTAAAATGTCTTAAATCCATTTCCGTTGCTGCAATACTACCTACTTATCGTTTATTTCCTACTAAAATATTTAAAAACAAAAAAGAATTAATATACAAATATTGCTTTTTACTATAAAATTTTGTTTTTAAACGATGCGGTTGTTGCGAGATTTTTTTTTTTATTCGATTTGCGGTTTATGGAGATATTTTTTTTTTTAAATTGCAATATAAGCTCATCGCGCAAGCAAAAAATTTAGTATAAAGGAATGTTTAAGTATAGCTTTCTTTGTTAAGTAGTAGCTAGAGGTAAAAAAGTAATATGTTTTATTAATTTAAGCTGCATTGTATTGAATTGTCACAATAAGGGTACTTTTGAACATTGAAATTGTCATAGTAGTTTTAGACCTGGGTCTAAGTTAAACATAGCTTTGGTTGAATTTTCCGACGTTGATTCTATTTTTTTAAGTTTATAATTTCAAAATATTTGAAGCTATTTGTGTAGTATACCAAGTTAATTATCTTATCAAAATATAAAACCAACAATTTGTAATTAAAATCGGTCTGTATTCATTGAGCCAAAATTGTCTTTAACTGTAGTTTAGTTAAACCTGGGTCTATCTGCGACTATGAATATGCCCCAATGTATTTGATTAGTTTTTACTTTTTTTTTGATTTTTAGTTTTCTAAAAAACATATTTTGTTGAAGTAATTAGCTGTTAAGGCAGGGCAAAAGTGTACTGAATTTTATAAAAGTGTATTTGTGTACTTTAGCAATGTCGAGTGTACCGAAAAAAGTACAATTGTATCGACTTTTGCAACCGTGCTCGATACACGCAAATCCGCTGGCCCGGATAGTTTCACTCCACTCCTATTGTTCTGAAGAGGTGTTCTTCAACGCTGGCAAAACCACTGCGTAAGCTTTTCCATCTGTTCTTCGCTTTTGTGGTGTGATCTTTTTCTAGGTGGGGTGTTTAATAGTTTGGGATAAAGCACTCTCTTCGAAAGTGCATGCATTTGGTATCCAGGAATGTCTTCATCGTTGGATTAGAAATTACATTTTAGACAGCACAATATATGTTGTATTGGATGGTTTTAAGACTGAAATTAGCAAAATAAATGCTGGAGTGCATTAGGGCTCCGTTTAGTCTCCGACTCTCTTCCTTATATTCATTTGCGATCTCCTGCCTGAAACTTTTTTAATCTATTAAACTGTTTTGCTGACGACAGTAGCCTCAGTTTTTTGTGTTTGTTTCTAAATTCACATCCATGTGCTTCGGAAGTGGAACTTAAAGCTAATAAAATTCTGGACTCGACAGCATTGTCCAATGGGGAATCAAAAATCGGGCAGAATTTAATTATTCAAAAAGTCAAAGCTGTCTCCTGTCGTTAGAGCGAAACATACCCCTAATGCTGCTATCGATGAACGGCACTTGCATCGGTGAAACAGAATAGCTTTCAGGTGTCGGTGTGTGTGTCACATATTTGACGTGCGTCGCCAAAAACGCTGCTAGGTGTTTCTCTGAAGATGTAGAAACGTTGTACCTACTCCCTCTTCTGTGGCTGTTATCAAGAAAGGCTTCATTCGTCTAAGGCCTGAGTATCTTCTTCTTCATTTAACCGGCTATTGTCATTATCTCGAGGGGGACCACAAGTCTCCCACTCAACTGCTTCACCTAGGGTTTCACTTGTAGGTTTCGCCGGGATGACCTCAGAAAACGTCAAAAGGCTTTCCGGTTTTGGATTGTTCCATGTCTGAGGCCAACTAAGTGCAGGTGTCGTTGCATTTGTTTCATCCAAGAGTTTTTGCGCCTGCATTTCTTCCGCGATAGTGTTGGAACGTCTTGTGCTATTGCCTTTTGAACTGGGTTCTCACGGCATCTTCTTTGTACATGACAGTACCATCTAAGTTGGTCATGCTGTATTTTGTCCAAGATGGTATTCAGCCTTATCGGCAATTCCGGGGGAGATTGTTCTCTCCCGGATTTTCATTTTTCCCAGGAGTCGAATTCTCCTATCTTCAATCTCCCCCGGATTGAATCTCCCCGGGAAATTACTTTGAATCAGTTTCGAAATACTCTGAGAGAATTTATATTCTGAAATAATTTATCTGTCAAAGTTTGTAAATTATTTTCTGAAATAAAATTAAATATTTGAACTATTTGTGGTGATAAATGCCTATTTTGCATCATAAATTCAATTTTCGTGTCATGGAAACGCGTTAAAATAGTCAAAAGTTTAAAAAAAGCATGTTTTGTCTATTTTGTTGTTGTAATATCTTTGTTCTCTCTCTATGAAAAACTGTGTTACTTTATGAGGGCGAATAACCCGAAAGTGTTAAGTGAATTTGTTCGAAAATGTGTTAAAAGAGTATAGAAGCAAAAAAGAAATGTAGATCGGCTAAAACAAAACCAATTTCTGCTCCAACCCGTTTACGGGTAAACTAAACTCTAGCTTATTGTAGAGTTGACGGACAGCCACAAATACCAATACAGATGGACTTCTCATAGTAAACGTAATGTTTGATTTTATTAAAATGTCTGTTTTTCGAACCGAAACCAAAACTTGTCCCTTAGAGCAAGTAAAAAATTATAAAACCTTCAAAAATAGGTAGTAATATGCTTCTATTTTTAAAATTCTCCAACTAAATTGAGGTGAGTTTTTTTTCATTGAAACATCATTCATTTTCACCCAGAAAATAGATTTACGATATCTAATTTTTTCATTGGAGTTTTTTCCCATTTTTCGAACTTTGATTATGATTGGAGAGTCTCATATAGGGGACAAAATCCGGGCGGGTTTTTATTCCCGATAAGGCTGATTATTTTTGACGTGTAGGCTTCCTCGTCCTCGGATTTTCTTGCTTCTTATTCGATCACGCTTTGTCACTCCTGCTGTCATGCTAAACGTCTTCATTTCAGCTGCCGTCAATTTACTCTCATACTCCTTGTACATTATCCAACACTGTGAACCGTATGTAAGCGCTGAACGAACAACTGCCGTGTAGAGCTTTTCTTTCAGCTTAGGGGCATTTTTCTATCACAGAAGATGGGAGAGTTTTCCCGCCACTTCATCCCCCCTACGCTTACGCGATGTTTGATGTCGTCATCACAAGATCCTTCGCTATTGATCCAAGATATTTTAACTTTTCGCACTTGGGAAGCACTGTTCCATTCAAATAGATGTCAGAAAATGGACAGCATAGGTATTCGGTCTTTTTCGGGCTAATGCGGTATCCATTTCCCTCCAGACCATCCACCAATACATCAAGTGCTCGTTGGAAGGACACAGGATCTTCACTTATGATGGCTCCATCGTCAGCAAAGAATAGCTGATTCACTTTGGGGTCCGTCACCTTATCCTCAAGCAGAAAGTCGAGGACAGTAATAAAGAGTAAAGGACTCAAGACGCTTACCTGGTGCGCACCTACTCTAATTGGGAACTCTTCGGTGTTTCCTGCGGGGATTTGTCTAAAGCCTGAGTATAACTCTCATATATGGACAGGTGCTCCTTTAACTCATTTAAGTCTCTTGGTTAGAATTCAAAAAAGGGTTCTTAAAATGAGAAGTAATAGAACAATAACATCCTTGAAAACCGCCGCAATGTCGCATTTTGATCACTCTTTTATTGCTATTTTTTATTCTAGTGCAATAGTCAGTTGCATTCCCCCTTAAACAATTTAAACGTAATACGGTCGTCCATTTTTTTATTTGATATTTTGAAGTGACTATGGGGAACAAAATAGTAATCCAAGCTGGCAATACTTTTTTATCGGAACCTAAGTTATGAACCGAAAATTATCTAGACTTAGCTAAGTTCATATGGACTTCAGTTGTTGTTGTATTTACTTGGAAATTGTTTAATTCAGATGTCGGTTTTTTGTGCAATTTTATCTGGACCTGCAAAAAAACACGACTACTAGCAATCAAATCAAACAAATTTTTAGTAAAAGTTCAAATATGAATTTGGCATCACTTTATGCTACTAAAATTAAATACATGTTTGAATTCATAGTTGTTGCGTTTTATTGGAAAATATTTAAGATAGCGCGGTACAATTACCCTCGACAATAACAACACAATTAAGAAAGTGTCGATAAAAAAGCCAACAGATAAACGGAGTACGTCTAAGAAAATTTTGTGTTTCATTTTGTTCAATAATGATTTGTTGGTAGTTCTTTTTTTTTCTTAAACAGTCCCTGGGGTCATCTATGACATTATCTATAATTTCTTTTAGAACATATATTTATTATGTTTAAAAGCCGATTTTCTGTCATCAGTTAAGTTATAAGAGGAATAAATAATATGGCAACAGTAACAATTTCTGTTTTAGTCGAAGAATAATTACTATCTGAGGATTAACAAGCTATTGAAAAATTGGCCCTAAGAGATTTAGTTAAGGGCATTCAGTATTTTGTTTTAAAAATATGCATATATTCAAGTAAATATTTTACAATGAAATTCACCCGTATTACGATTGTCGTTTCACTAAAACGACAAGGCTCTAGAGGCGACAGTTGGGGTTTAAATAAACCTAAATCTTCGACATTCTCTCCAATCTCCACGCATCTCATCATTATGACGAAATTGTTTTGAATTAAACATCAATTGCCGCCTCCATGGACATGTCGTTTTACTGTCGTTTTAGCGAAACGACAACCGTAATAAGGGTGATTATCTTTTTGTTTACATTCACTGTCACAAAAGTCCATTGCCAAATCGTGAGCGCGTCGAAAGTTATTCAAGATAAAATGTCGAAAATATCGGATTTTCGGTATGATGTACAAGTTTTCAAGTTACATATATGCGAAAAGCTGATATTTTTGACATTTAATATTAAAAAACTTTTGACGTGCACACGATTTGGCAAAGGCATTACCAATTCCAAAATAAATTTGATTGTGTTTAAAGATTTTTTTTGACAGAAAGGTTTAAGCCCAAGAAAAATGTATTCTTGGGCTTAAACCGAAATAAAAGATAATTTGGAATTTGTTTTATTTCGTTTGGGTAATTTCACGTCACAATTATGGGTGAATTTGTTAAAAAATATTACATTGATTATGTTTATTAATAATAATCTGGAAATGTATAACGGGATTTTTTCCAACTTCACATTATAAAACTTACCTGTGTATATCATAACAAGTTATTTAAGCTTATGAGCATGAACGTCTTAAACTATTAGAAACCCTCAGGCAAATCAAGTGCTTTTTTGAAACCTTTATTATTTATGTGTGAAATAGAAACTATACAGTCCTATTGCGATTGTTAAGAATTGATTGATAGTTGATAAATATTGAAATTTGATATTAAGCAACCCAATGGCATATTCATTGATAGTGATGCAAACCGTTGTGAATTAAATGAAAATTGGAAAATATAAATGAAAAGTTGGTCAGATTTTTAATAAATTGACTTTGAAAATGCAAAATTTCATTATTTATAAACTTTCACGAATTGGTGCTTGAAAGTATCCGTATATTTCGGATATCCGGATCGCATCAGAAATTGCGAATCAGATCCGGATCCAGGATCCGATATCCGAAATATCCGGATAGTGTCGGATCCTCGGATCCAGATCCGGATCCAGTGTCAGATCCTCGGATCCAGATCACTATTCGGATATTTCGGATATCGGATCCTGGATCCGGATCTGATTCGCATTTTCGGATCCGATCCGGATAGTTTGAGGATCCGGAACTGATTTTAAGCTCTAATCGTGATCACTATGACGATCGCAATTGAGGTAGATTCGTCTTCATAGTTTCTAAATGTTACACCGAATTTGAAGCAAATCGATCTACCCGTTTAGTCTCTAGCTTGTCGTAGAGTGGACGTACAGCCACACATATCAAAACCGATGGACTTCTCCGTCATCCTTAATTATATGCTTCTATTTTGAAAATTCCCCAACTAATTTCAGGCGACTATTATCCAGGGAATCATCAATTTTACCCAGGAAAATAGATTTACGATATCTACTTTTTTTTCTTGGGAGTTTTTCCCTTTTTCGAAAATTGTTTACGATCGGAGAGTATATCCGAGGGAGATTTTATTCCCGATAAGGCTGATTATATTTTCGCATTTCAAATGCAAATTCTTATTCCAGGAAAGTGATAGGTACTTTTATTGTATTCGCAGATAGATCAGCTATCTCATTATCGCCTGGATCATGACTAATTTGTAACATTATTATCTTTTAGTTCCCTCTCATTTAAAAATATGCAGCGGGGTTCGATCTATAAGTTTGACGAATTTTTCGTCCTGAGCTTAGATTCTATAAATAAATATGCAATATAACCTAGTCCTTATGTTATGTGAATGGGTTATGCACATGGATATGCAAGATTATTATAATACAGGATTTATTTTCTTCTTTGATAACATCTTATTCCCACATCATCAATATTTTAGTTGCTTGTAATGTATTAATATGTTATGCTGACTTGTGATTTAGAAACGGAAGTTAATTAGTTGAATTTCCAAGGTAAGATACCTTTCTTGTTTGAGATAATGAAACTTGTTTTTAAGTCACTTTGTTGATATTCAAAATATGTTAACATTGCTGTGGCACCCATACCTTATTATTTATTTGTATTCATTTTGTGCATAGGTTAGCACTCTCGAATCCAAAAAAATACACCCAAGTCAAGTTTATACATGTAATTTTTTTTTTTATTTTTGTAATTGAACTTTCCTCCAGGTATCCCAATCGGATAATCATATATATTCAAAGTATTCTCGCATACACGCAATGACTTACCTGCATCCCCAATGTTACCTGATGGTTTAAACTTCCTCATATTTTTGTATTATTTTTGTATATGCACGTCTGTTAACATATATTTAAATCAACCCATTTGTGAATAGTTTGGCTTATTGCCACCTATCATCGCGCGGACATTAACGGCAATAGGAAACATGATCTCGTTCTCTCGACTTACATTTATAAATTAATTAAACTTAAACTAAGTGACATATAGATACCTGAAAGCAATAAACGCGTCTCCATTTTCACCACCGACAATATGTACTCCGCCGTCTGGTATGGCTAGTCCTCTGAAGAAACCACGAATGTCCAAGGCATTTGCCGACCATGGCAAGTTTTGCAAACGAATAATAACGCTCATTTTGTGTTATTATATTTTTTTATTTGCAAAAAACATTAACACGAACGAAGTTGAAGATTATGGGTCCCGTTTAAGTGCTGGGTAGGTCGTTGGTTAATAATTAAGATCACCTGGGAGAAAGATAAATCTTTTTTCTCCTACAAAACAAAATGAAAAGAAAAAAATTGACAAACAACAATGTTTAAATTATTTTGACTTTAAATGCCTAAGTAAAAAAATTGTTTTTTTTTTTTATTTAAGTTTATTTTTTAATAGTGGCCAAAGCCAAATTAAATTCAAATTTTAAATAATTCAACAAGGTTTGAAGGGAAAATTGAAAATTAAGCGAAAAATACACGATAAAAACATTGTAGCACGTCGTCGACTCAACTGTTGTATCACAATTACTATACATTTGACGTATCGTCAAATAATCGTCGCACAACGATTTCTGTCGAACTTTTGGTACATAGTTGTTCGTATCGTGTATTTCCCGCTTAATTGTTACGATAAATTTAACTCAAAAGAACGATGTAGTACATATAATTTGTTTGTCATAGATGAGTACCGCCCGCCCCTCGACGTAGCTGGTGGAGTAGCAAAAACCTTGAGAGGCAGTTGGTCAGAGGGGCTGTATAATTTCAAATCATTACGGATTGTTTTGTAGTACTATGAATACCTCGCTAATTCAGAAAATGTAATTCGAACGCTCAATAAATTTTAGCACCTATTTTTTAGACTTGGTATAGTGAAATTCGAATGGTTTCGAAACTTGTATTCTATAATCCCATTTGTTGCCGTTCTTTCTTAACCCGAGTTACTTACTTACCGAAATAAGTTGCAGTTGAGTTTTCTATGTTGGTAGTTTCTGGTCATTTAGAAGACATTTAAGTGTTCAACAGGGGGGGTTTAAGTGTAAATTATTTAGGAACGTGTACACTGCGAAAATGGTAACTTATTGTAAACTATTTTGCACAATTAAGTACCTCTAAAAACTGTAACTGTGCCTAAATATACAAATACGAAGGAGATTAATAGTATAGCTGGTTTTCTCAGTGAGGTAAATTTTAATTCAAAACATTTAAGGTAAAAACTAATCGACTTGGAGTGAACGCCTGGTGTCTTATCACGTAAGACGATAACGATCGACCGATAAAGTTTTGGCGATACCTTTCCATTTCTTTGTCCATAGACATGATAGAGTTAGCTACTGCCAAAACGTTTTGTTGATACCTTTCCATTTATTTGTCCATAGACATGATAGAGATATGTAGCTATTGCCAAAACGGAACCGTTCGGTCATTACATTTTTACTTAATATGGCAAATGCGTTTATTATATTTTATAGCATTTATTCTTTCTGTAATCAAAGTTTCATCCTTGTGTGGTATTTGCTGCTAGAACTGGTTCTAGACAAAAAAAAAAAACATGGAAAACAGACATAAAAATTATTCTTAGATTGCCCTCCAATTTGACTCTCTTTTCAGTTCAAATAAAACCTAAAAATGGCGTATGAATGTGTTCTTACACCATCAGGCGTGTAATAACTAATGTACAACATTTGAAACGCACTAGATTGCACAAAAAAACAGTTGAATCCACAAAACAAACAAAATAGCTTGGACGTTGTTTTTGTTTTTAGAACGCATATGACGACATTTAGTGTTTTTCTGGTCAAACAAATTTGCCAATTATATGGTCTATATACGGGTTTAACCATTTTTTCGACTATTTTAAATAAGAACAATGGTTTTTGGAGCATTACCGCTGCCGGGAAGCAGGTATAATGATCTGGGGTTGATTTTATTAGTTGATCAGAATTTATATACACTAAAAAAATGCCTTCTACCAATATCTTGGACATTCCATTAAAATAAAGGACCTATCCACAACTAAAGGTTCATAAAAAGAAGCATTTTGTAAATAAAATGTCAGCTCTCAAACGGAAACTGTTCTTAATTAAAATGTAATTATTTCAACAATCTTAACAATTCAATAATTTCTAAGTGGGTTTACAAAGTTATTATAATAGTAAATTAAAAAAAAAAATGTGGTAGACATTATATTATAAACATCCTACATAAAGAAAATGAAATTTATTTGCATGCATTTTCCTCATTTGTTCCTATTTAATTCAAGTGACGTAAAATAAACTAGAGTTTTTTTAGCAAGAATACGTAAAGGCATCTAAAAACCTTATAACAGATTTTCTGCAGTTTTGGTATTGTATGAATTAGTTTTACTATCGATTTATCTTTGGAAAAATGAAACAAAAAAGATGTTACATTAACTTACCTAAGACATAAACCCTTTTAACTTGAGAGTAAAGTTTGTTGCTATTCAAGTGACGCGCAGTGTATAAGTGTTCCCGATGGTTTTTAAATATATCTATTGTAAAATGAGTCAATTTCATCCCACCTTAACAGGGGAAATAGAGCCTCTGACCCTCCTATAAGATTTGTGTGGCATCTTATTTAAATGACCCTTTATACTCAGGCCTTCTATTACACAATGGATCTTTTTACCTATTTTCAAAATTTAATAAGAAGTGCGAAGGAATTGTGAAATCTCCTAGTAATTATTTTTGTTGTTTTTAAACTACTTTTTTTGACCTCCTAACTACTTTTGTGGTCTCAAACAATGATTCTGTCCCACTGTATTCAAAGACCTAAATTGATAAATATTCCATTGTTATCAAAACATAGACAGTTGTAACTATGTTACAATATTGGAATAGTCAATGGTTCGATAACATCTTCATCAGCTCTGAATCGTTTACTATTTAACTAAAGCCAACCTGGCATAAGAACCCAGGTGCCATAATGTCCCTTGTTCAGTATATGACCTTTGGTGTTAGCAGTCCTTTAAATCAATTGATTTCAGTTTAAACAATTTAAAAATCTATCTAATTTAAAGAAATCCTTGTTAGCACAATATTATAAAATAACAATGGTATTTTTAAACTTAGTATATAAACTTTAACGTTAGTATTTAACAGATTAAATAAATAAATAAATAAGCTGGAGTACTCATCTAAAATCAATTTCAAAATTCAGTTTGATTCGTTTTCTAATGATATTTTTTAGCATCGTACCAAATAAAGTAACATTTTGGACTATAACTTGCTCCGAAATAAAATATCCTCTCATACTAAGGTACATACATAATTATGTTCATACATACATAAGTACATACATACATACACAGTACATAGTATCTGGATTCTCAAACATCTATAATTATTCAACAACTTGGTCAAATAATAATCAATAAAAATAGTACCTACACATACATACATATGTAGAATCGTGTTCTATATCAACAACTTACCATATAATCTGAGGGGTCACGTTTTTTTTCTATCCATACCAGTTATAATTTAGTTCTGTATATCCTTTTAACTAATAAGCCGGAAAGTTTATCGCCGGTAATTCTCGAATTATTTTTTAAGGGAATATTTTCGCAAACAAGAACACACCTAGTAATACCTATGCAACTACATAAGTAAACAGTCCATTAATTATTGCATCAGCATTAAAAATATTTCTTACTCTTTAGAAAAATAATCACGCTTATTCCGCAAGGTGTTTTACTAAAACGCTAGTAAATTGCCATGGGTCTGGAAACGACAATCGGGGTTGAAGTAAAAATAAAACTTCTTCGTTACCCCCTCTCTTCACCCTTCTCACCATCAGTACTAAAGTTGTTTTTCTGGAACGACAATTGTCGCTTCTAGAGTAGTTGCGTTTTACTGGCATTTTAGTTAAACACCTTTGTTAAAGGCGGAATAATAAAGGTGAAAACAAATATTAAAAGATTCAAAACTGTGATTCAACTTCAAATTTAATTTTAAGAGACGAGGAAGATGGTTAAAAAAAAATAATATTTCATTCAAGGCAAGTTGTCAAAAATGTATGTGTTGTACTAATTTACGCTAATACAGCTTCCGGCCAACATAGTGTGTAGGTACTGTTTTTCTTCTTTTTTTTTTAAGTATTATAAGACTATGTATAATTTATATTTGTACATTGAATCTATAAATTAAAATTCAGGTTATTGTGTTACACAATACACCAAACAATGTTACAATTCCGATTTGAATTATGTCTATCGCATACTAATTAACCACATCACAGTCAATTAACTTTATATTCTTTCACATCTTATATAAAATAAACACAAAAATGTTTAATCCTGATAATTGTGTCAGCTCACTCTAAGCACACTGATGATCTGTTTATGGGGGTAACCTGATACAGACGACAGCACAATCCCCAATAATTATGTATGTAGACTCACGTTCATATCAAAAAAGTAAATAATAATGAGCTGGACTATCTCTATCCATCCAGATTTAAGAAAATGGAAATACTTGTTTTATCCATTCAAAATTCACATATAAAGTTTACATTTTTTTTAATAATGTATATAATGGTGATTAATTTCACAGCCCAATAGAGGTTGCCGCGCACATGAATTTGCTCTTTACGCTGCGTAAACATTGTTAGCCCAATCAACTATATATGTACAATGCGAATGGTCAAAATCTTTGACATTCTGCTGCTGAGTACCTCTTACCTCATCACAACTTCCAAGGCTCCTACACTCTTGGTCACTTTGACTTTCTTTGGTTTTTGTTTGCTTTTTTTTAATTCGTTTTTCCTTATTTCCTTGTTAAACAACACAATAGTACCGTTTTGACAAGTTTTCTGATTTAAACATACAGGTTTCGATTTGCTCTTGCTTACATAAGTCATAGTCTTAATTAGATTGGATAGATATATAATGGAAGAAAACAATTTATGAGTGGCTAATAAGATGTTCATGAAGAGGGAAGTCTTAAAGTCATATAAAAGACCTTGTCATGCATTGCGAAATGCTACTCAGTAATAATATTTTCGATCGTTAAGTGCTGTTCGTGCAGCCTATTTTATAAACAATGAATGTGTTAATAGTAAGTGTAGTGTTACAAATTTAAAGAACAATCCAAACAAAGTGATCAACTAAAATAAAAGATTTGTCTATAAATACAAAATTATAGCCCTATTGTGACTTGTTTATCTTATTTACGAACCACACCAAAGTTTTGTTCAGATTTAAACTAAAATCAGTTCTGATTGAATTCTGTACCGTGTTCCCTTATAAATTTTCTGTCCATTTTTGAGAACGTTAACCAAAAATTCCCAAACAAAAGGTCTGCTTAGCGTAAGCGTGTATAATACAACGAAGGTATTTATGGTGATATGAAATAAACTCGAAGGCAATAAACTTAACCCAAATTAAAAGCGAGAGTTAAATACTTTTATGGAGCGAGGATGTTTGTTTTACATTGTTTCCTTCTCTTGTATCCAGACGAAAACAAGATTATCTTATAATATTCTATGGAGTGAGTCGTTACGCTCAGGCCCGACACGGGCAAATTACGGGCCCACGATAGCATTAAGTGGAGGAATTCAAAAGCTTCATTGGATAAATAAATGTTTTTTTGTATGTTTTTTTTTTTTTATTTTTAATGGACACTTTTAGGATGGAATAAGCTTTAAGGAACCTCGTAATTTGAACATATCGTTTTAATTCTTATTCCAATAAATCAGAGTTTTTTTTGAGTGTTCAGCGAATATATGCATTGACATAGCTGGAATATTTTTCAACTTCATAAAATAATAATTGGACACCTCTCAAGAAATTAATACGAATACAACGAATTTTCAGTTACGTAATAAAATAAATAAAATAATTTAATCTGAATCACATCTTGTTATATTAAGGTAATAAGCAAAATATTAACTCTGTAAAAGGTTCCTAATATTCTAAATTATTTTTTGTAAGTAACTAGAAGATTCGTATATTAGTCCATTGAAATGTTACATTGACCGCTTCATTTTGGGTAAACAAGAATTTATGTTGATGTGAAGGGGAGCTCAGTGTGTGTATAAAAATCTGATTTTTCTGGATTGCTGCCAACACCAAACCCCTCACCCTCGTTGAGTCGCCATCCTAAAAAATAGAGTGTTAAGTTTTCGGTTTGTCCGATTCTGCTTTGTTTCTTCATCACCTTTTCTGCTTTTGGTTTGATTACCCTTTTAAGGCTCTACTCTCTTTTCTCTGGGTTATCTCTTAAATCAGGCTACTGTTTTGCATTCGTTGCAAATCATAAATTAATAATGAGAGACGGTTTAACATTAATAGCGTGCAATAGTCTTTCATCCCACACTCCAGATTTAGTCAGACTTAATCTGCTCAAGTCCTAAGAACCCCCATAGGAAACCGTCTATGTATCTAGATTTAAAGTAAAACAATTGAATAACTGACATGCATCATGCTTAGCTACAGAATTATTTTTCAATAAGTAATATAATCTTTCTGTAAAATAGTAGGCTGTGGAGCACTATACCAGGTGTACCAAAGCCCAGCTGCTTATGATCACAAATTATGTTGATTTCTTTGGAAATTCAATAAAAGTCTTATCATCTTATGTACTTGACCAGTACAGTCGCAATAATCCTTAATTATTGCTATCCACTCCACATAGGTTCCATGCACAGGAAACAGTAATAAGAAAATGTAAGACAACGCCCAATGCGATCGCCTTAGTGACAATGACGTTGTTTTTACTATTTATGATCTTCATTTAATTAAGATCCTAATAAGGTTTTAATTTTATTTTTAGAGCATTAAGAATGTTTAGCAAACTAAACGGAAGTATATAACGTTGTACATAAAATAAAATCTCTATAACAGCAACAGTTTTTAGCATATTTAAACTTACCTTTTATTAATAAAACTATTGAGCTATTTTATCTTATAAATATTATTTTCTCTATCGCTACAGATTCCCTTGATATTTTGTTATTTATCAATATCATCATCGCTGCCAGTAAATTATGTTTCAAAATCATCTAATCTTGCAGATAGTAGTATTCAGTCGAAAAGAGACTTAAGTATTAGCTATGCAGCAACAGACATTGGTTCAAAGGACGGGTCACGTGCAAAAACGATAACAGTTATAAAAAACATAGCTGGTAAAAAAGATGAGCCAATTAAAATTGATCCTAAGTTGCATAAAAATGAAAACTGGGCTTCAGAATTCCGTGATAACTTCGATGCATATGGTGTAATACCTGATGTACCTGATATTGATCAGCTATTTGATTTTGTTAATAATAAAAAAGAAGATCAAAAGCCAAACGAAAAAGATATTCCTACAGGTAAGGAACCCGAAGGAGAGGATATAAAACCAAAAAAGGATAAGGAAGAACCTAAAGAAAAGGGAAAAGAAGAAACTACTCTTTCGCCTGCTCCCGTAGATGAGGTTACTAAGGAAACCACTGAGGAAAAAGTCGAAAAAATTGCTGGAGATGCCGAAATAATTCAACCTGCTGGCAAACAGGGCAAAGTTAAATCCCAATCTCTAGATATGGGCAAATACAGCGTTCGAGAGACCTTGAATGATGACAACTATCCAAATCTACAAGATTCAGCAGGTCGGCAACACTTCTCTCATTCTGAAGAAAAGAACGAAAAGTACATCCAGCAAACAGCAGTTGCCTATAACTATCCCGAACCAGCCCTCAAAGGATATCACCCAGTCAATAGTTATTCTTCGCAGGCACAAGCCGGTCGCGGAAGTATTACTGTGACAACACTATCAGGGAAATCCTATGACGTTCCATTCGAAAATGTCACCTCCAATCCTCCTTATCTGGCGCCAAACTTCAGACGAAACCAAAATTTGCTGCCCAGTCAGCAATTTCCAACCAGTTCTCAGCGGCCATATGTTGCACCCAACTTGCGAAAACCCTATGAAGTGCAGTTTAATAACACCAGCCCAGCTGCCAGAGATTGTGCTCCCACTGTTACTAGTAATAGACAGCCACCTTTCTTCAACGTTTATAGAAATGTTGCACCTAACATTAGGCCAGATGCTTTTGGTGGCTACAAACCAAGGTCCAGAGGTCTTAGATACTAATCAAATCATATATATAAAATTCGAGTTACTTTTTTAGCATTTATATGTACATAGTTAGTACTTAAATACGATTTTGTAAAAACAAATAATAAATCAAATGTGTTTCTTATAGAAATTATTTCGTTTTATCTTACATACATAAAATATAATTGAATGGATATAAAATTCTGGAAGTTTTGTTGGTGTATAATAGTTTTTTTTTTAGGAGCTTATCATTTAATCTATTTAATTCAAAAAACATATTTTATTATAAATAGTACAGGTATAGATACAAAAGGTGTATTCAAAGTTTCCTTTACCATATTCTAATTTAACAAACGTTAAATAAAATTAAGAAGATCTTAAAGTATATGCATACATAAGATTTTAAAAATCTTATTGAGAAGTTTCCACGACGAAAACTAAAAAGTTAAGGTATAAAAACAGTTTGTGTTTATTGTTGTTCCTAATTGACAAAGGTGCTGATTCCATATTTCCCCGAGTCTTAACTAAAATTAAAATGCTTTCTTGAAAACTGATGGTATATTCATAGTTGTTTGATAATTTGATAGGCAGGGCAGGGTGGCCCAGTTTGACAGCCACACTCTGCTGTCAAATGTCTCAATTGGAAAAAGACAAAATAAAATCCAGTATCTTAAATCTAAATTTGGCAACAGTTTAAATAATTTAATTTTAATTAATAAATTTAAATTAAAAGCAATAAAACGATAAAATTCGCAAGATATATTTAACGATGAAACAACAAAGGTAATATCCGAGATCGGACCAGTCCATTCACCTCAAAAGTTAAAGTAAAAAAAATGATTGAAGCCTCATGCATGATGTGTGTATATGTCACATCAAAACGAATTTACTAATACACTCTCCCAGGCATGGCAAGCATTTGAACAGTTCATATGCCGCCAGCATATGACAACTGGATGCGAAAATCTCGTGTATGCTGATGGCTCCCTACATATGACACATCTCCTCTCTGGTAGCTTTACACAAATTTGAGTACCTCACCAAAACTCTCTACGCCTTCTACAAGGAATGGGGCATCCGGATGAAGACCTCCAAATCGGAGCTTGTGTGCTTCAGGAGACCTAGTAGAGGTAGTCGCAGCAGACCCAACTGCAGAAGCCTGGTTGTGAAACGTTCGGATATACGATAGAAGCCAAAAAGAACGTGAACGAGTTGTTAAGGTTCAACCAGCACATGTCCACCCACTGATGAGGCACAGAAACGGACTGAGCCAGAAGACGAAGATACTTATGTACAAGCAGCTCCTGCGGCCTGTTATCAGGTATTCATTCTGGTTCTCCATCTCCAAGACGGCCATGAAGGAACTTCAAATGTGCTTAAGAAAGTCATTAAGGATCTGCATCGGACTACATTTCGACTGGCAGTAAATGAGACATCACAGCAACGAGCGTCTTTACACCGAGCGTCAGCAAAGAAGCTAGTCAGACGCACCAACAATCACCCGAATAAACTTATGAGAAGGATGACCACCTAGCAGCGAAAACACGAGCTGAGATACCTCAGTACAATGAAAATCCTGGTTGACAACATCATCCCGGACAACGAGAAAGCAGTTCCGTTCAACGCTGACACAGGGTCAACATATCACCGATGATAAATTCCAACCCATCCCCTTACCAAATCTACAACGGGCCGGAACAACCCGAGACATTTATTTGATTTTTATAATCCTACACAATTTTAGACATGGTATAAGATTAGGCCCTTTGTGCCAGTTAACGTATAATATCATCGTATCTATTCGGCCTTGGTTGTTTAAAAATAAAAACGCAAACAACACAAACTGTGCTGCTTGCTTTCGAAGCCAATAATTTAAGTTCTACGAGTACGATCTTCAAGGATAAGATCTTAAAACTTTATGTCAGTTATACCTATAATTCAAGTTCTTATATTTCTGTAATAGATTTTCAAATTGAAATCAAGTGAAGGTGGCGTTCAACGGACGCTTTAGGCGCCCTACAAGCTATAGTAGTCTATAATGCATACCATCTACTTAATATGTTCGATCTTCTACTATTTTTGAACTGCGTATATAATCGTCAATCAACATGCAAGTTTTATAACATTTGTTCTTTGGTTATTGTTCGCGTGTAGAAGAGAGAAATAATATTATAGTCGTAAGCTATATATTTTGCATTAAAATATTCAATGATTTTACTTCTGAAAGGTGTCAAAATAAATAGTTAAATGACAGTTTCCTTCGTTGATTATACATCTTACCCCTCTTAGATCCGTATTTACCTTCACCATACTTTATTGCATACATTTAAAAATATTTCATCACTATAGTATCAGTATTGATTTGTTGAATCATTTTAATTCATTTAACAATTTATATTTGAAAAAGAAGATGTCATTTTAGAAAGAAAACACAATTCTAGCGGACAATATTTGTCTCCAGAAATGAAAAGTAAAATTTGAAGATTTACCAAAATTTTACATTAATGAATTCTACCAAGATTTTAGAAAATATTTTGTTTTCACCAACCCATTGCCTGTTTATTTGAAACAAAAAATCTCAGACTTTGTCTCATATGTGGAGAAGCCTTTTCAAAAATCAGTCTTTGGTATTATTTTGTCTCTTGTCTTGTTACTTGTCTTGTAACTCTTATGTTATAACTTATAATATAGAATTATATGTTACCAATAATGGTTTAGCAATTTTTGAAAGTGTCAATAATGCATTCGGTTTATGAAGCGTTTTTTGTAAGAGCTCAGTATGGCTCAATTAGTTAGATTTGCATGTTGGTTGTCTATTATCGTCCAAAAGTAATAGAAGCTCCCGCGTGTTAAGTAGATATTAATCTTATATGGAAACTAATGGATTATTTATTTGCGCGATTTTTGAAAGTGACCATAATTAATTAAAGAACCAACAATCACATTTACAGATTAAATAAATATTTAAGTAAAATGAACCATACATGGTATGGACTCTAAATATTAAACGTGTCATATTTCATATTTTACAGTCTATACCATTTACATACATTTATGGTGATTATTTAGGGTATACTTATATATGTAAGTTATGAATATATGAATATTATGAATATTTAAATTATCTCTAAATTTGGTTATTGTCAAGGCCCATCGTGTTAATTTTTAGTTTTAATCCAACAACGCATTGGGTGTAAGAAAAAGTATTTGCCTTATCTCAATTTTTTGAATGTCGTTAATAGATGTTCACTTTAAGCATTTTATCGATTTTCTTATTTTTTTATATTTATAAGACTATGATGACGTCCTTAGATTGAGTAATTAGGTAGGTATAGAGCGGATATTGTTGTGGACTTTGAAGTAATGGAAGATAGAATCGAATATACCTATCTAGGTCTTAATATGAACAGAGGAAACTTTCGTAAATTTTCACCCCCAAACCCGAATTATATTGGGGCTCAGACCGGCTCAGACGAAAAGGATAGGGATTAAGTGGTATTTTCATGGTTTCGCTTCCTCTTCGACTTATAAATGGTTTTTATGATATTTGATCTCGTTTCTTGTTACTGACCTTAACTTTTAAAACTGCAACCGATTCTAGATTTTTTTTGTTTTGATACAAGAACAGTTAGCAGTTTTTACCCGCCCACAATTTTTTTTTAGGCGGATACCGTTTTCAGACAATTCTTATTACATTTTTTGGCGTTTTTTTTTTACTTTGGTATCATTTTTTCACAAATACAAAATACTTTTACAATTAATAACAAAAATAAATTAAAAATCCGAAAAATGCCAAGTGTAAATTATTACTATTTCTTTTATGGTACAGATGTATTTCACTCTATCAGTTTACTTTGTCAATAATTTGGCATTATTATATGAGTGTTTCCAATGATGTGTATTCAATAATTTTTGTCAATTTAAAGAAAGCGCATAAAAAGGCACAAAATTGTTTTATAATAAATAGCTGAAAAAGCGTTATCCATATAGAAAAAAGTTGAATTGTAATAAAAATCGGTTGCAGTTTGGCAAAGTTAAAGCCATAAAGGCTGTCCCAAACCAAAGTTTGGCAAAGTTAAAGCCATAAAGGCTGTCCCAAACCATTCGAATGTCAAAATTTATTTACATGGTGATATATGAGAGTGCCCACACCAACGCGGCGCAAAAACATATGAATTAATTTTGACTGACGAATGTTTCTTCGCCGCAACGAATGTTTTGCATTGGTTTTGGGAGAGCCTTAATCATAAAAACAGCTATTATTCGAAGAGTTTCTTAAAAGGAAAAATACCTCTCAAGTTTTGTTACTTAAAATTATCTCATGAACCTATGGTTTTTGCCTGGGCTGGTTACTGTGGGAAAACCTGGTATTATTTCTTTTGTATTTGTATGTAGTTAATTTTATAAGAGCCCTCCCACATCATCTCACTGAGTATTAACACATGTCAAAAAAGCGCATACAAATCATTTATAATCGAGTGAAAACAAAATATAACAGTGGTAGTAGTAATAGTAGTACTTTATTGAGATGTTCGTTATAGCTTTCAATTTACATGTCTGAAAATTACATAAGTTGCATACAATTAGGGCTAGTTTGTTCACAGCTAATAAATCATGTATAATCCATGATTATTAGAACTGGTAAATCGTGGAATGTTTTTTTTTAACACAAACTTTGCGTTGCTTATCGTGGATATCAGAATTTTGGTCATTATAGTCGCATACTAAATCTAACCCAATGTGAACAGGGTCAGTCTATTACATTAATTACAAGAGTGCCGACTTAGAATTGGTCTGGCTACACAATTTAATTATTTTTTTTCTTATTTCTATATTTTGAAAAAGTGAAGTTAATGACAATAACTCAAATACAAAATAAATGTTATAGTCCACTCAAAAAAACAATATATTTTCAAAGAATGACTTAATCTTAATAAAAAATAGAGATAAAGAAAAGAAGTAAACAAATAATTGAAATGACAAATGCAGACAGAGATTTTTAAATAAATTAAACAGCGTTTATTTAAATGAGCAATAATAACATGTTATTTTATCTTACACCATTTGACATGTGTATTAATACATGAACATTTTTAGGATTAGTTTAGTCAGGGGCTTATTACGAGTCTATTCGAAATAGACTTCAAATATTTCATCTGTATTGCGAATTTCTATTAGAATCAATTTTTAATAGTCAGTTAAACCTCAGATAGTACTTATTCTTCAAATAAAAAAACATTTGTTGATGTTGCTATAGCATTTTATTCCTCTGATAGTTTAACTGATAGTTGAAAAATCGGCTCTAACTATAACTTTTTTTCGATCAGATAGCAGGTAAGAAAATCCACAAAAATTGCTCAATACAACTTAATTCCATGGGGTCCATAATATATATTTTTTTTATGATTTGTATACTATGTAATTATAATTTTGTTTAGAAATTATTCATTATATCCAAAACTTTTTCCAATGTCCTTAAGCCTGCAAAAAGCTGTAGTGTCATGTTTGCTACAAAGGATCTTTACATTCAATTAAAAAAATATTTTTCAAGTTGTTAAGGCTTTGGGAGAAAGTGCATTTTCAAGATGCACAAATGCACCACTGCACACGAAGAAGTGTAAGAAGCGGCGGTGTGATTTCTCTTCTTGAAGTGGCAGTTACAGTCGTGGCCACCTAATTAAGAACGATATTTTTATAAAATTTTAAAATGCATAACTTTTGTATGGGAAATCTGTTTAGGGTGCTCGAATTGACCAGAAAGTTTATAAAGACATTGAGGAACATGTTATGGAGTCTTATTCATTTGAAATCATGCTAATAAAATTAGTTTTTAAGGACGATAATGATCCAAGAAGTCCTTAACGGATTGCTAAGAAGGTGTTTGCGTAATCAAGAAGTCATTTTTTAGATTAGACCGTCCAAAGCTCGGGCCTAAATTCTTTCGAGAACTTGAGGGGAGACATCAAGGGATGGTTAAAACAAAAAAAAAAACATTTTGATCAGAATGTTCTAAATATTGAGGTAATCTGATAGAGTACACCACTATCAAGATTCCATGCCTTACGAGAAAATATGCAAGAATTTTTTTCTGAAAATATAAAGAATTAAGGTTTTCCTACAATATATTCACATTAGCATATTGAAATTTCAAAGATTTTTAATGTTTTGACAACATTTTGTTTCTGTTCTTAATTATATTGCCAGACGAAATAAGAGTTAAATTAATGTTTTTTCCTACTAATATTCTTATGCTTATATTTTTTACACATTACTCAAAGTGTACCGTAGTTCATGGGCTATTATTAAAACCACTCAACCTCAACAAATTTCCCAAACAAAAGTTATGCATTTTATAAATTTATAAAAATATCGTTCTTAATTAGGCGGCCCCGACTGTAAATGTGCCAATCTTCCATTTCAAAATGTTTGTAATAAAAGAAAATTAACGTGACTGCGCCTTCAGGGCCCTTAATTTTAGTTTAAAAAAAAATCTTATTTACAAATGTTCATGTGTATATTGTCATCCAATGACTGCAATATAAAAGATCGGAGTGCATTTTCAAATTAGTCGCACTATGGAATATTATAATTTTTTTTTGAATAAAAACTATTTTATCAAAAAAAAAAACGTGTCCCATTAATTCATAAACTTATTTCCGCACGCACACAGTAAAGTTAAAGTGTCACTTCAAGTGCACTTCGATTCTATTTGAATTCGATTCATAGAGGTCGTATACCTAGATCGAAATATCAATCCGATTCGATTCGATCGTCGAATCCTGTCATGTAAACGGAGTATATGGAATTGAATCCGACTTCAAGTCTGATTCAATTTTCCATGTAAACGAAGTAATTGTGTGCTTGTATCAATAATCTATTTTTAATGAAAAAATTCGTATTGCGAAAAAAATATTTCATGAACTTTCATCTGTCAATTTTTCTTTCAATTGTAAAATTTATGAGTTCGTGCTTGCTAAAAAAAAGTCAAAAAAATGCTAGTTTCTCTCCTTTACTTTTCCCATTTTGCAATACAAATATTAGTGACTAGTAGTTTCCATGTCTTTTATTTCTTATAAAAGATCAACAAATGCATCTTTGGCTAGCCCGAGGTTTTTTTTTAAATTAAAACGGAGCAGAGTAGCTACATACATACAGATTAATTTATTTGTATCTAAAAATCCAAACCTTTTTACTTATATTTTGGCCTTCCAATTCCAAAGGATTGGGTGTATCTATCAAACTCCTTCGCATTCTAGTCATTTCAATGAATGAAGATCATTTAAATTTTCATCTTGATCAAGAAAAAAAATTCAGTTGAAGTCATATTTTTTATTTTGTTTTTAATTTTACAATAATACAATTATTTTGAAGGCGTTCACAATAGCACAATATTTTATCAATTCATTTTCATAATATGTACCGAACTTGATTTGAATTGATATATTCTATCAATCATCAATCGGTTGATAGTTGATCTTCGCAATAAGGCTGATTATATCAATTTTTTTAATTTTAGGGAAGTTAACGGAGATCATACATTTCACTTATAAGCTCTAGCTGAGGGCTTTTATTTTAGCAATCTCAGTTGCCTGGATATGGGTGGAATCGGCAAAGCTGATTTGATTATTAATTTTTGACGATTGTCGTTTTTAAAATTGCTGTCTCTATCAGTCCTATAGACAAAGATAGGGAAAGCGATCGTCAAAACGATAATCAAAATTTTTTAATCAAATCGCCAAATCAGGCTAAAATACAAAAAAAGCTGGTTTTGAGAGTTTAGGCATAGTAAAATGGCAGCCTTTTTTAATAAGTAGTATAAAAAGACCTAAGATCTTTTGAATAAAACCTGAATAGCATTTCGTTTCCTACCTTTATCATTAATTGGATAGATTATAGGTAACTAAAATATGAGCAGATATGACAGTTTATAGCTTTGTTCAGCGACTCTGCTCCGAACAGTTTGGAATAGAAAAGTACAAATTTTTGCTGTTCAGTGACGATTTTCTGTTGCAAACTGTTCTGATTTTCTGTTCAATAAGTTTGTTCCGAACAGGGCGCTGCATTTGTTTTTAGGTAGAACAACTTATAACAGGTTTCATGTACTATCTTGTCTGACGTTTGTCATGAATCTATGCTGTTCTGATCCAACTTGTTCCTCTCTGAACAATTCAATCAATAGGTACATGTGTTGTGATATCCAAATAAATTCAGGCAGTATTTTTTTAAGTTTTTGTGAAGATATGTTTGAGTTCTTGTATAATTATTACAATTATTTGTTTATTAAATAAATTAATTAGGTATAATTTTTTATCATCTACAATAAATTAGGACATTTCAATGTATGCGATGCTATTAATGGAATTTAGAATATTGGTAACCATACCTACCGAGATTTAAGAAAACCCAACAAATAAACAAAAACAAGTCTCAAAAAAACTTGTACCTACCTAACGTTTGCTTTAAAAGCTTTAAAACTATCGATAGGTTCCTATATTTATTAAGTTCTATTAGTCGGATCATAAGAATTAATATTTCGTCTGAAGAGTAATGGCAGCATTATTTCCTCTATTGGAAATCTCATTTTTTTTACCTACCACCTAGACCATTAATAATGAGTGTTTTGGTTATACACCCAGACAAAACAAAAATTCCGTATCGTAATATTTGCTAAAAAAATGCAATTTTTTCTACATTTATAGCAAACCTGTCTCGTAATGGTTGTTTGAGAAAAAAAATGGGTAGGTATGAGTTATTTTTTCAGAGCTACTGCCTCTTGCGAGGAATTGACAAATCCTCAAAGAGTATCAATTGTCACGAATAAGAGTTTCTCGTCTAGTCGTTCAGATTCGGCAAAAAATTGTAGGTCCCTTCCATTCCTGTCGACAGGCGCACACAGGAATGGTTGCGAGTTGTTAGTCACTAGGCCCTGGTTCTTCATGAGCCGTCGTGCCACCCGATTTATTTTTTTTTTTAGGTATGAGTTATAAGAAATGCCCCAGCTATAACCGGATGGAAGTGATTTTTATCATTATTTATGTAAGTATCTACATATGCAAGAAAAATCGAACAATGGAAATGTGTATACTTTTCTATATTCAGAAATTCTTTTTTTGCCCTTGAACTTTAAGGCATCCAAAACTTATTATTTTACTTTCGACGTTGTACTTGCCTTATTTAATTGTTTAAATTTCAGATAGAACAATTATTATTCAACATACAAATAATCAGGAAATCTTTATATTTAATACTATTTCCACAATTCCTTTCAATTTTCCAAACAAATTTCACATCAACCGAAATAAACCACTTTAACTTCTTTTTTTTTTATTTTCAATCCTCACTCATGAAAAAATTACGATTATCAGCAAACGATATTGTATTTATTTTAATTTTCTTAAATAATAAAACGTAACATAAAAATTCACAGAATTACAAAAATTTCTTTTCACGGTGTCGTGTCAGTTTGCTACCCTCTGTTCTCTTAACTTACCAGAGGAGAATCAATTAACAAAATCTTTAAAAGTAGTTTTTCTGAAGCTAGAGTTATTCACAAATTAAAAAATGATTTAATTGTTGTATTTCCATTAATAGGGCAGGAGAAGATAAAGATATTATTTAATTTCTTTCACGGATTCATAAAAACACTTTTCCATCGGACAAAATTTTCTGCAATAAAATATGGTATTTTGTTGCTGAAAAACAAAATGGAGTATTGAAGCGGCTATCTACCAGCCACATCCCCTTAAACTGTACAAAAAAAGTGATGCCTATCTATTTTGTAGCGCAAGCAACCTGATCAGATCTGGATTTACATGAAGAGGGTTTTATGGAAAAATATGCTGTACAACATGGCTTGACGGGGAGTTTAGTAGAGAATTGCATGTATTAAGGCTCCCACAAACCAATGCGCAACATTCGTTGCGGCGAAGAAACATTCGCATGTCAACATTTATTTACATGGTGATGATATATGAGAGTGCCCACACCAACGCGGCGGAGAAACATATGAATAAATTTTGACTGACGAATGTTTCTTCGCCATAACGAATGTTTCGCATTGGTTTGGGAGAGCCTTTAAGCTCTCCCAAACTAATGACGACGTAGCTGCATTTGCAATCCGTGCTGCAGTATTTGTCAAAATATTGAATGCACACAAATTCAATGTTGTGAACATAATACGACGCAGCTGCTATCGCACCATCGCACCGTATCACACAAGTTGGTCAACTTTTTATTTTTGCTGCACGCTTTCACATTCTCAATAGGGAAAAAAAAAGAATCTACCGCGAGGAAAACAAATTAGGGGTATTCACGATCTGTTGCAACGAGCCTAGTAAAAGTGCGAAATTTTATTTTTTTTTAAGTGGATCGTGAACGCACTTTTCTTATCTTCTTGCAACACTAAAGCAAATGTCAAAATTAGTTTGAATTTGTTATTTGTTTTTGTTTCGAACATATCTGAAAATTTCAATTTGATTTAATTTAAATTTTGTTCATAAAAAGATGCCAAAAAAACGGAAAAAGAAAATATTACCAAATCTTAATTATCGTCCGAATTTTAAATGGAAAATAATAGTAAAAGATGATGACGACGTCACATCAATACAATCAAGATAGCAAATTGGATGTATCCAATGAACTACCTTTGTTTCTGTTTAACGTAATTAAGAATGAGTGAGCTGTCAAAAACACAATTTACAAATTTTACAATGTTGTATTTTTCTGTTGCAATAGGTTTCGGGTATTGCTAAAGTGCGAAACTGTTGTAAGATTGCACCTTGTATATTTTGTTGTTGTAGTGTTGTAAGATTTTACACTTTTACAATGATACTAGGCCAGTTGCATCGGATCGTGAATACCCCTATTATTTCTGTTTTCAGCGTGTTTTGTGTTGTATTTGGCTATAAAAACAGTGAATGAATGTGAAACAATTATTTAACAATAAAGGTTTGACCGCACTAGGCGGAAATGTACTGCAGCAGAACTACACTTCACACGTACTCGTTTAAAATTGTATGATTTTCAGTCGCCACTTAGTGCCATATAGCTAGCTCATACAGTTTCTTAAGCTGGTCAAACACGAGCGAGCCGAATGGCTCATCACCAATTTGATTCGTGGTTAGTAAGTGGTTGAAAATCCAAATGGTACGGTGTGGCGGTCAGCCTTAAGCCGGATCCACATCTTTGCCGTGTGTTGTGTTGTGGTGTCGTGTGTTGCTATCGCAACAATGTATTTCATATGCCTAGAACCATATTTGTCTCGTGTGTTGTGTTGCAGTGTGGCGCATAAAATATATGGAATGGCAGCGACACACGACTCCACAACACAACACACGACAAAGATGTGGATCCGGCTTTACACATCATTCTGATATTCCAGTCTACAAAATTTGACATGTCTTAATACATGAAAATTTACACTTTCGTGTTAATACTCAATGGTATATTCTAAATCGTCTTTTTTCGATACTGTTTAATGTAATATATATTATGTTTTGAAGAGAGTTTGAACTACACTTCAACCCCTTGCTGTTCATGCAAAATTAAGATAAAATGTGGAACACCTGATAATAAAAGTATATCTTCTTCTGTAAGATGTAAGCGCAGTGAAGGCCGAACAGCTGTTTTGCAAACAAACAAAAAAAAAAACGCAAACTGTCAACAGTCAACTATCACCTTTTAATTTTTTAAAACAAAAATATTTGTGATTGGAAAACAAACAAATGATTTCATGGAGAAAGATGCAATGGATATTAATTCTCTTGAAGTTTTAGACTTTGAGGAAGAACTAGAAAGATTTACGGTACGCTCTAGTAAATTACGAATTACAGATCGCCCATCCACATCATCTAGGAACTACAAAGATGAAACCGATGTAATTCCCCTCTTAATAGAAGACATTCATCAGCTTAAGCTGCCTGATCGAAGTTTTGCTGAGACGATTTCCGCCTATGGTATACTGTTTGCCTCTGTTTTAATATATGGACGAATCTCATCCATTGGTGCGGGTGCAAATGGAAAAATTCGCTATTGTCTCGACGATGGAACTGGAATCATCCAGGTCAGACTTATAAAAAGCAATTCTCTCAAAGAACTTCACCAGATAGACCTTCAATGCTATCGCACCTTTGGCAACAACAAGGAACTCTACGGTAGTGTGGAAAACATCTTGAAAACTACTCGCAAGCAGTTACTGGACGTGGGCTTACTCAAATACGGTACCAAGGCACTGCTTATCGGTCGTCCACATCGACTATACAATGAGGTTGTCTTTAGTGTTTTTGAACTGATTGTAGACACAGAGAGATCGAACGATTTAGAGATTTCCGTTAAGAACTTTATCGTCGACTGGTACACTAAACGCTACAAATCGCATCAACTTCAAGACCTTCCTACAGCTCCTCAATAAAACTATTTCTGTTATACGAGTAATACACTCTATTTATATTTTGCTTCACTGTAAATAATAATACAAAAAAAAACATTTCATAGACCGTTTGTTGTTTTGTTCATTTATATATATATATGTGTTGCATTCATTTCTTTTTCTAAAAATTGTAAACCTCGATTCAAAATTTACATACAATTTGTTTAAAAGTATATATATAGTTAACTGTCGAAACAATTGCTCCATTTTCTCAACGGTTAAAACTACGACAAAGAACTTTAAGTGGTTTTCGCTCTGATGGCAGCACGTTTTCCAGTTACAGCCTGGAAACCAGATTTGATGCTGGCCACTGAACACCTTGATCCACAAGATTCGCATTGTAAAAAGAATAGACGTGTATCCTTTTGGAGGATGGTTTCGGCTGAACGACAGGTGTGGCATGTTACGTATTCTTTGATGTATCGACGGAGTACGTTCTCGATTTGTTTAGGTTGGAAACGACCCTTGATGATCAGTTGATTGTTACCATCCAAAGAGCCACTAGTACCCAATTCGGCTAGTAAAAAGTCAAGTAAATGCTTCGGTTGTCTGTGAAGGGTCTTGCTTATGTCCAAAAAGTTTGCAAACGATGTTTTCTTTGTTCCTACACGAAGTACTTGTGGTGGTCTCATAACAAATTTCGGCTTGCGCCCAGCAGCCATATCGGGATTTTTGTCCAAAATGATTTCGAAAACTCTTTTAAGCAATTCATCGTATGTATAATCACGATCGGAACCAGCCCATGATGAGCTATTTTCATCGACTATAATGGAAATAGAGGAAAAAAAGTTCATTAATAAATTTATTTTATGACAGGTTTAAAAAAAAATGTTATAGAATATAAACTGTTAAATATCACTCATTTACAAATTAGTCTCTTATAAAAAATCAATTGCCAAGTTTTTAATTTGGAAAGGGCTTTAAATAAATTTTTCATTTCAAATAAAAAGGAAATGATTCTTAAAGCTCGATGTAGTCGACACGTTTTATATTTTTCGTTGTGTTCGGTTTTATACAAAAAAGTTTTTCTTGCTGGTTTCTATTTTGTGTATGTTCAGAGAAAATTTTAAATATTTAACTTTACTACTTTGAGGGTCTTTTTGATTTAACTAAAACAAAAGAACATACAAATCAAAGTCGGTTTACAGTATAAGAATGAGTTTACTTTGAGATAAGGTGCAACTGGAACTAAACTGCCCGGCACTAAGCGGAAAAGATAATAATCTGATTAAATTTATCCTCACCATTTTTTAATATCTTGAAAAGTAGAAGTCCTAAAACCATTTAACCATCAATGTTTGACTACACATTCATAAGAGCATTTAATATTGGAATTAAAAATAGTACTTGATTACGTTTTTTTTTTTTTTTTAATTTTGAGTTAGAAAACTAATCACCCATATTCTACAGTCGTATGTTGGTATTCCAAAAGCCGTACATCCGATTTCACTTCTACAAATATTGGGAAACATCGCATACGAATTTTCATATTTTATCATTATTTCGAATCTATTCGAATTAAAGTCGTATTTGTGTTGTTTTTTTCGTCGTGTGAAATCTTTTAGACGAAATTATATACTTCAATAAAAATGGACAAAAACCTAATGTATGCAAAGCATATAGGTAATTTTTTCAATACTGCGTCTATTTGTTTTATCAACCTGCGAGCAATACCGCATCTCTTTTGAAGATGATCATCTAAATGCGCGTTCAAAATAGTAGAAAGTAGTTGTAGCTTTCTTTTTGTTTTAATAAGAATGTTAGTAAGTTAAATTCAGATACTAAATAAAACTTTTGAATAGTTTTATGTTTGGCAAATTTTGTGTTTTGTTTAATTAAAACATGTCCTGGAGGCAGATGGACGGCCAACGGAGATAAAGGAGTGCCCTTGCACAAAAACATTTCAACATTTTTGTGGAAGTTTTGATAGGCCAACAACTTCCAGGTAGGGTGGGAATAGACCAAGCTGTAAAAACACCTACAGTCCCCTGTGGTGTGGTGAAGTCCGGCCGAGATTTTATTTGTTTCTATTTTTTTTTTGTAACGATTTCTATTTTCTCCTTTTTTTTCTTATTTTTTGTAAGGCCTGTTTTATGTTTTGATGACTGGTGAGGTTTACACTCGGGTATAAGATCCCCCCCCCCGCCGTTCCGGCGAGCTTAGCCTTGCTCAACAAGCAGGCCTCGTTCCGCGAAGTAGGCACTCCTTTTCGGGGTCCCTCTCCTCCATTCCTTTTTCCTATTTCCCTGCTCCTCACTTACTCTTGCCTGGCAACTAATGGCATAACATTAAAGATGTAAAAGAACTCTTTTGTGTGGAAAGCTGCTATCAACTTGACCAATAAAATGCACTATAAAAATGCAACACAAAAATGATAGATGTATAAAAGTGCCCAATATCGTTCACTAAAACTTTATGTATATACATATATATCCGTGCAAACTTTATCTTTAGCATCCATATTTATTGCGTACTTTTGTACTTTCGTACTCCCACAAAAATGTGTTTCGAAGTCTTCCAGATTATGAACAAAAAAATGGGGGCGAGAAATCTTTGGAAAATTACGGCCTAATGCTAGCTACTTATACTCTCAGCCATTCCTGTGAGAGTTTTTTTTAGTCAACACTTCAGAAGTATTGGGCTATTTTCTAAATTAAGTGAAGGAGTTGTTCATTAGAAGGGATGACTAACTCTTGGAAGCGGCAGTAACCATTTAAACAAAAATGTTTGTTATCGCGAGAAAACACGAAAAAAATGTTTGTTTTTATGTGGAACAGACTGCGAATCGAACCCCATACTTCTACTCCCATATCTACCACTTCAAGATTAAGATTTAATTAGAGCTTCATTTTTGCATAGAAATATTCGTTTCAAGCTTAATAATTTTATTCCGAAATCTCCGTTTGTTTTTATTTTTGAAGTTTATAAGTTATACTGGGGACACCAACTTTAATCAACACTTTTGGAAACTCAGGCCTACTTGCTAGTGTCGATTGCTTATCGATGCAAGACTTTTATCGAAAGTGCTTCGTCGGAAATTCTAACTGGCTTAAGCTTAAGGTTAGCAGATATCACGGATTATTTTTCTTGCAAAATATTCCAACAATTTAAAGCTCTCCTGATAACTTTGGATTACAATTTGAACTCATACAAGTTTTTGAACCGATCGACTTTTCGCATTGAAAGTATAGACTTTTGCAATAACGCCCTCAACTCCCAGATGTAGAACGTTTAAGTTCCAAGATAATTCATATTGGCAATTGGTGGGATATGTGCAAGCCAGAAAGAATGGAGAATGGGTGAGTAAAATAATTCGAATGCTTCGCTTCAGTTACAAGCCAACGGAGGAAAGTTGATCCATCCGTAAAATAGCTTAACGTAACTATGTTGTTTATTCAAGGCAATTTGGGAAGTGAAAACCAGAACATATTGCGAAATACACGATTGGGTATTGAATAACCCCGCCAAGAAATGAAGCAATATATTTGTGAGCAAAGGTACGAACCAATGTATCTTTTCTGTTATGATTTTGTGTTGTTGATAAACGTAAAATATATTTTTTAAAGGAAAATACAACACAAAACGCCCCAAACTATTCAATGTTCGACCAAAAAATAAAAATTGCTACAAATAACAAATAATTTGTGAATATTAAATACCAGATTCACTGAAGCTCAAATCCGCATCGGTAAGGCATGTTGTGGTTAAAAAACAAGATTTTGGTTGCTTTATAATAAATACAAAAAAAAATAAAATCATTAATTTTAAATCTTACCATTTTCTTTGTCATCGCCCTTTTCTTCGTTCTTGTTTTCGGCAACCAATTCGTCTAGTTCAACCTTCTTCTTTTTCTTCTTCTTTGTGGTCTTTGAGAAGTCCATGTCCAAGTCGACGGTTTCCTGCGATTCTGTTTCGAGAAGTGCCACATCGAGTTCTTCAAGATTAAAAGGCTTCTTCTTCTTTTTCTTCTTTTTGCCGAAGCTGTCCAAATCTAAAAGGTCTTCGGCGTCATTTGGCAAAGCTTCTTCTGCCTCTTCTTCAACAGCGCCTTCGGTTGCTTTTTTGGCACTGTCGTCAATACCTAGAGCCGCATCCAAGTCGAATCCCTTCTTCTTTTTCTTTTTTTTCAACAAAGTTATATCGAAATTCTGCGAAGTTTTCAGAATTTTTATTAGTTTCTGAATCATAACCTCATTTTTTCGTTTGGCATCAAATGTGGCTTTCACATTTTTTTTTTTCAAAGAAATTTATAATTGTTTGGAAAACTTACCGCATCTTCGATATCCATGATGAAATTGATTTATCCTTTTTTCCTTAATAGATTATATTAATTGTGTTATTGAGCTATAAATTAATTTACACTGAAATAAATTATTGCATCAGAAAAACTTTGTGAGAAGAAATTTTGTGGTGACAGGGCAGGTCGATGCGTTTTATATGAAAAAGCAAAAGTAGTAAGAAATAAAGCAAAAACGTAAAAAATGACATTTATTGGGGTGTAGTAGAGAATTAGAGAAAATTGTAACAGATTTTTGTGTTTAAGGAAGCAATAGATGGGTCGATACTTAATTATAATAAGACTGCTTTCACACAAGGAAACTGAGTTGCTGGAAACTGGGAGTTTGTTGGCGAGAGGGGTAAGAAGTAAGGGGAATGAAAAAATCCCCCCGGTCAACGTTTGAGGAGATTTTTATCACATTCCTTCTCACACTGTCGCGTTCTGCCAATAGACTTTATATGGAAACAATCGAAAATCTTCGGCAATTTTTGTTTCCTTGTGTGAAAGGTACAAGGCAATGATAGGAAAACGTCAAAAAATTCTCCAGCAACTTGTTTTCCTGTGTGAAAGGGGACTAAGGTAAACTACTGAAATTTGAATAGCGATGGCCGATAGACTGCTTTCACACAAGGAAACTGAGTTGCCGGTAACTGGGAGTTTGTAGGCGAGAAGGGCAAGAAGGAAGGGGAATGAAAAAAATATCCCCGGTCAACGATTGAGGAGATTTTTATCACATTCCTTCTCACACTGTCCGTAATGTGCGACCAGCCAATAGACTTTATATGAAAAAAAAAAAAACAAAAATCTCCGGCAATTTGGGTTCCTTGTGTGAAAGGTACAAGGCAATTTAAGGAAAACGCCAAAAAAAATCCCCAGGAACCGGCTAAGGTGATATGTGATAAATGATAGTCACTATCGACACATTCCGTCTGCGTAAGGTGACTGTCACCAGTGATAATCATGTTTTTGTGACTATTTTTGGTGACAGCTATTTAGCTATCACTTTCATGTTAAACTATTCATGTATGCTTTAATTCTGCATTTTCAAGTGAAAGTAATTTATATTTTAAATAAATTTATATTCAATGAATATATACCTAGTTTTTTTTTCTTAAAGGGCATTAAAATACAATTTGTCATGAAAAAAAAATGCACGTGCATACTACTTACACACATACGAGTATGTATGACGGAATAGTTTTATTAAGTTATTATGTTCAATGATTTATCAAATATCCTAAAAAAATATTCAAAAGTACATTGAATGGTCACGTCTTTTTATTAAGTATTAAAATGAATTGATTTCAGTTAATAGTTGCCAAAATTAAGACAAACAATTGTGAGTTTATTCCAGAAAAAAAATAATCTTCAATAATGGATACAGGGAATTCGAAGCGCAGGTTTCTTTAAATCAGCAGAGAAAAACATATGCGAAGGTTTCTTTTAATCACTTGAACTTGAAACTTTTATATTATTTTTAATTTTGTTTGATTAACTTGCAACTATTCACTAAAATAATTTAATTTCAACACTTTTGAATAAACTTGGTGACCGCTATAAAGAAAATCTTCAAATCGACTGCTGAGACATGTCAAATCTTACAAGTATGGGTGCAAAACAATGATTTCTCTCAAAGTGATACCAAATTTTCACTATTTTTTGGTGATGGAAAATCAAATCCTATCACCTGTGATTGTCACAAATGTGATTATCACAAATCACCTTACGCGATTCCACCCCTGGTTACCCAGTGTTTAAAGGGACATACAGTCAACAAATATTCACAAATTTTCCTTATTGTCCGATTAGAATTAAATTGTAAGAAGTGTGGATAGATAATTCTCATTATATTTCGAGTGAACTAAATTTTGCAAAAAAAAAACAAGTTTTTAAAAATGGGCTTAAAGTCAATTTAAGGTGTTAATTTAGTCCAAAGTTTTAAACGTGTATGCGTACTTCATCAGGCAACTTTCTTAACCACCATTACACAAAAGAAATTAAACACAAAACAACAATTCTTTCCTAAAATTCTGTTAACAGAAGAACAAACGTCGCCGTCGTTGTCATCACTGACACAAGCAGATCAAAATCCACTTCTTTTTACTGTCTAGCTCATTCAGTACTTGATCTATGGCGCCTAATTTTTGTAAGAACTTTAACTAACAGCCCTTTTCTGCTAAACATTCACGTGAATGTTGGTATTCTGATATCCGCCGGATGGGAGAAATTGTTTAAAATGCGTATAAATTGATAGCAAAATATTTAAACAATTAGATTCTCTTTAGAAATCCAATATTTATTGTTCAAGTTTTGCACTCGAAGGATGGACTGTTTCCAGAAATATTTTGAGGCAAATGTAAAGAATCATTCACTTGAATCGAAAGATTCGATTGAACCGTAATGTTTCAAATTCTAAAGCTGGCCGTGTATGGCCAGCTATTGAGCAAATGAAAATTAACAATCACTTCAGAATACACGAAATGAACCAATAAATTCAAATAAATAGACGCCACCTAAGAAATAATGGATTGTGAGCTGAGATTAGATTTTTTGTTTTGCGAATTGCTATAAAATTTCTTTTTTTGCAACTCTTCGAGCTGTTTTTTTTTTGTTTTTTCTTCAAACACAAATTTTTAACTATGCATTTATTGCTGCCACATTTGCAATTATAAAAAATATGCAAACGTTTAACAGACAATTCTACTTCCAAACCAAATTATTACATATGGCCGTCTAAAACGGACTTACACTTTTTTTAAACAGACAGTTCTTTAAGAACCAGATTGATTTTTGTTTTACTTACACCATTTTATCCATCGGGAGCGGCCGAATTCCTTAGTATTTAAAAAAAAAACTCGTAATAAGAAAAATATTTTTTATTAATTAAAGAAACAATGTGATCCAAGTCAACATTTTTTTTTAACTACACATTTATGGTGTAAACAAAATTCTTAAATACATTAACAAAGTACTTGGAACATTTATAACAAGAGGCGTTTTTTATTGGTAAATGTATACGCAGCACAGAAAAATTTTACACTGGAAACAACAACAAAGGAAGAGTGCGGATACTACATAATGTGTTATTATTTTGTTTTGTGATTTCCAAAAAATGTCTAATATTTTTTTAAAAATCACATAACAAAATAATAACTCATTATGTAGTATCTGCACTTTTCCTTTGTTGTTGTTTCCAGTGTAAATTTCGCTGCGCTGCGTATAAATTTACCAATAAAAACCGCATAAGAAAGTTATTTTAGAGAATTAACGAAAAAAAATTAAAGAAAAAAAGGCGTTCAATTTAAATAAATAGAAAATTAAGTCGCAGCTAAGTCCAGAAGTAAATAAATTCAACTGATTACTCTACTTTTTCTTTCTGCCTTTCTTTGCGACTGGTGCTGCCGCCTCTTGTACAGCAATCGCTTCTGATGAATCAGCTTTTGCTTCGCCGTTTGTTAGATTTTCAGTTTCGTTTTTTTCCTCCACAGCTGCTGCTACTGGTTTTTCTTTTGTCTCTATTGATTTGAGTACCTGGGTTTTCTTGGTGCCTTCTTTGATATGAGCAGATGGACTGTCATCAGCTACCAAGAAAATACTATGTTGTCCTCCGCCATACGCTTGAAGAATCTTCTTGTCTTTTGTCTGCTTGCTTTCAATAAGTGTTGGCACGAGAGCATCATCTTCTTCGCCCGTGCCCAGCTGCAAGCTAGAACCCATTCCCCAAGCGTACAACTGTCCGTCTTTTGTAATTGCAAACGACTGTGCTTCTCCGCGCGAAATGTTTACAATCTCTTTGTCGCTTAGTGCTTTGATGAGTTGCAGCTCTGTAACATCTTCGGCAGCATCTCCAAGCCCCAAACGGCCGTAGTCTTTGCGACCTATTGCATAACATGTACCATCGTTCTTGAGCACTAAAGTGTGATGTTGACCTCCGGCAATTATTTTGACATCCTCAAAGTGTGTGTTGATGGGATTTATAATAACCGAATCATCCTTTGGATATCCCAACTGTTTGTAGTTGTTCAACCCGAATGCCCAGATAATGGAAGTTCCCGATTGTCTGAGGAATGTGCAATATGTAGCAGCCCATATGGCCTCAATTGGTTTCCCACCCTTGATAGTGACTAGACCAGGACGAAGAAGTTCTGTCTTTCCACGGCGACTTTCGCCAGAGGCTGAACGGAGAGAAACACGCCCGAGCTGACCTTGTTCTGCACATCCAACGGTGTAGACTTTGCCATTGCATGTGAGAATGACTAGATGGTCTGCACCAGATGCGATATCGCAAGATACGATTCCTGGTAAGACTTCGATGGGAAGTCGCTTGTTGCCTTCAAGTGTGAGTCCCATGTTTCCATGTGAATCGCGGAAGGATCCCCACGCGTATACTTTTCCGTCGTCGAGCAAACAAGCAGAATGCGAATCTCCTGCTGAGATTTTGAGACACTTTCCAGGCAAGTCTACTTTTTTCGGAAAGAACTCAGAACCTTCTTCTGAGCTGTCGCGTCCAAGTGCACCCTCGTCGTTGCAACCGAACGAGTAGACTTGTCCATTTTTGTCCAAGCATAGATTGTGCATTCCACCAGCTCGAACATCGACAATATCTGTGAGGTTTGGAACGAGAGCGGGCCTTTTGCGCTCCATGTCTTTGTCATCGTCACCGAGTCCGAGTTGTCCCATATCGCCTTGGCCACATGCAAGTACTTTTCCAGTGATACTATTAATTTGAGGAAGCGGTAGAGAATACAATATTCGCTGAACTTTTTTTAAAGGGCCTTCTTCATTGTTATTTGTGGGGGTCGATGCCTTCCGTCTTACTGCTAATTTGGTTGCTCGCGGCATTTTGAGACTGCGCGGGTGGTTGGACTTCGATTAAAATTGAGGTTATATTTTGTATGTTTCAAATACTTACTCGTTTGTTCAATAGGGAAGTAATTTATAAATTATTAATACAAAGCGCTTAATTTCGAAAGCGCTGATTTAGATCTTAACTATTTGAGTCTTGTAATGCAATTGCTAAAAGATTTTTAAACGCGGGAAAGTTTGAGAATAGATAGAATCTTCCGAATGCAGCAGATGTTTTTTTTTAATGCAAAATAATTTAACGTAAAAATGGAGTTGGCTTGTCACTGTCGATGAAAGCATTCAAACTACAACAGCAAGGAAAAAATCCCATTATTATGAGAACAAAGTTTAATGGGTTGCTTTAGTACAAACAATATGGATGTTAGACCCCTTTCACACAAGGAAACTGGGTTGCTGGCGATTTTTATTTTGACGGCCAGAAGGGCGTAAAAGGATGACAAAAAATCTCCCCCAACACCCTTCACGCCATCAAACTAGCCAGTTTCTGGCAACTCAGTTTCCTTGTGTGAAAGCCGTCTTATATATCATTTTCGATTGGAGCCGAACCTCCAATCGAAAATGATATATAAAATGATATAATTGCTACTTTTTGACTTCTCTATTAGGCTTGCCGCCCACTAGGCAACTTTAAGTTGCTTGCCCCAGCAATTTTTTGTTGCTCCCGATCCAATTACACTGAAAGTTGCCGGCAACAAAGTTGCCTAGTGGGCGCTCTCCCATATAACTCAATGTAATTGGATCGGGAGCAACAAAAAGTTGCTGGGGTGAGCAACTTTAAGTTTCCTAGTGGGCGGTGGTCCTTAATTAATCCAAAATATATCGATTGGCTGTTGAAAGTAATTTTTCGGAGCGTTTAAAATTGTTTGTTTTCGATTGTCTCTCCCAAACCAATGCGAAATATTCACCACAACAACGAAACTTTCGCCTTTCAAAAAAATTTAAAGTCTCCCCCAAACCAACGCGAAAGCGGCGCGGAACATTTACCGACGGCAGTTTTTGTTTTTGCTTAGCATTGTTTATTTGTCATTTTTGTATCATTGTGAATGATTCGCCCTGCATAGAGAATGTCCCGATCTACATTGCCCGATATTTCCACGAAGATTTTTCCAGAAATCGTGTGAAATGTACACACAGAACGATTTATTCCATGAGATTTTTTCTTTGTCTTCTTCATTTTTTTTATTTCTGTGCTCTTCATTTGCATTGACATTCACTCACACCATCAACCCAATGGCACACTGACATCGAACACACACAAAAATCTGGAAAGAGAGCGAAAGAGAACATAAACAGACTGGAAAAATCGTCTGAGTTTTGTGGTACAAACGATTTGATCTCTACCCCTCACTTTTCACTCCCTTCACCCACGAACAAAAGATCGGCACTGGAAAAATCGTTCAATGTAGACCGGGACAATGTTTTACGTTGGCTTGGGACACCCTTAAAGGCTCTTCCAAACTGATGGGAAACATATTCGCCAATGGTTTTAATTTGTGAATTTCGTATTTTGTTGCTGTGATTGTTTTGCTCGTATTTGTCCCGATCTAACAGCCCTATTCTGCCGTTGTGAGGCTCACAGGTCACAATCTTGTTTGAGTTTGTTTTTGTATAAGGCGGTCACAATTTCGTATTCTGTGGAAGCCCTCATAAGAAACCTCACAATGTCAAAGTGAGTTGTGATCTGCCAAGTGGTAGATCATAATTTTTAAGTTTTTCTAAAGGTAAGTTCATCTCGAGTTATGAGGTGATTGTGACTTGTAAGACATCAGTGAGGTTGCCAGAATAAGGCTGTAAATTGCCCTATTTTTCCACGAAGATTTTTCCAGAAATTGTGTGAAATGTACGATTTTTTTCAATGAGATTTTTTTCTTGTCTTCTTCTTTTTTGTATTGCTGTGCTCTTTTTTCATTGAGATTCACTCACACCATCAAACGAACGGCACACTCACACCAAACACACACAAAAAACTGGAAATAAGGGAAAGAGAACATAAACAGACTGGAAAAAATCGTTCGAGTTTTGTGGTACAAACGATTTGAAACCCTTCACTCCCTTCACTTACGAACAAAAGATCGGCACTGGAAAAATCGTTCAATATAGACCGGGACTTTGACACACCACTTCACGCCTTTAAATCACATAAAAGAAAATATGATTCCATTTTGGTTTGTGGGTTTTCTACTGGCTGAATGGCCTTAAATTTGACCAAAACGAAGAATAAAGGCTCCCCCAAACCAATGCGGAACATTCGTTGTGGCGAAGAAACATTCGCATGTCAAAATTTATTTACATGAGGGGTATTCACGATCTGGTGCAACGAGCCTAGTAAAAGTGCGAAATTTTATTTTTTTTAAGTGGATCGTGAACGCACTTTTCTTATCTTCTTGCAACACTAAAGCAAATGTCAAAATTAGTTTGACATTTGTTATTTGTTTTTGTTTCGAACATATCTGAAAATTTCAATTTGATTTAATTTAAATTTTGTTCATAAAAAGATGCCAACAAAACGGAAAAAGAAAATATTACCAAATCTTAATTATCGGCCGAATTTTAAATGGAAAATAATAGTAAAAGATGATGACGACGTCACATCAATACAATCAAGAAAGCAAATTGGATGTATCCAATGAACATACATTTGTTTCTGTTTAACGTAATCAAGAATGAGTGAGCTGTCAAAAACACAATTTACAAATTTTACAATGTTGTATTTTTCTGTTGCAATAGATTTCGGGTATTGCTAAAGTGCGAAACTGTTGTAAGATTGCACCTTGTATATTTTGTTGTTGTAGTGTTGTAAGATTTTACACTTTTGCACTTTTACAATGATACTAGGCCAGTTGCATCGGATCGTGAATACCCCTATGGTGATATATGAGAGTGCTCACACCAACGCGGCGGAAAAACATATGAATTTATTTTGACTGACGAATGTTTCTTCGCCGCAACCAATGCGGAACATTCGTTGCGGCGAAAAAACATTCGCATGTCAAAATTTATTTACATGGTGATATATGAGAGTGCCCACACCAACGCGGCGGAGAAACATATGAAATAATTTTGAGTGACGAATGTTTGTTCCGCATTGGTTTGGGAGAGCCTTTAAGGTTAGACCGCACTAGGCGGAACTGCACTTCAGCGGAACTGCGATTCAAAATAATTTGTATGAAATTGTATGAAGTTCAGTTGCCGCTTAGTGCGATATAGCTCATACAATTTCATACAAATAATGTTTTGCCGCGTCGTGAAGTGTAGTTCCGCTGCAGTTGTGTGCGGTCTAACCTTAACAGAGTTAAAATATTTCTAAAGCCGAACCCATACCTGTTTCGTGAATTGTGCTGTTGATTCGTCGTGTCACTGGCACCTACCAATAATCAAATTTAGTAATGTCTTAAATATTTGAGGAAAATAGACCATAATGGTATTGACTATAAGAAATGAACCATACATGTTATGTTTCATATTTAAGAGTACATACCAAGTAATATTCCTTATTTAGGGTTCATCTAAATATTAAAGTCATACCATGGTTGGCTTTTTATTTAGAGCCCATACAATAATGGTCCATTTTACTTAAATATTTAAGTTGTTACTAAATTTGATTATTGATAGGGCACACTGTTGTTTTATATATTTGCATATCACACTAAATTTTAGCTCCCATACAAAATTCTTGCAAAAATTTAGCTTGGGTAAGGAAATTTGTATGGGAGCTAAAATTTAGCACGTTCTGCGTACTAGGCTTTAGGAGAGACAATGAATTTGACCTTGATGCTTTGTACATATTCCATTTTTTTAAATTAATTATTTGCTGGGTATAAATATAAACTAAAATATACACAAATAAAAATATAAAAAAAAGCAGAAATAAATTTGTTTGTCATCTTATTTGTAGTGCACACAGGGTTTAAATTTTTGTTCAAATTTTAAAATTTGGTTAGACAATTTTCCCATAAAAATCCCAGTATTTCCCCACATGTGTGTGACGCCATCTTTTATTTAAACCACGCAGCTGCCCGAGCCTGAAAAAAGGCATACACTCTGTTGGCAATATTCTGTATTATGGCTAGATTTTTTTAGAAAAGTGATTAAATTCTTTTAAAATCTCACAAGCCATACCAAAAGATTAAAATAAATTCTTTTAATATTAAAAAACACCAAATAATCAAGTAAGTTTAGACAATAGGTTGAGGAAAAAAAATCAATGCTTAAAAAATTTTAATGGCCGCCAAATGTCAGCATCTGCAGCGCCAATCGGTGATAATTTTTCAAAGTGCTTCTTTTTAGTTAATTGAAGAGCCCCCTATCTTTCAGTAAATATAATTTATTATTTGTTTACATTTTTTAATTGTAGATTTTATTTTTTTATTATTATTAAATTCTGGAAAATATTTTTTGATTAATATTGTATTTTGCAAAAAAAAACTTCCAACTAAAAACTGAAAAACAAAGGTGTGATTACGAAACATATGGCGTCGCGTCATTTTTTTCGCAAAACTACGAGTTCCTCCGTTGCCCTTGGCTTTTCCGATTTGAGATAAGTATCCATGAAATTCAGCCTTCAACTTTGACTTGAAAATGAGTTATTCAGTAGTGAATATTCAGATTTCAGATATGTATGCACCCTTTTTAAGGAGCAAGTTGCAGGGATGAGCATGGGTAGGCGCTGACAACTTTTCTTTCTCTGCTGACTATTTCATCGTCATTGATTTATTTCAACCAATATGCCTTTAAAGTAGCTTGGTCTTACTGTAGCTGCTTCATGTCTCTGGTGTGATTGTGATTACCTGGGTTAGTGTGGTTTTACTCCTGGTTCTTAACATCAACGATTCTTTGATAAGGGCTAACTGACCGGGCCCCCATGTGCATATTCGTTTGATAACTTGGTGTGTCGCTAAGGAGTATTACTGAGGGTTTCAGTTTCTTCATTCAATAGCGTGAAGGGTGTATTACTAAATTTCGCTTAAAAATGGTTTGGTAGTGGCTAAGCTTGATTACAGGGCAAATAACTTCTTATAAGTGTGTCATAAGTTGTGCAAAAAAACCCGATTTCTTTATGCTCTCCAAAAGTTTATTCTCGTAACTTTTTCTTGAGGCAATGTATGTCGCTTGCGTGTTGCATTAAATCTTTTAATAAGTTCACGTTGCTGGGGCTCTGGTCTTTCTTACCAATTTAAAGGTTGACTAGACATGAAAAAAAACACAAGTAGTGGAGCACCAAGTAACTAGCCGCTGGTGCAGCTTAAGCTCTTCATAGAAATAAATCCTGAAAATTCGTCCGTCATCCTTGACTTTTTATTTTTAAACTTAAGAGTTTGCAGGTACAGTTGACTCCGCTTAACTGGATTACTATAATTGCAAACAAATTGTTTTAGGCACCTATTATGAATCGCGAGTTGCTAAAATTTGGCGAATCGGACTTTTGGCATTACCGTTTATGGATCGCCTAACTAAAATGTAAAAAACGTGTTGAATTGAGATGTTCCTCTATTCGATCATCGCAGTTTGCTATTCTTAAACCCACGACAAAATTGATTTAAAAAACGTTCGAAAAACGTTCGACTCGCGAGTCATAATAGGGCCCTTAGTAAACCGAATTAGCCGTAATAGATTTCTTCTTTCAGAAACCCGATTTTCTCAGTTAAGTGGCTGCAGTTACGTGGAGTCGACTGTATGCCTATTTACTATATATTTTAGTTAATATGGAGTGGGGGATCATTCTTAATTTTGTACTTGCTCTAAAGGGAAATTATTGGTTTCGCGTGGCTACATGAAATTCGCCCAATGAAAAATGGCTCAGACGAAAAATGGAAAAAAGGGCCCCAAATTTAGGGCTTCTTTTCATAATAAAAAATGACACCATTTTCAAAATTGAAAAATGGCCCCAAACTTATGAAAAGTGGCCACAAACAAAAAATATAAAATTGCCCAAAAATTAATCACCCTTATTCATAAAGAAAAAGTAGTTATTCTAGCACCCGTGTTTAGGAAAACTACACCATGGAATAAGAATGTTTCGGACCCGAATGGGGAAGTAAGCAATTGCCTTTAGTTTAAGCCCAGAAAATTCGTATTCAATTGTGTAGTTTTCCTAAACATGGAAGCTCAAATAACTATTTTTTCATAATGAATACGGGTGTATTATATGAATAGAAACAACAGAAAAATTTCAATAGTTCAAAAATGTTTTCAAGGATTATAACTCCCTTTTTTTAAAAACATTTTTAATGCAGTTTTTTAAAGGACCGATAAATCAATCAGAATTCCCAAAAAAAAAATAGAATAACTGTTATAGTTCCCGAGAAAAAAAAAATAAATTGTGAAGAATGTAAAATTCCCATACAAATTTGTACGGGAAAAGTATGACCTAGAGGCACGGGTTAATGACCTCGGAAATTTTTTTTTGGTCAATAATTTTTTCTTTCGGCATAAACTTTCGATTGACGGGGTATGCTATCCAAAAATTAGAGTTTGGGAAATAACGGACACTCTAATGCATATCTACAAGACAGCAAAATGTATTATTGTATTGGGGCGTATTCATAGTCATTTTAGACCTGGGTCTAAGTCAAACATAGGTTTAGTTGAATTTTTCGGACGTTGACTCTATTTTTTTAAGTTTATCGTTTCAAAATATTTGAAGCTATTTGTGTAGTATACCAAGTTAATTATCTTATAAAAATATAAAACCAACAATTTGTTTAAAATCGGTCTGTATTCAGTGAGCCAAAATTGTCTTAAACTGTCTTAAAGAATATGCCCCATTGTGTTAAATAATTAGAAAAAAAACTCAAGAATGCATTACTAAGTTTAAGAATATCTTTAGAATTAAAATGCAGGTGTTTTTTCTTGTTTTTTTTTTTTTGTTTTTTTTTTTTCTTTTTTTATAGAAAACCTCCCGGTTTAACCCCTTGTATTTATCATTTTCATGGGTCGACAATGACAAGAACTATTTCAAATATTTGTGAATATTTTAGTTGCATTTTAAACAATTTGAGCACTGTTATCGTTTCCTTAAATATTTTATATTTAATTTTCTTGTTAAGGTACTTCCAAGGTTTATTCAATTCTGCTTTTAAAAAGAGCCTTTTTTCAAATCGTCCAATAATAATTTAAGTTGTAATTTTAAGTTGTATGTATTCTTTTGTTGAATTGATTCAAATAGGATATTGAGGTATGTAGTGATGTTTGGAAAAAGCAACGATATAAAGCGTTTTCAACATTATAATTTTATTATTCATAGAACATTACAAATAGTGTTGAACAGTAATTCCAAAAATGACTTCAGAATGTTAAAAACTTATAAAATATTTGGTTTACCTTTTTCGTGCATACAATTCTTCATCATGGTCAATTTATCATTTTAATGACCAACAAAATTCACCGCAGATAGCTTGTTCCGCATGAGTTAATGAATTTGAAGTCAATGGTTCAAGGGTAAAAAAGAGAGATTTCTGAGATATTTGATGTGGCGACATAATTAAGAACGGTATTTTTATAAAATATTAAAATGCATAACATTTGTTTGAAAACGGTTTAAAGTTTATATTGGATCCAATTTCTTGTTCTGATGACTTCTCACTTTTAAGTTCAGAAAGTAAATTTGATGTTAGAAGCCTTTTGAAAAATAAATTGGATCCGAAATGCACTCTGAAGACGGTACAGGATAAAACTTAATTTAATTTGGGGGCATTAACTTAGCATAGTATGGTTGATAAGTAAGAAAAAAAAAGGTCGAACCCACCCGAAAGTTTATAAGGCCATCGTGGAAAATATTATAGAGTCTTACACATTTATAATCATGCCCATAACATTTTTTTTTAGACACGATAATTATCCGTAATGTCCTCCACGGATTGTTAAGCAGTTGTTTGGGTAAACAAGAAGTCATTTTTTTAGGTTGGACCGTCCAAAGCTCAGGCCAATGTTCTATCCAGAACTTGTGGGGATAAATCAAGGGATGGTTCGAGTCCAAAAAAAAACAAACAATTTTCCTACCAATATTCATATGCTAATATTTTGCAAACTTATTCAAAATATATAATAGTTCATGGGCTATTAATTAAACCACTTCTTAACCTCAACAGAATTTTGTTTCCTTATTTTCTCAAACTTTTGAGGGCGCTCGAAAGCTTCTTATTCATTTCTCTGTTAAGACTACATAAATGCTGATATATTTTAATGAACAAAATGAGTCCAGCAGATAACTTAGCACTATTTAATTGATCGATTTAAAATAGTTTTAAATGCTCCTCCAAACCAACCCGAAAAATTCGCTGTTGACAACGTTTCTTTCGTGGGGTTCATATATTTCTTCAATGTGGTTATTCTCGAAAGGCGAAAGTTTCTTTGAAGTGCCGAAAGTTTCAAGTTAGTTTGGGAGAGCCTTTAATCGTCCTATGTTTGTGCTATTCTCTTTTGTTACATTTTTTTGTAATTAAAGATTCATTTTTTGTGTATTCACAGAATTCAACTATGTCTCGAATTCCAAATAACATGCAAATAAAAATTGAAACCAATGAGCTGCAGACATACTTAGATACATTTAACAAAGAAATAGAAGAAGGCAGTCGTAGTCTTAGTAATAGTCTTGTTGATGCTGCAGAGTTATTAAACGCTCATAACAAGAATGATGAAGAAGAGGAAACAGGAACGTACTTTGTAGATCAAGCTGGAAACTACTACTATCAGGCCACCAAAGATGCGGAACCAGTACCTACGGATCCACCAGAAAATGCTCATATTATTGGAGAGGACAGTGATATGGAGGAAATAACATTGGCGAAAATACCAAAAACCCAAATTAAGAATCAGAAAAAATCAGTATCGTTTGCAAAAAATTCACAAAGAGAAGAAGATGATGTTGATTATATACACTTAACTTATACACTTAGCGATGACAACGACGTAGAAGTCGATGATCTAGATGATGAGAATGAAGATGTTGCCAATAACGGTGAAGATGAGGATGGGAATGTAGAAGAAGATGATCAAGAGAATGAGAATGAAGATGAAGGAGATTCTGATGAAAAAGAGGAAATTTTCGATTTTAATGAAAATGAAGAAAGCAATGAAAAACCTGCGAATTCACTTTTTTCTACAAATGTCGTATGTCTTAACATTAAAAATAAAAAGGTCATATCGCACCAGTGTCCTCATTGCGAATATATGTCTGGAAAGAGATATTTATTAGCTCGTCATATGAAATGCCATTCGGACGAACGTCCATTCAAGTGCTCTGTTTGTGAACGTGGCTTCAAGACAAATGCTTCGCTTAATAATCACGCCAACACTCACACCGGTAACAAGCCATATCGATGTAAGTTTTGTTCGAGCACTTTTACTACCTCTGGAGAACTGGTGCGACATGTTCGCTACAAGCATACTCATGAAAAACCGCACAAATGTTTCGAATGCGACTATGCTAGCGTGGAGCTAAGCAAATTAAAGCGCCACATTCGATGCCACACCGGAGAACGCCCTTTCCAATGTCCGCACTGTACGTATGCGTCGCCAGATACTTTCAAATTAAAGCGGCATATGCGAACCCACACTGGGGAAAAGCCATATGAGTGTGATATTTGCCATTCCAAGTTCACTCAATCAAATTCACTTAAACAACACAAACTTATTCACAGTGTTGGTGATAAGCCTGTTTTCCAGTGTGAGCTCTGTCCAACGACTTGTGGCCGTAAAACTGACTTAAGAATACACATTCAAAAGTTACACACCTCTGATCGTCCGCTAAATTGTAAGAGATGCGGTAAGTCCTTTCCGGATCGGTATACATATAAGGTGCACTGTAAGACCCACGACGGTGAAAAATGTTTCAGATGCAAATTATGCCCTTATGCGTCTATATCGCAGCGGCATTTAGACTCCCATCTGTTGATACATACTGATACAAAGCCGTTTGAGTGTAAGTTTTGTCGACAGTGTTTTAGACAGAAACAGCTTCTGCGGCGACACCAAAATCTCTATCACAATAAGGACTACGTTGCACCAAAACCACGGGCAAAAACCCATTCTTGTCCCGACTGCAAGCGTTCATTTAGTAGAAAAGGCAACCTTATGAGGCACATGGCAACTCACGATCTCGAACCAATGTCAGATGAAATGAAAAAAAAGATGATGATTGCTGTAGTGATTCGAAAGGAGACCGATGAAGGAAACTTAGAAGTTCTGAGCGACGTTGAGGAGGATGATGAGGAAGAAGGTTTCGAAGTTGAAGAAGAAGAAGGACAACTAGAAGATGGCGATGAAGAAGCAATGGAAGCATATATAGAAACAGCAGCATCAGATATCACAAATTTTGAGGAGATAATAATTAAGAAAGAGGAAGAGAGGGATTTAATAACCCTGGAAGGTATTGACGATCAGCAATACATGGTCGTGGAAATAATACAAAGCGACGATGAAAATGAAATAGCTTATGACCAGCAAGAGAAACTGATAAAACATGAGTTAGATGATGATTTTGTTATTTCAGGTAAAACAAAATTTATTAAAAAAAAATTATACAAGATTTATAATTTTTTATTCATAGAATTTACCGACGAAGGAGTCCATATTATTAAAGGAAGACAAAACCAACCAGCAGAAATGGACGATTGTTTTGGATTTAGTGTAAGCTAGTACTTATCTTGGCGATTTAAGTTTTTTTTTTAATTAACTTGAATTTTTCGTTTTATAGGATTCCGAAGAAATATTAGAAGAGTCTATAAGAAGTGATTCAGATCCACAAGACGATTGCAAAAATGATATTAAGTTGCTGGAAATCTTACAATAATTAAAAAGTGTTGTGTAAATATGTATTTATTTTTCTCAGGTTCATAGTGTTTTGAATTAAATTTTAGCTTTATTTTAAACTATTTAATAACAAAAAAAGTAAAAAAAAAATACACGCTGTTAAAATGATCAATTGAGCGAAATTTTATTGAAATAAACCATAAATATTAATTAAAGCTCGATTTTAATTATGCACAAAAATGAAGCACCCAAAATGAGTTCCAATATGCATCAGATGCAAAGTCATACGTTCTAAAATTAAACAGAAAGGGGCGTATTCATAGTCATTTTAGAGCTGTATCTAAGTTAAACATAGGTTTAGTTGAATTTTCGGACGTTGATTCTATTTTTTTTAAGTTTATCATTTCAAATTATTTGAAGCTATTTGGGTATTATACCAAGTAAATTATCTTTTGAAAATATAAAACCAACAATTTGTAATTAACATCGGTCTGTATTCATTGAGCCATAATTGCCCTTAACTGTAGTTTAGTTATACCTGGGTCTATCTGCGACTATTAATATGCCCCAAAGTGTTGACTAAGTAGCAAGCAAGTAGAACACATCCTTAACACATTAGAAGTTCAATCAATAATTTTATGGATGCTGGGGTGGAATCGGCTAAGGCGATAGTTATTTGTTGGTCATCAAAATAAATGCTTTTGCTCCACGTAAGGTGATTATCAAATTGACTACCAGTTTTTTGCTATAGTTTGTGGGTGACAGCTATTAAGGTGTCGTTTTCATACATTTTGCTTAATATTTTTGAAAAAAAATAAGTTGTGTTAGTTAAGCTCCACCATACATCGATAATAAAATGAAAAAAAGTGAAAAAAGTTATCAAAGTAAAAATAAAATATAACAGTATTGTTTGTATATATATATAGGTACTCCAAAGCAAAGTTTCTATGCGAACGAACGAGAAATTATAAAAAATTTTAATTGCTCAGGAAGAAACCAAGGAATCTAGGAAATATTCTGGAACATCCTTACCCAATGTACCTGCCTATGATACCTCAAATAATATTTGTTAAGTAAATAAAAAGAAACTCACAAAAAACGTTTGCTTTTCTAAAGCATTTTATTCAAATACCATACGAACAAATAAAGTGTTTAAAAAGAAAACAATTTTATTGGCAATCCATTTGCATTAAAGCGCCAGCTGGTCCCCTTGATGCTTTAGGGATGTTCGCCCAGAGCTTGACAAGGCATGTACCTAGTATTTCTCCAGCTAGTTTAAAAATTGTGTTTTGCTTTTTTTAAACGAGTTAAGCATCGTACTATCCCCTAACATTTTACTTAAGTTAAAATCACCAACTCTTTATTTTATCTTTTTAGTATCGTACTTTATCCAGAAATTTTGAGAAATTTTCTCCGGGTATAGGATGGACCCGAAGGTTCCAGGTTCGAGTCCTGCTGGTACTCCACTTTCTTTTTTTTTTTTGTAAATAATGAAGTTAAAATGATAAAAATATAAATATCGGGTACTTATTTAAAGCTCATGACGGGTTTCCATCAACATATAATTAATTTACAACGCATAAAAACAATAATTGTGTTCATCAAATTCAAACCCTACAAATGTTCTGCTTTTTTAATGATCAGTTTACGCAGAACAAAGAAAAGTTGATAATCAAAATTGATTATCAAATCAGCGACAGTCAACTATCGCCTTAGCCGATTCCATCCCTGTTATTTGAAAATCCAGGGAGGTTAAAAAAATGTTTTAGAAGTGATGATGTTCATCTCTCATATAATGAATGAATGAATCAATTCGGGGTTTGATGCACTGCGACCTTTGATCTATTGTGCCCCCATCTAGAGCTGAAAGAGATTGCTCACTTAAAGCTCATCCTCCAAATTTAGTTTTTTTATAAACTTAAGTATTTGGAGTATTTTCAGTGAGGGTAGGTCCCTATCCTCTATCTGGTGATTTTCCAGATATCTGCCTTTGATGCACAACTGCGTGGCATTTGCCTAATATGTGGTCAGGTGTTTCCTCCTGGATGTTGCAGAATCTACAAGTTGCACTGCTCGCTAAGCCGAGAATGCTGAGATGCCGTGTCCAGTGAGTAAACCTGTTATTATTCTTAGGCTGTTCCTGCTGAGATTAATGCAGGCTTTGTAGCGTTCTTGGTTGTAGTTCCCAAGTAGTAATTTGGCCTGCCTCAGTTTTGGGAGTTCTTTCCAAATTTTTGATCTTTTTGCCTCCTCTTCTGATTTGATATTGTTTTTGATCACATTTTCACCTAATCCGCAATAGGGCTCAGGCCCTGTTAGGGGGGTTGTTGCTCCTATTTTGGCTAGGGAGTCTGCCTCTTCATTACCATCGATACCTATGTGACCCGGTACCCAATGGAGTGAGACATTGTTGTTTTTTCCCAGTTCATTTAACCTCCGAAAGCATTCCCATACCAATTTTGAGCTAATGGCATAGGAGCTTAAAGCTTTAAGCGCGGCTTGGCTATCTGACATGATGGCAATGTTCCGATTAAGGTAGTTTCTTTCAAGGTTACGTTCTGCACATTTACCTATGGCGTTTACTTCCGCCTGGAAAATGCTTGTGGACTATCGGTACAGATAGTTTGGTTCTTGGCCCAAATATACCCGCCCCAGTCCCTTCAGACGTTCTTGATCCATCAGTATACCATTTGATGGCGTTTGCTTTAAGATCGTAGTTCGTTGTTTCGCCTACCCACTCTGCCTTGATACTTAACTCTGTTTGAACATTTTTCTCAAAGTTATATTTTTTTATCATGCCATCTCTTGGAATGTCAAGAAGGTTTGTTACTGTCGACCTGGAGATGCATTGCCTTTCTTTGTTACCTATGCATTTTCCGGTCCCAGGTCCCTCCTTGGCAAATCCCATAATTGCTCCCTGAGCAGTACTATCTATGACCACGTATAGTGGTGTAAGGTGAAGGATAACCTCCATAGCTGCTGTGGGGCAGGTTCGCATTGCCCCAGTTATGCATATGCATGCGGGCCGTTGGATTTTGTCTAGGGCATTCCTAGTTGTTTGTAGTTCGGTTCTTTTGTGCCATGCAACTGCATCATAGTGTACATCCATCTTAGGATACTTGGTTTGCAACCCCATGACTTGCCTGCAAGTCTCTTACATATCATTAGGGCTTTTGTGGCTTTCCCTAATTTCTAAGTGTTTATTCCAAAGAAGTTTGCTATCTAGTGTGATACCTAGGTATTTTACCTCCTTCTTTGTTTCAATGACTTTACCAGCTAAACTAATAGGTTTCATTCGCGGCAGAAGCCTTTTGTTTGTAAATGGTACGATAGTCGTTTTTGCAGGGTTAATATTTAGCCCTACAGATTGACACCATTTACTTGTGATTCTCAGTCCTCTTTGTAATATTTCACAGAGAGTTTCTTCGAACTTCCCAAGGGCTATTATTACGATGTCATCGGCAAAGCCAATGCAGCGTATGCCTTGAGAAGTAAGACTTTCTAATAGCTCATCCACTACAAGACTCAACAGCAAGGGTGACAGTACCCCTCCCTGCGGACAGCCTCTTGTTGTGGTGATTTTCTGGACACTTTGCCCTGTGTGTGCCTCTGCCATTCTTGTTCTCAGCATTTCACTAATCCATCTTGTTCTGGTGATGGGTACACACTTCCTTACTAGGGCTTTATTTACTGCATCATGAGAGGTGTTATCAAAAGCACCATCAATGTCTAGGAAGGCATATAGTGCAGTTTCTTTATTCAGAGCAGTTTCTGTGGATCTGCCTGCTGCTGTCGATTGTTAAGAGGCATTGGGCGAGTTCGTATCGCAGAAATCTGCGACAGATCTGCCGCATGTCTGCTTAGCTTCTGCGTATCGATTTTATTTTTCTTCTGCCCGCAGAAAGTAAGCAGGCGGCAGTTTTTGAAAAAAAAATTGTATTCGTAAACATCGCAGCGCATAAAATTATTTGTAAAAAAAAGCGATTATTAAACAAAAAAAAAAATTGTGAGATTAAATTTTCGCAAATTAAAAATTAAATTTGGAAACAAATATGCTATGATAGACAAATATCTTGATGATATGTGTATGTATGTACTTCAAATCCATTTCATATACAGGGTGGGCCAGATACAAGATTCTTTTTAAAAATGCAATAAAATCGGTCATTTACGGTTCCCAACAATTTCTCTCAATTCAAAGGGGTCAAATCGCAGCTCCGAGGCGGCCAATTGACATCGCAAAGACGGCTGATAACACGATTTTCAAATTTGGTGCGATCGATTGTGGTATAGGCTGTGTGGCATGGTACACCATCCTGCATGAACCAGAGGTTGTCCAAATCCATGTCTTTAATTTTAGTAAACAAAAAGTTGCTTAACATGGCTCTGTAACGACCATTGTTGACCGAAACGTTGTTCCCAGCCTCATTTTCGAAGAAAAATGGTACAATGATGACCCACCCTCTACCTACATATGTAAATGGTTTCCTGTTTTAATTTAATTTTTTTTTTCTGCAGAATGTTTTTTTTTTCTGCACAAACTGCCCGACGCCGACTTGATTTCTGCGTACTTTTGATGTTTACGAACGTAATTTGTTTTGCAGGCCTACTGAAGTCAGATTTCAATTTTTGTTTACGAACACAAACTTTTCAGATCTAAGTTAGTCAGACGATTACGAATTCGCCCATTGTATTTAGTACTTCTGATCTTATGAAGTTGTCAATTATTTTCTCCAAGTCTTCAGTAAAAAAGATGTAAGACTTATCGGCCTGAATGACTTTGGATGGGTTGTATCTTTTTTCCCCAATTTAGGAATAAAGATTACCTTGGCCCTTCTCCATAGACTTGGTATATACCCAAGTGCTATGCTACTACGAAGTATACTAATTAATTGGGGCATAAGTTCCTCTTTACCTTTTTGTAAAAGAGCTAGAAAGATACCATCCACCCCCGGTGACTTAAAGGGTTGAAAGGTGCTTAACGCCCAATCAAGCCTTTTGCTTGAGCAGATAGTTTTAGCTATCTTCCAGGCTTCCCGGTTGGGTTTGAACGGTATCCTCTCTATTATATCCCCTACCATTGGCAGACTTCCTGGAAAGTGAGTGTTTAGCAAAAGGGAAGACCTCTGCTCCTCACTTTTAGTGAAGCTGCCATCAGGGTAACGAAGTGCTAAGGAAGTTATTGATTTTTCTTTCGCTAATACTTTATGTAGTCTAGCCGCTACAGGGGTAGATGCAATTCCCTCACAGAAAATTGCAAAACTTTTTCTTATTTCCCCATTATATTTGGTCAACTCTGCAGAGTAGTTAAACCACTCTTCAGTTCTTTTTGCCTCATTGAAGAGTTTTCTTACCTTGGATCTTAGTTTCGATAGATTGTTGTTCCACCATGGAGCATATTTATGCTTCTTAATGGTTTTAAAGGGACAACTGAGTTCATATGCCTTATTGATTGCCCCACTCAACTCATTAACTATCTGTTCTAATTCAAGGTTACTGTTTGTTGTTCTAACTGAACCTATTTTCTCAAGGTTTGTCTTGAGAATGTTTTTGTAAAGATTCCAGTTTGTTTTCTTTGGGTTCCTTCCAGAGAAATTTTCTGTTAAAAGGCCTTCTAAGGTAAACAAGATTATTCTGTGATCAGACATTGTTGGTTCATTGGAGACTCTCCAATCCCTTACTAAGCTGCTTAAGTCCGGGGTACCGAGCGTTAAGTCTAATGCTTCTTCTCTAGTTCTAGTTACAAAAGTGGGGGTATTTCCCACGTTAAATATATCTAGATTTTTTCCGATAATAAAGTCTAAAAGGTACTCACCCCTTCGGTTGATATCGGTACTACCCCATGTTGTATGGTGGGCGTTTGCATCGCACCCCACCAACAACGGTAGTTTCCTAGTGTTGCAGTAGTCCACAAGCCTTTGCACCTCCAGAGGTGGTCTTCATCACCTGGGAAGTAGGCTGATGCCACAACCATTGTGCAGAAGCTGCCCTCTATGTCGATCTGAGCCTGGATTGGAACTATATCCTGCGTCATAAATTCTGAAAGACAAATAAATTTTATATTATTTCTTATTTTTATGCATGTTCTGGGAGAGTCTTGTCTCGTGTCCCAGATAAGTGTAGAGTCCTTACTTGTTAGGTCTCTTACTTGACCCCCGTAAATCCAGGGTTCTTGAATCAGTACTAGCCTCAGGTTTTCCACCATAAACTTCCTTACTATAACGGCTGATGCCGCCTTAGCACGGTGAACGTTTACTTGGGCTACCCTGGTACTGATCCCACGTCGTATCATTTTTGGTCTTATTTGGAGGCAAGGGCCTCCTCAATACTGATAACCAGTAGCTGTCCCTTTCCATCCGGTTTACTCTTTACTATTCTTCAGGCTTGGACAGCTAATCCTTCATTCTGTGCCTGGATTAGAGCTAATGACTTTTTGTCTTCTTGTCCCATGCTTCTGGGAAGGAAAACTGTAATGTTGTGCATTTTGGGAATGTCATCTCCCAGACAAGCCGCCAGTGCAGTTTCCTTCCAAGTGCTTAACTTTTGCCATCACAGTCGACAAATAACAGGCCATTGAACTTGAGTTTGTGTTCTCATCCAATGGACATCTCTTCAATTATTGCCTCTTTTAGTATCGTCAATTCTTCGGAACTGAGAGTCTCTTGAGGGTACCTCTTGGGCAGGACAGCAATTCGAACACTTTGGGCTGCCTTTGCATAGGACGTTGGCCTATGTTCATTGCCTTTTTTATTTTCTGTGTTTTGTCCCGCCTTTGCAGTGGCTAGCATCCTCGGTTTTTTAACCTCTTGCCTTAGGGGAGGAGTTAAATGGTTGCTTTTCCTCCGCTGTTGTTTGCTGCCTTTCTTTCGTTCACTTTCTTCCTGGCTTCCTTGGGGGTCATTCCTTCGTTTAGGAACCGGAAGTACCATTTAGTTCCCGCTCCACTAAGTCCTTTCCTAAACGAGTCATCCAGATCACCTGGTACACTACGTTTTGGAAGAGGAAGAGTTTGACGGTCTTGTTTTGTCGGTGGTATTTTCGGTGGTTTCGGTGGTTTCGACTTCTCTATCTTTTCGATAGTGCCATCTTTGGCCATGGGCACAGACACATCGCTCACTTGACCGCGAGGTTTACTCTCTTGGGTCGTGGCCACTGTGGTCCTTGACCAATGGACGACGGTCCTTCTTCTGCCCGGTGTAGTACAGTCCTAGAGGGCGGCCTCTTGAGGTACTTACTACAACCCGGTCTCGGATTTTCACCATGGAGGATTCTCTCCATGCGGTCCGCATACTCACTCGCGGTGACATCCCGCGGAGTGTTAAATTTGTTGTGGTTTTTGTTGTTTTTCTGTTTAATTTGCTTCATAATTTTGTTCCCACGAGTAAATAGAGAAGGGTTGGTCCCCCATATCAGAGCTCCGCATGATATGGTAAGGTCATAGTTACTCTTTGATTCGACCTGGTTTCAAAGAGGTACCGTTAGAATACAGCCGGTATACCCCTGGCTGCAAACCGTCCAATGTGCACGGTCCACTTTACACCCTGGATTAGGAGGGGCTTAGTCTTAGTCGTAACTCCTCAAAATCACTACCGCTTTTGGTGGTACCAAACTACGGCGGGTCAGATGAATCTTTGAAACTTAAGCCTCCGCACCCGACAAGGTGCCTGCCACGCGAAGGTCTCATATAATAAAAGTACCTATGTGTTCTAAGCAGTCAGTGATACAGATGTTTTCTGTTTATCTTGTTCTTTCATATCCTTCTATTTCATCTTACTAATGCAGAGCGTTTAGTTGAAATTATTTTAGGTACATACATTTTTATTATAATTGTGAAGAATTGTCAAAAAGGTTCATTTTTGAAATGTAGGCTAACGATGTTTACATTTATTAAAATAATTATTTATATTTTTTCTGTTATCATTTTCACAATGAAACAATATTTATAAATTTTCTTTTGATTTATTTTAACATCCCCATGAATCGTTGAAAACAAAGCAATGTAACTTTGTTTCATTGCCACAAATAGTGACCAAAAAAGCCGAAGGAAGAATAAACATCTTATTCATCAATAAATATTTAAAACCAATTTATTCAAATCACTCATTAAAGTTTACTTGTTATTGTAAGTTCGGACAGTCAGTCACTGTGACTACTCCATTAAGCAGCTTTTATTTTATTTTTGTAAAGGGTCACTGAAACATATTAGCCATGTTTTTTGAAAGTTCAGATAGAATTGTTGAAAAAAAGGACATCCGAGCTTGGCAATGTCATGGAAGCAAAAAAGACCATCACTATTACGAAATTCTCAAAACGCCATCACTAACCTTTCATCTTTGTCGCAAGCATACAAACAAAACTTAATATCCATGATTCATTAAATTCAAAAAGGAATCTAATAAAGAAAATGTAAAATAAACACAGAAAACTCAGTTTTAATTCACTAATCAGGAAAAAATTCATTTCTAAAACAATAGGTATGGTCGTCCATTTATTTTTTAATTTTAATAATTTGAAGTTTCCATACAAAATATCGATAACAAATTCATAATTCATGTCGGTAATACAGTTTTTATCGGAACTTAAGTTAAAGAACAGAAAATTATCTGGACTTTAGCTAAGTTCGTCATACGGACTTCCGTTGTTTTTGTATTTTACATGTAAATTGCTAAGTACAGATGTTGTCTTTATTGAAAATTCTATCTGAACCTGCAAAAAAACACGGCTATTATTATCTTAAAACCGATTTAAAAAAAAAACATGGACAGTCTTAAGTGTACTGTTAGCTGAATTGTTTTGGAGCTTTCAATAAAAACACACGTTTTCAAATTGGATAAGTTATTTTGATAAAAAAAAGAAAATGTAACATATGTTTGTACATTTTCTAATCTAATGACGTTGAAATTTATTTTAAAGTGTACCACAGAATCAGTCAATTGCAAACAAATACTTGTACGTCAATAATCCTTTCGATTACCATAACTATAATTTAGGAACTCTGATTACGGTGGATTTTATTGCTGACCTTGATTGATTTCAAATATGGTTACAAATTATAATTTACCCATCTATTTTTATGTTTGATCCTCGACCCATAAGTAAGATATACTTACATATGTATTTAGTCAATATTAACTTTAAAGGTCTTTCAAGTTTTTTGAGCTATATTTTTATATAAATTCGGGAGTCATCTATTTTTAGTCAGCACATTAAATTAAAGTAAACAGGCAGGATCTGTGTCCCACGCGCTGATTTCATGATAGCTAATCCATTAAGCTGCCACACCAAAGGCACATACCTATTAAAATGTACCTACAGACCTATACATACATATGTATGTATACCTACTTATAAATCGATCGATGTGCTTACTTTTGTTATGCTCGATCTTTGATGATATGAATATATCAACATAGAAATACAGTGCGAGAGCTGACAAAAGACATACATACATATGTATAACAACACACCCTGCGTCAAAAGTTTGCACCACATATTAATTTAAATCTTTCGTCATTTTTTGGTTCCAGAATCAATTATATTTTTGATTATTTTTGATTGTTTGTACATTAGGGTGAATCAGCGCCCAATGGTGACTAATTTATTCCAATTTATTCAGATTTTAATTTTTGCGCTCTATTGGCACCGTTAGCAGTTAATTATAAAATACGCTATTTTTGATTCTGTAATAAGGTCACTCGGTTACCGACGCTAGGGTACACTGTTTGATATCAGACAGAAAAATAAAGTCTTACGGGAGGGGGATTCTTAATTTTAATGGTTGCCTTTAACTCAGATAGTTAAAAATGACAGCTTTCGGAGACAAAAATTAGATTCAAATTGAAAATGTTGTCAAAAAATATAGAAAAAATGTTATTTGGACTTTTTCTCAGTATTGTACGTAATTATTTCACATTTTCATTAATTTCTAGTTGAATTTAAAAAAGAATTAATTTATACACCCCTGTTCTGATTTTCGTTCGAATTACAAAACCGAACGTTTTCGAATTCTTGTAGTTCTGTTTTCCGTATTATTTGACGTTTTACGTTTTTTAGGGTGTTCTAAAAAACAGACGGATCTGCAAAACGCCAATTAATTGACATTTTCAATTCGGTTGTGTTTTTGGTGGCGAAAACAGATACGGTGGAACAAAAATGTAAGTTTTTATTGTTTTTAAATAAAAATAAATGAGACTTAGTGGAAAGCATACCACACAGCAACAATTTGCGATGTGAGTTGCATTAATGGACAAGTATCCTGACCTTGGAAGAAGGTGGGTTAAGACAGACAACAAGTAAGACAAAAAGTAAACAATTGGCCTCGAAATTGTTGTGCATTTTATTACATTTTTGCTTGAATTTTAAAGGTGTGGTCGGACTACAAAGTTTTTATTAAAAAGAAGCTGATTCAACACTAAAAAGAAGTAGGTAGATGCGATCGGTGGTGGTGGCGAATGCAACCAATTATATCTGACCACCTTCCACCTTCAGCGAAAAACCTTAGGCAGGCGGATAACTTTGTCATTGGGGTGAGAGATCCTACAGAGTTCCAACGATTTTGAAATTCATCTTATATGTATTTAAATGATTCTTTGTTCAATCTGAACGCCTTAATGAATCTTTAACAAGTAAAAATAAAGTTTGAATAAGAGTTGCTTCATATTAGTCATGCAACTGAATTATTACAAATTTGTTTTCCATAAGGGATTCGAATGGTCCCTTAGCCTTCTACGATACCTTCGCGTTGCAAGGAGAGCATTTCGCCTTTCTATTGTTTCGTCATCCAAACTGGTACATCCATTTTCTAAATATTGTAAAATGATCTAACTTCGTGTAAGATAATGGGAATGGATTAATTAACCGATTTAAACCAACACATGAACTGAACAGTAATCAAACTTTTTAATTAGGTAGGTACTTTAATTTAAGAAATTTAATAATTTAAAAATTGAAACTTGTTTGACATCTTCACAGCATTTCGCAAACTTAATTCGACTGGAAATCAGAACAAACTTTTCGCACGGATTTAATTTTCGTTTCCGTTTTTAAATTTGGTCGGAAATCAGAACAGTCGTGATAGATTTAATTTTTGAGAAAATTAGAAAACATTTGTTTTTTAAATTGCCTCTCCTGTGTAAACGAGGGGAAATAGACACCTCCTTTAGTATATTTTTTTTTTATCTGGCACCAAAAACTTACGAAAAATATTTTATTTGTACATTTTGGTTCAAACTTTGGATGGCGGGTGTACATGCATACTTAGGTTAAATGTTGATATTAAATATGGTGGGAAGTAATCGTTCGGCATATCTTATCGGAGTAGCAGACGTTCTTTAATTGAGTATTGAGAGCGTCTACAGGCACCGTTTGTCCTATCGGTGTGGATTAAGTGGGAAAGTGCACTTGTCAATAATGATCAGTTCTTACATATTACTTTTAGTTGATTTATTACAACGAAACTTTGTGCACGACTTTCTTACAAAAAGTATAGTGTCTCCGTATAGTTTTATAATTATTGTCTAAACGTTTTTAAGTTTTGTTTTGAAATAAAATTATGAGTATCTCTTTCATTGGTTTTGCGGATCACAATTATATTGTAAGTGTGTGAAGTGTGAAGATTGATGTGATAGAACGGGCCCGGGTTCATATTAGAGATTCCTATTAGATGATCATCTTGGTTGGTTAAGACAACCCTTATCAGCTTTAAATAGATGGAGTAAAATATAATTATATTTCCTAAGACCGAAGTGTGCCAATATTCATAAGCGTGGAGCTGTAACTAAACCGGTTTCTAGGCTTCACATAAGATACCTTCTGCAAAAATGAGAGGTAAATTAACCGTTTGTCAAAATTAATTTGTTTTTAATTGTTTTCTTTTATAAATCATATGGCTCGATCGGTTAGGCATAGGATCGATCTTTTAAACTTCTCCCACTCAGTAGCATTCCTTTTCGAAAGAAAGAATTATACCTAGTTACAAATTTAAGTTTTAGGCTTTTATTTTAGATTAGTTAACGCCAGTAATTGGAGATCGGTGATGTCGGGACGGGAGACCGTTTGAAAAGATGGGAGAAACCTAGTACATCGATAATTGTTTGTGTCCATGAACAAAAAAATCAGTTTTATACCTTTTTTATTCCAACTACCTACAGTTAGAGAAATTCATAAATAGATATGTACCGATTAGAGCTCTTAATTCTGACCGGGTAATACCAGAAATGTCCAAGTACTCGGGTACCTGAGCAGCCGCATAGACAGGGTGCCCGGGTGTCAAGAGTTCTAATACCCATACTTACTGCCATCAAATAAATTAAATAATACTTTCCCTTTAAAAAGAATGTCCCTAAGTAATAAAAGAATTTAGAGTCGAATTTATCATAAAGTCGAGTTTAGCCCATACAAAAAGATTAATCTAAACTAGATTCGACTCTCAATTCGTTTATTACTTAGAGCAAATCATTTTTAAATTCTGTTGAAATGTTGTAAATTATTTGCCTATTAGGTAAAAAGCGCATATTTGAATCTGACCAGTTTCAACACACCCAGCTCAGATGTCAAAAAACTTGTGTCTAAAATCCGACCCTCGATCTTTCGATACTGGTTGTATCTAAATGGGTTAATAGAAATAGGTTTGGTTACCGACATTTTTTTCTGTGATTATGCCTTATAAACATCTCAGAATTCAAAATTGCAGTTTTCAAAGATAAGTTTCGATAACTACATAAATATGACGTATAACTGGTGCTTATACATAGGTACATACATATTTGTATATGTACAAAAACCATAACATCATCTTATATGTTTCTGTGTTAATAGTTAGATAGATGCCTAGATACTTAATTTTAAAAATTAATGTAAAGCTATGTACTTCAAGTACAGTGCAAGAGAGGAGCAAGTATGAGTAAGAAATAACGACCAACTGGCGTTTTTTAAAATAAATATTTAGATATGGTTCAGCAGTCAAGTACTATAGCCTTGAACTTGAATTAAAAAGAAGCCAAATAATCTTGTAAGCCTCAGAGTTATACAAATAAATGATATAAAAAGAAAACATTTATTTGATCGAAAACGAAGTTCCAGACTTCCTGGTTTCGTTTAAAACGTGTCGAACAGGTCGTACACACAGTCCACACTTGCAAGTTCCACATAATCATAATAAGTAATAATGTTCGCCTTAACATTAATAAAGGTTGATTACATAGAGTACCTACCTACTTATAATATCTAGAGAAATAAACTCCTGAAATAACAGCAAATTAAATTTAAATTAAAAGATAACAAATACTGTTTCGTTTATTTGCTAAAAAGGAAGGGAAATGGAATCAATTCAATTCGTTAGTGCGTGTGCCCGTACAAATTCAAATAAGAGTTGTTTATTATATTTTTTAAATTTAAAGCCTAGTACTCACCTCTGTGTGAAATGAAAAATAAAAACCGTTTAAAATTCACGTGAATGGTGAATAATCATTATGAAGCCATAATTAATTCTCCACGTGAATTTTTAGTCCTCAGTTTGCCAATTTTAAATACTCACTTTGGATGAACAAAATAATTTGATTTATTTGATAGCTCGACAGAATCTTGAAATACTTAAGACTATTTTAATTCCATAGTTATGGTTATGGCTTGTCAGTAATACTAAATATTCTAAAATAAAAGATCGTAAGACCCAAAATAATTCTTTAGGCTTTTTTATTCAATTAAAACAACTTTTATTTTAATTTATTGACAAATGTCACACTTTTCCACACTTTTATTCTTTTTTCCTAGTGGTCGTAGGTACGTTAGGAAATGAAAAATATGAAATGAAATTAATTTTGAACCGGTTCAAATTTCGCTCTAACATTTTGGGTACTCAGTTCTCGATATGAATTTCATTTTTCATCGTTGTGAAATAAATATCATCCTTTAAGCCTAGTACTCACCTCTGAGTGAAATGAAAAATAAAAGCGGTTTGAAATTCACGTGAATAAGCTTTGTGAAACCATATTTAAGTATCCACGTGAATTTTCAGTCCTCAGATTGAAAATTTTTAGTACTCACTTTGAATGAAAAAATAATTTGATTTGTATGACAGTTTAACAGAATCTTGAAGTGCTTGAGAAGACTATTTTAATTCCATAGTCTGGTTTTTGGCTTGTCGGTAGCACTTAATATTCATAAATAAACGATCATAAGGTCCAAAATAATTCTTTAGGCTTTTTTATTCAATTATTTTAATTTACACTTTTAATAACACTTTTCCACAACTCTATTATTTTTTCCTAGTGGTCGTACGTTAGGAAATGAAAATTATGAAATGAAATTAATTTTGAACCGGTTCATATTTCGCTCTCACATTTTGGGTACTCAGCTCTCGTTATGAATTTCATCGTTGTGAAATATGTGTCACTTTTATATAGAAATTTCATTTTCACTTGAACTTAATACTAGGCTTAAGCCAAGTACTCACCTCTTTGTGAAATGAAAAATTAATGCGGTTCAAATTCACGTGAATATTCATTATGAAACCATAATTGATTCTCCACGTGAATTTTCAGTCCTCAGTTTTCTAATATTTGATACTCAGTTTGAATGAAAAAAAATATTGATTTTTATGACTGTCAATTTGGAAGAATTTTTAGTAAAAAAAATAACGGAAACTGTTTTGACCTCACAGTTTGTTGATTTTGGCCTGTCGGTTGCACTGGCGATTCCAAAATAAATTATTGTTAGATCCAAAATAATTTTATTAGCAGCAAAATAAATTCATAGACAAATGTCAAACTTTTTCACACTTTTATTTGTTTTTCCTAAAGGTCGTACATTGGGAAATGAAAATTAAGAAATGAAATTGATTTTGAACCGGTTCACATTTCATTTTCAAATTTGGGAACTCACTTCTCGTTTTGAATTCCATCGCAGTTAAATAAGTGTCACTTTTATATAGGAATTTCATTTACACTCGAGCTGAGTACTAGGCTTAAACGGATAATCTTTATTTCTGTGTTTCCCTTTTACCCAATTTATAGGACGAAAGAGAACGAACTAATTGAGTCTGGTCTCTAGTCAGTGGCGTAGATGCACTCTTTGGTCCCCGTACCAAGAATTCATATAGGCCCCTAATGCCACATTCGAGACCAAATTAAAATTCCAACGTTTTTATAGCTTGAGAAGAAACTAGACATTAGAATTAAATGAATTTCAAAAAAAATATAGTATATTAATTTTTAGTCTTGATTCTTGAAGTTTATGAATGAAATTGTATTAGTATGATACTAGTTAAAAAGTATTTAAAATTTAGAAAATTTCAGTAAATTGTTAAAAAATTAGAAAAATTTTAAGTAGTATCATACTAAAACCTTAATAATAGGCTGTTTAAAATTTGTCGCCATTGTTTTTAAGTAAGATTAATTACTCATTAATTACACATGCTTACAAAATTAACATTTTTTTACTAGTGTTTGCTTTTCATGCACTGATTTCAGATATTCCAGTTTAAACATGAAAATAACCGTTTTTTATTATACAGGGTGTCCCTTAATTCGACAAGAGTATTTTAGGGTATGATTCTGGGGTATATTCTAAGAAAACAATTGGTCTACAGTTAGGGCCTATCTCCAATTTTGATATCATTTATCGGGAATTTAAGAAAAGTTTTACTTTGGGGTACCCTGATCCATGTTACCGGTAATTGCGCCGTAAGTACTTATGATAGAAACTTCATTTAGGCCTTTATTTTTAGAAGGAATACCAGCCTTTGTAATTGCGTTTAAATAAATTTGATACCTTGTCTCAGTCTTAAGATATCCAGTTATTTTATATATCCATGCTAATCTTTTGATTTTGGGGTCAATTTTCTCCAAAAAATGCGTAATCAACATAATGTTTTAATAATTTTTTTGAATGTACGTAACAATACTTAAAATAAAAATCGGAAACAAGTTCGCCAGAAAACCCATAGATTTTATGATAATTTGGAAAAACAGCGGCAGGTAAAATTTAAAAAAAAATTTTTTTTTAGCCTTAAGCTCGAAAAGGTATAAATAAAAAATGATATGTATGGTTATCCAGTCCTCTTTGATTTTGTGAATGCTAGAGCCCGTTTTCGTATTTCAATACTTACTTTACTTTTGATGGCGCTCACAGCCCAGGATGGGCTTCGGCCTCAACTAACAAGCCCCTCCAGCCAGCTCTGTCCCTAGCTAGCCGCTTCCAGTTGCGCACACCGAGTGCTTTGATGTCGTCATTCACTTGATTGCGCCACCTGTTACGGGTTCTTCCTCTGCTGCGTACCCCATCGGGGTTGGATTCGAAGACTCGTCGGGCAGGTGCGTTGCTGTCCATACGCTCCACGTGCCCCAGCCATCTAAGCCGCTGTATTTTCAGCTTTTTGACCAGGTCAACGTCGCTGTATAGCCCGTATAGCTCGTCGTTGAATCTTCTCCTCCATACTCCTTCGATACACACCGGACCGAAAATCACACGAAGAATCTTCCTCTCAAAGCACCCTAGCAGATTTTTATCCGAATCTTTCAGTGTCCATGCTTCTGACCCATAAAGCAGGACCGGGATGATTAGGGTTTTGTATAAAGTCTCCTTGGTTCTCTGAGAGAGGGCCTTACTACTTAAATGCCTTCTTAGACCGAAGAAACAGCGGTTGGCAAGAGTAATTCTTCGCTTGATCTCTGCACTGATGTCATTCTGCGATGTAATAGTGGAGCCCAGGTAGACAAAGTCCTTGACAACTTCGAAGTTATATCTGTCCATCGTGATATTTTGCCCGAGTCGACGATGTTGAGATTCCTCTCTCGATGACAGCATATACTTCGTCTTGTCCTCATTAACCGCCAATCCCATTCTAGCCGCCTCCGATTCAATGCTCGCAAATGCCCCTGCCACAGCTCGCTTCGTTCTGCCGACAATGTCTATGTCATCCGCATATGCAAGCAATTGAACGGACTTTTGATAGATTGTACCGCTGGTGTTGACATGTGCGTTGCGTACAATGGCTTCAAGAACGATGTTGAATAGGTTGCATGATAACGCGTCGCCTTGCCTCAATCCTTTCTCAACATCAAAGGAATCGGTGGTGTTCTTACCAATTTTGACGGAGCAGCGAGATTTCTCCATCGTCATCCTGCACAAGCGGACGAGTTTGGCAGGGATGCCGAGACTCGACATGGCTCTGTATAATTCGTCCCTTTTCACGCTATCATACGCGACTTTAAAATCGATAAAAAGGTGGTGTGTATCGATCTGGAATTCCCGGGATTTTTCTAAAATCTGTCGGAGTGTGAACATTTGATCGACGGTTGACTTGCCTGGCCTAAAACCGCACTGATAAGGGCCGATCAGATCGTTGACAAAAGGTTTTAAGCGGTCACACAGGATGGCCGACAAGATTTTATAAGCGACGTTTAGGAGACTAATTCCTCTGTAGTTGGTACATTTCAGAACATCTCCCTTTTTATGGATGGGGCACACTATACCGAGGTTCCATTCATCGGGCATACTTTCCTCCGACCAAATTTTGCAGATGAGCTGGTGTATGCTCCTAGCCAATTCATCTCCCGCTGATTTAAATAGTTCGGCTTGTAAGCCATCCGCACCTGCAGCCTTGTACGACTTAAGTTTGGATATCGCCAGCCGAACTTCGGTTAGGTCGGGTGGACGGAACTCTTGGCCATCATCGTCCAAGTTGAATGGAGCGTTCTGCCTATTAGCGGCATCTTGGCTGTCTTCGCCATTAAGCAGTCTAGAGAAGTGTTCTTTCCAGATCCTCAGCACTGACTGTGTGTCTACTACCATATTCCCACTCTCATCTCGGCAGGCTTCCGTTCTAGCCTTGAATCCTTGGGTGGATCGCTTCACCCTCTGATAAAATTTTCGAACATCTCCCCTACCGCTACAACCCTCAATAGACTCTACCGCCCGCTTCTCGTGCTCTCTCTTTTTCCTCCTGAGAAGTCGGCGTTCCTCTTTTCGTTTCAGCCCGTAGAGCTCCCGGGCCACTCTCTCAGCAGCTCTTGTTCGAGTCTGCAGCATTGCCTGGTAGGCCTCATCCTTAGCTGCATGCGCTAGCCGGCACTCCTCATCGAACCAGGGGTTTCGTTGTATTCGCCTAGTGAAACCCAGCACATCAGAGGCGGCACTTCTAATGGCTTGTTGACAGTGTTCCCACTGGTCCTCTGCACTTGATGCTGGTAGCGGACCTCCTGAGAGATTAAGAGTTACGTGGTCTGCAAAAGTTCTGGCAGTCTCTTGCGATTTAAGCTTCTCGACATCGAATCTTTTCACAGCATCTGCTCTGCGTTGTCGCGTCATGGATATCCGCATACGTAGTCTAGCTACCACCAGGTAGTGATCCGAGTCAATGTTGGCCCCTCGGAACGTTCGGACGTCCAAGATACTGGAAGCATGTCTCGCGTCTATCGCAACGTGGTCGATTTGGTTGACGGTTACTTGATCACGGGACCGCCAAGTCCCCTTGTGTATATTATGGTGTGGGAAGTAGGTGCTTGAGATGATGACATTTCGCCCCGCCGCAAAGTCTGCCAGCCTGTGTCCGTTGCCGGAAGTTTCGTCGTGTAGGCTGTGTCCTCCGACTATCGAACCAAAGATGCCCTCCTTTCCGAATCTTGCGTTGAAGTCACCAAGAATGATCTTCACGTCGTACTTCGGGCACATATCATACGTTGTCTCCAAGAGATCGTAGAATGCTTCTTTGGTTGAGTCTTCTCTCCTTTCATGGGGGGCGTGAACACAAATCAGCGAAATGTTCTTAAATTTGCCTTTGATGCGGATTGTGACCAGGCGCTCGCTTACACTTCGGAAGTCCAAGACTTCTTGCCTAAGTCTTCCCCTTATCACAAAACCACAACCCAAGAGCCGCTGACCCTGTTCCTTCAAGCACCCGCCGTCGCACTTCCTGGATGGCTGTTACGTCAGCCTTTAGCCTGTCCAGGTTCTCCACTAATTGTTCGGCTGCACGTGTTCTGTATAAGGACAGGACGTTCCACGTGCAGATCCGAAATTCATTGTCCTTGTTTCGTTTGCTGGGGTCGTCAACTTTAAAATCATCCATATCCGAGGCTTGTTGTTGTTTCGGAACAACTTTTTTTACGTGGTAGGGAAGTTACCCCGACGCACAACCCCCGACCCGGAGGACCAGACCCTTCGTATAACTCCAAGGGTAGGGAGCCGGATAAACCGCTCCTTATAGGCCTGAGCTACAAATATGTCGTAGTAGCCCATATAAGGTGTTCACTAAGTAGTTCAACCTAACTGGAACTGTAGACGCCACCGTTGATTCCATCTAGAGAATTCGTCCGCTGCCGCCTCGATGAAAGGAGAAGTGCCTTAGTGGGAACACTCCTCCCCCCCTCTCTCGTTGGCTGTCCCCAACAGCTTTCCACGGGGATTTAAACCCCGTCTCCAGCTGAGGTACTAGACACCCGATGTTCACCACGTGGAGGTGAGAGTAGGAGTTGGTAGACAGAGGTGGATTTTGAGAAAAACCTGTGGACGCTTGTGTCCTCTTGAATGCACATAACTACCCTTTTGAACATCTTTCGTATTTCAATGATATTGATATTAATGATCCTTGCTACTGCCTCACTTCTGAGGACGCTTTGAGCATGCGCTCTTCTAATTCACTTTAAGTTGCTGTTTTTGTTGAAAAAATGATTGATTTCATTCTTCCCCATTCAATAACATCCAATATTGTAGGGTCAGGTGATCTTAAAGGCCATTGAACTGCTTTAACTTTTTCCTATCTAACGATTACCGCTTACTCTTCATCTTGTCAATTTTAAACCTCTCGAGCAAAGTGGGCGGAAGCACCACCAAGTTATGAATAAGATGAAGCTAGTTGAACCTATGGAATGTCCTTCAATAGTTCTGATAAATCATTTTGCAACAACTGCAGACAGTTTGTAGAATTCAACTTAAGTGGCTACTACTATTGCATTTTTTCTAACCAAGGAATGTCAAATAACTGTTTTAGTAAACAACATACTTAAAAAATTATCTAAAACCACACAAGTAATTTGTATTCATAGCTTTTCGAGCTTAAAGCTAAAAAAACATTTTTTTTTTAATTTTACCTGCCGCTGTTTTTCCAAATTATCATAAAATCTATGGGTTTTTCGGCAAACTTCTAACTGAATTTTATTTTTATTATTGTTACATACATTCAAAAAAATTATTAAAACATCATGCTGATTACGCATTTTTTGGAGAAAATTGACCCCAAAGTCAAAAAATTAGCATGGGCAGGAAAAATGGAACAGGCTAAAAACTGAATATCTTAAGACTTAGAAAAGATGTCAAATTTATTTAAAAGACTGGTATTTCTTCTAAAAATAAAGGCCTAAACGAAGTTTCTGTCGTAAGTACATACGGCGCAATTACCGATAACATGGATCAGGGTACCCCAAAGAAAGACTTTTCTTTATTCCCGATAAATGATATCAAAATTGGAGATAGGACCTTACTGTAGAACAATTTTTTTTTTTAGAATATACCCCAGAATCATACCCTAAAATACTCTTGACGAATTAAGGGACTCGTAATGGCATAAGAAACTCTTCGTGTGAAACTACTAGAGTCTCCACTTATTAAAAACACAGGTCTTCCTCTTCACTGTAAGCCTGAGGTTACAAAACGTTTTGGGGCAAAGTAAAGAAAAAGAAAGAAAAAAAAGTAAAGTAAAGTAAAGTAAAGTAAAGTAAAGTAAAGTAAAGTAAAGTAAAGTAAAGTAAAGTAAAGTAAAAGAATTTTTTTTGCCAACCAATAAATTAGTTTTCCGAACTTAGTTGCTCTCGAGCTGCCAAATATTATCTACCTTTACAGATTTTGCTGTGGAAAACAATTTATCATTGAATTTGATGACAATTTGATTTGATATACCAGTTTTTTCAAGAGGAAAGTAGGAGCAAGCAACACATTTTGAAAAATTACGGGGGTGGGGGATCAGACCCCTGTGATCCCCCTGGCTACGACCTTGGATCAGATGTTCGTACTGTCAAAGCTTATTAATTTGTTATACTACACAAAAAGCTTCAAATACATATACATGATAAACTACAAAAAATAGAATCAACGTTCGAAAATAAAATTAAACCTGTATATGTCGATACCTTAATGCACACATCCATTTTTATGGTGTTTTGAGATATTGGTACCAATAGAAAGGTGAGAATCAATATTTTTATATGCACACACGTCCTTTGTCCAACACAAGTCCTTAATTGCTTAAATTTGCAATAAAGGCAAATGTTCTATGTCCACCCTTGCATTATTGGAAAGAAGAAGAAGGTTCTATGTCCAACATTTTGTGCTATGTCCATTTTATATTTCGCATTTTGTGCTATGTCCGAACATGGCACTTTTCTGCACTTTATTTTCTGGATCGAAAGAAGGCGATGAACCAATTGCTTATAAGTAATAACAATAACCACTTAAATGTATAAAAGAACTAGAAATAAAAGAAAAGGTAGGCCGGTAACTAATATCACTCCATCTGAAAAAAGTGACGAAAATTAAAGATTTTCTTGCTCAGTTTCCAAAGATTCCTTCTCACTATTTCCGGCAGCGAAGTTCCAGATTGTATCTTGCACCAGACCTCTCAATTGAAAAACTATTTTCTCTTTATAAGGAAAATAATGAGACAGAGGCTGTGAACAGCTGTGTTGTTTCTACGACTTTTCAAAGAGTATGAGCCACCATTTGCAATTTTTAAACCCAAAAAAGACCAGTGTTCTATTTGCAATAAAGCAGAACGTATGAACTCTAAGGACACGGAACATGTGTGTCGGCGGGTAATAAGTTAACGGGTTCGGAACTAAATTGTGTTCTATGTCCTATTTGAACAACTGGCATCGTGCACAAAAGTGCTGTGTCCATACTTTTTTTTATTCTATATTGAAATAATTGAAAATCGGTTAAAGCATAATTTATTTTTCATTTTTATACTTTTACAGAGGTATCAAACCTTAACGTACTTGAATATCAAAGCCAATTGAGCTGTACTAGTAGAGTTATGCACGTACCAAAACTTTACTTTGAGTTTCCCAAAAACATCTAAAATGGACATAGCACATGTATGCTCTAAGGTATCGATGCTTAACTTACACACATTTTAAAAATGACTATGACTACAACCAATGCATTTAAAATTTGTATCTAATATTTTTTTTACAAAGACAAAATCAGTTGTTTTTTATTTTTTACTTTTTTCCAGATTTTTTTTGTAATAAATCAAAAAATTTCAAAATTGTTACTTTTAGTCCAGTAACCTTGTCGTTTGTATGGAAGGCAACGTTTGCGTCAAATCTGTTATTTCTGATTTTTTGCTGGGTTGTTCAGGATATTGGCCTAGTTTTCGACCTTGAGCCGCTTCATGGTCAAAAATTAAAAAAACTGCAATTTATTCGAGCTTTTGGCAGTTATTGGCGATTTTAATCCTTAAAAAGTATCTTTAAATAAAAACATTATTCAACGATTTCAAAGTAACTTAATTTGCTTCAACTTGAGCCAAAACCCATTTCTGTAAACCCAATGGTTTTCAAAATACAGCATTTCAAAATTTAGCGATACAAAATTAATTTAACAGTTGTGTTATCAAACAGTTTAATGGCAAATAAAGAATGGTTGACATTAATGCATGAAAACACTGGAGTGTGCAGGTTGAGCCAGAATAATAGGACAATCATAACGGAAGGGGGTCTATATACCCCGGTTAATATGGGAGGGGCAGTTATCTAAAAAAATGACTTAAGGTAGAAACAATACTATTGAAAAACAATGGTAACACCCACAATATTCTCCTATAGCTTATCTTAAGCCCAGAAACTAATTCTTAGTTAGTTTCAATGAAAGTTATAACTGGCGCCTTACTCAACAGTGAAATATATGATCTTTCTTGTTTCTTTTTCAGATTGTATGAGAAGTTACAATAACACTCTTCTTTGTCCGATCTTCATTGTCTCTAATGTGGCATATTTCAATTAGGTAGGTATAGGTAGGTAATTACCAGTGGCGTGGCGTCAATAATTTGATATGGGAAGACGTAACGAAAATGATTGATCTGCGAAAGAAAACAAAACTAACCTCTTTGTATCTTGAACAAAAAAAAAACAAGCAAATACATTAAAATTATTATTGTTATTATTGTACTATTCGTACTAGGATGTCAGCTTATTAGGCTTGACCATTCTTTATTTCGTAAATTTCATTGAATTTTTGAACAACAACTTAAAGGCGCTACCACCAATTGTTTGGCTGGAGATATAGCTATTTCGTGCTTTGCCACTTTTGCACTCATCAGTCTCCTTTTTGTGGTGCTGAGCTTTAATCCAATTTTATTTGAAAAACTTTTTATGCACACCATAGGATTCGAACCCACGCATATCAGATTTGCTCAGTCTTAGCAGCCGTGTGCACTACGCACTCCACCGCTTTAGACCACTGACGTCACAGGTCGAGATGTGTTATTTGTTTATCAAATGCATTTGGAGCATTAGCATTTTTTTAAGCGCCTTTAAGTATGCTGTCTTTTTCCGCCTCCATTTTTCTCCATACCTTATTTATTTATTTATTAAAATGCTGATGCTCCAAATGCATTTGATAAACAAATAAAAAAGAACAGTTTTTTTTTTTTTTATATCCATCGTTAAAAAGTACCCTAAAATCATGTGGCATATTCCTAAATTTAACCATACCAAATATTTCAGATTGACAAACCATACCTCCTTCCCCTTGCCCCTCTTTAAATGCCTTTATATCAAAAGCCAGAGACTTTTGATATGCTGTAGAAGATGAAATTCTGCAATCATACCCAAAAAAAATATTTTATGAATTAATTTTTTACCACTTACCGATATAAAATTACGCATTTATATCTTTCCTGGACTACTATAGTCCAGTCGAATCGTCATTTGACCTTGCGTTGATCCGCACGGTCTGTTTTTTTTTTTTCATGAAACGATAGGGGCTTACAAAAAAAGCTTAACCCTAGATTTGTACCACCTGACAACTTTTTTTTACCAGTTATTCGTAAAAACCTACTTTTTGACTTTTTGGATTTTTGCAAATATCTCGGCTCCAGTACATTGCACACTAAAAAAATTAAATACGTTTTTTTTGTAATAAAATTATCTAGCATGTAGTGTTAAGTTTTTTTTGTTTACATAAATAAGTAAAAAGTTACCGTTAGTTTTAGTAATTTTCTTTTGGTTTTTAGACGGTTTTTCATTATTATTTCGAAAAAAGCTTATGTTTTGGTTAGTTTTTCTTTCGTGTTTTGTTGAGCTCTTAACTCCAAACGGGAGCCGAGAAATCTATGTAAGAACACAGGCAAGTCATTGAGCCAAAATAATAGAACAACCATACCGGAAGGGGGGCCTATATACCCCCGTTAAGATGGGAGGGGCAAGTGTGTTAAAAAAATGACTTAAGAATGAAAAAACACTATTGAAAAACAATGGTAACACCCACAATATTCTTCTATAGCTTATCTTCAACCCAGAAACCCATTCTTGAATTTTCTGTGTAAATAAAGTTATTTTAATCGATAGTTTCTTATAAATTAATTTCCAAACCCAAAATATTGAAAAAGAAATTTGCTCCAAAGATCCTGTTTCTACTAAGTAAATAGTAGACATTTTTTTTTTTCAAAAGGTTGAGTTTGGAAATTAATTTCTCTAAAACTATCGATTAAAATAACTTTATTTAAACAGAAAGTTCAAGAATGGGTTTCCGGGTTCACGATTAGATATAGAATAATATTGTGTTACTATTATTTTTCAATAGTGTTGTTTCTTCCTTAAGTCATTTTTGTACACAATTGCCCCTCCCATCTTAACGGGGGTATATAGACCCCCCTTCCGGTATGGTTGACACACGCTCCAGTGCTTTGATGTATTTATGTCAACCATTCTTTAATTTCCATTATACTGTTTCATAACACTACTTTTTATATACATTTTTTTATCGCTAAATTTTGAATTGTTGTATTTTAGAAACCATTGGGTCTACAGAGTTGGTTTTGGTCTCAAAATGAAGCAAATTAAGATACTTTGAAATCGTAGAAAAATGCTTTTATTTAAAATAAATTATTTAGGACTTAAATCACCAATAACTGAAAAAAGCGCGAAAAAATCGTGGTTTTTTCTGATTTTTGACCATGAAGCGGTCACCGTGCAGCTCGAGGTCGAAAACTTAGGTTGTTTACTAGGCCAATATCCTGAAAACTCAGCAAAAAATCAGAAACACCAGATTTGACGCATACGTGAATGTAGATATATAGTTACTGTACTACTTATTTATCATGCAGAAAAGGTTTTTTTTGTATGACTTGCCCTTATTCATTCATTCATTGCTCATCTCTAGTATGTCATAGTGAGCCATTTTTTTTTTATTTTAAGAAATTAAACGGATTACAAATTAGTTATTAACTAAGCCGATTCACAAGCCTTTATCAAAACTATAACTCAAAAGTATTTGCTCAACAAAAAAAAAAAAATGAATAAAACTGACTATAACTAGCTGTTAATTTTTATTTATTTGTTTAAAAAAAAACATTTATATATTTAAGCAATAGCTAATATTCTAATAAGTAATATCTTTTTTCATTTTTTACTTTGCGATATACTGAAGCCAAGATATTCGTAAAAAAAACAGAAAATATCTTTTTTCGGGGGCTCCGACTTGTCAGTGTTCATTCATAGATTTCTCGGCTCCCGTTTGGAGTTAAGAGCTCAAAAACCAAAACATAAGCTTTTTTCGAAATAATAATGAAAACCCGTCTAAAAACCAAAAGAAAATTCCTAAAACTAACGGTAACTTTTTACTTATTTGTTTAAACAAAAAAAACTTAACACTGCATACTAGATAATTTTATTACAAACAAAACGTATTTGATTTTTTTACTGTGCAATGTACTGGAGCCGAGATATTTGCAAAAATCCAAAAAAGGCAAAAAGTACGTCTTAACGAATAACTTTGGTAAAAAAAGTTGTCAGGTGGCGCAAATCTAGGGTTAAGATTTTTTTGTAAGCCCCTATCGATTCATGAAAAAAAAAAAAAACAGACCGTGCGGATCAACGCAAGGTCCAGCCCTTTTTTACGACGGTTCGACTGGACTACTAAGCTTAACCAAAAAACAATAGAAAATGTATTTAAGAACTTTCATAGCAAATAAGTCGAACAAGAGTGTGTTATTTTTCACCCAACATAACGAATATTAAGAGAAACGGAGATAAGCAAAGGAATGAAAAACATTCCATTCCATACCAAGTGCCAGTGCCAGTGCCAGTGCCAGTGCCAGTATAACACGAGGACCAGCGTCTTATTTTTTCCTATGTTGTTGCGTGTTGGACAAAGAGGATCTAGAAACAAAAATGCTAAGGGAAGAAAGGGATACAAAACAAATTTTATAAAACTATGAAAGACGTGTTTTATTTCAAAATTAATTCTTTCGAAGAGAGCGTGTGTTCAGCAGTTGAGCAAAGAGCAAAGAGAACAATGAATTGACGGTGTTTATTCGATAGCTTATGTTTGTGTGTTTGTGCGAATTTAGTTATGTTTATGTTTATTTGATAGTATTTTTCGTGCAACTTTTAAAAGGGAAGACGGTAGGAATCGTGTTAAATGGACGCCACGCCACTGGTACTTGCTTATTTTCTCTCTAGGTTGTAGGTATGTTTAGGATTCTTGAGGCATAATGCACATTATGTATAGGGGAGACTGAGTACGGTTGAAACAATTTTGCTTATATCCTCCATAGTATTGCCATTTGAACACGACGTTGATGATATGTTAAATTGAAAATCATGTTTTTATCCGCAAATGGACAGTGTTATTTTAGAACCATGTGCGTTATTTTAAGTATACGTCAATAATTTGTTTCAACCGTTCCCATACAAGGGGCGGTGGAAACAGTGATTGGGGTCAGTTGAAAGAAATGTAAATAGTGCAAATTAAAAATAAGCTTTTTGACTTATTTAAAAAAAAAACTTTATTAAAAAATCTTAAAAGGTATAACAATTCAAATTAACACTAAAAGAACGACCAGCGTGATCGCAGGATGATGCAACGATTGATATGAGAAGAAGACTGTACACTCGGTTTATATACTGTTAGACGGACTGTTGGAGTGTTGGGTAATAGCAGCTGCATTCCTTATCGTATGCAGTGTGTGAGAGGGATGAACAAGAATATAATAAAAGATCTCGTTGCCGGACATGATGATGATTCGGACGTAACGTGACTTCTGTGTGTCGTTTGTTGACCTTATCGATTTTTTATCTTTCATCTTTAGATTTGGGATTTATGTTTATGGTTTCCGTTGGTGATTTGGGGTTTATGGTGCATACCAGTTGTGATGTGTTAACTTGCACAATATTAGATAGTTTTACATGTTTATGATTTTGTTTTAACTATAACGTAAGTTATGAGATCTTTCAATGTTTATCAAAAAAAAAAAAAAAATAACAAAACAATAAACAATAAGTATGAAATAATATAAAAATAAAATGTTATTTCATTAATTTAAAAGAAACTAAAAGAAAAGTTTTATTCAATTTTTATTTGTCAGAAACTAATATAATTACTATTTCGGAATATTCCAGAACACAATTTTCGTACCCAGATATATTAGGTCCGATCCTTTACTTTGTGCACAGAAAATCACAAACTGTCAGATCTTGGAGAGTAACGTTGATATATTCTCAAAAATATCATTACTGTGCCAAATTACGGGAACGCAAATTCAACCAAATTCCGTATTACTTAATGTGCTGGACAAGTAAGGCACGATGTTTGGCTTTCATTCTTTTGCTCTCAAAACTGTCAAATTATTGAGTACGGGAACGGCTTTGGACTGAAAATCACACAAATGCACAGAAAATCACAGAAATTTAAAGTAAAGGAACGGACCTATTGTTTTAACCGTCCCCAACCCCTCCTGTAGGTAAACAAATATACATAAATAGTGTCGGTAACAATAATGACACACTGAAAATAGTAACCATATTGTACTCTACACCCTTCACTTCGATCACAAAAACATAATTAATACTCTCCAACGAATAGAAAATATACGGTAATAGGAAAAACATTCGAACAAAAAAAACTTACTTATGGATGTAAAAAAAAGGCTCCCCATAGACAACTGAAGCGTGCTACGACCGAAGCAAGATTGAACATTGAAGTTCGTCTTTTAAGCTGTTGCCGCTTCGTGCGTCTCTGAGACCCATCCACCCACCACCCACAGTTTGCAAGATATTTGCGTTGTTTCACCCGTACCCAGTCTCCCCTAATGTACATAGGACAGCTACAAAACTAAAAGTCTGAACAATGATATTTCTAACCTACATTAAAAACACAAAAAGAAAATAGACGTAAAAGATAAGCAATTTTCCCAAGATAAAAAAACAAACAATTATTTATCTGCATTCAACGATAAGAACAATTTGTTTTGTTTTTACTTCATTGCAATCTTTATTCAGTCTGCTATACAAAATACAGAGCTCATTCCTGCAATGTGATGCCGTTTTTAACAAATAATAATATTACTGAATTAGTATCATATTTTACAAAGCATAACCTCAATGTCTTCTCACCGATAACACTAATTTTAGAATTAAGTATTGGGTTCAACATTTTTAAAAATTTTAAATTTTCCAATTTTAAAGCGGCCCAAATTCAATCTACAGCTCCGAACGGCAGTGAGCCAAGAATTGTTATATCAATAGAGCCAAATGAAAAAACTCCACTTTTGGGAGGCTCTTGGAAGCATCCAAAATATCCATCATCAAAAGGAAATTACTCAAAGAGTCTAAATGGCAGTGGGCTAGTGGATTTTAAGTTTTGTGATTTTCGAGTGCTTGGCATAGCTGTATTATTGGTTGGGGGTTTTACTATTGCCACCTATCTTCTGGTTACGGAATGTAAGTAAAAACAATATTTTGATAAAGAAGATTTCAAGTTTAAGTTTTTTCTTTTTTAAGCTCGTCTACCAACAGCAAAATTCGCATTGGATCTCGTAAACCGCGATGTTTGGAGTCAGACAATTAATCCATTGGGTGGGCTTCTTAACGACTCGAAAGTTTTGTATATTCTAATGGTACAAACTGGAGGTACAAAATGTTTGGAACTCTACAGTTGCATGGATATTCTCAGAGAAATGCAGGTAGTTTAAATTTATGTCAACTTAATTAAAAAAGAAAAACATTATTGTTAATATTAAATTAGAAGGAATATATACTCTATTTATTTTTTGTACACCTCGCTACACAGAACATCCCGCTTAATTGACCGACAAAATTGCGTTCGAAAATTTCCCATATAAGTAGAATAGCTTTTCAAACGCTTAAATGAATTACTCGCTTAATTGAATTACTCGCTTAATTGATCTTAAAAAAATGCAACTGAAAAACTAAAAACTTGTACATTTTTCGCTTAATTTAACGGTCAAAAAATAATCATTATGGAACAAACATTAAAAATGAATTACATATATAGTTATTTGGAAGCACACTGACATTTTCTTTTATACATCAAAAAAAAGTCGCAGGAGTCACTCGAATGTGAACACCGTCCATAGATTTTTGTTGACGTTTTCTTTGGTGAAGTCAATAAAGTCGGAGGAGTCAGTCGAATGTAAACACCGTCATAATAGGTCTGATCCTTTACTCTGGACACAGATAGTCCGATCCTTTACTTTGTGCCCAGAAAATCACAAACTGTTAGATTTTGGAGAGCAACGTTGAAATATTTAACGCAAATTCAACCAAATTCCGTATTATCTAATGTGCCAGACAAGTACGGCACAATGTTTGGCTTTCATAATTGTACTCTCAAAATAACATTATGCTGTGCTGTCATTTTCAGTCCGAAGAAATTTCTCGGACAGAAATTCACAGGTAGGGGAAATTATTTACTCTCTCGTGCGAGCATTGTCTTTTGTCAAAAACTGCCAAATTTTTTGAGTACGGGAACGAATATGCAATGAAAATCACAGAATTTTAAAGTAAAGGAACGGACCTTGATTAATTCTGAAAAACAATTTCTAAAATCCTGACATTTTCAGTTTGACTTTTGTCTTAAAAATAAAATATTTGGTTATGGTACCTACCTAAATAAAAATTTTCAACTTTTTTTTGTAAAGTTTTTGATACGTAATAGGCCCGTTCCTTAACTTTAAATTTCTGTGCAATTGTGTGATTTTCAGTCCAAAGCCATCCCCGTACTCAAAAATTTGACAGTTTTTGACAAAAGACAACGCTCACGAGAGAGGAAATAATTTCCTCTACCTGTGATATTCTGTCCGAAAAATTTCTCCAGGCAGAAAATTACAGCACAGCATAATAGGTCCGATCCTTTACTTTGTGCAGAGCAAATCACAAACTGTCAGATCTTGGAGAGCAACGTTGAAATATTCTCAAAAATATCAAAACTGTGCAAAAGTACGGGAACGCAAATTCAACCAAATTCCGTATTACCTAATGTGATGGACAAGTACGGCACGATGTTTGGCTTTCATTCTTTTGCTCTCAAAATGACATTTTGCTGTGCTGTGATTTTCAGTCCGAAGAAATTTCTCGGACTGAAAATTACAGGTAGGGGAAATTATTTACTCTCTCGTGAGCGTTGTTTTTTGTCAAAAACTGTCAAATTATTGAGTACGAGAACGGCTTTGGACTGAAAATCACACAAATGCACAGAAAATCACAGAAATTTAAAGTAAAGAAACGGACCTAACGGAGAGTAAGAGAATGGAAGCCAAACATCGAGCCGTATTTGTCTAGCACATTAGGTAATAAGGAATTCTGTTGAATTTGCATTCCCGTACTTTTGCACAGTTGCCACAGTTTTGATATTTTTGAGAATATTTCAACGTTGCTCTCCAAAATCTGACAGTTTGTGATTTTCTGTGCACAAAGTAAAGGATCGGACCTAATATGTAATTATTTATTTGTGTACATCAAAAACCAATATTAGAAAAAAAAAATCATCAACCCATTCTTAAAATATTTAGGCTTACGAACAAAATCTCAAAAAATAAAAATATATGGTTATTTTTGGATGGGTATATTTCCGTCAATTTGTATCAAAACATCTATTTCTTCCATCATTTTAAAGACTATTCTCTCAGAAATGCATGGGTGAATTTGGGCGAATTTTGTGTTTTAAGTAAGCTTAAGTTACAGACAAACATATTAAACAAGTAAAACGTGTGAACTCAATTGTTCCTTATTAAAAGGTTATTCAATAGCCTTTTTTTAAATATAAAATAAATTTGTTTTGAAAATTTTAATAAATGCAAAATAAATACATACATGTGTATGTTACATATGCATTTTTAAAACCTTTTAAAAGCTTCTGTATATAAAATTCCATCAAAGGCCTTTTTTGGGAAAGTCCAAAAAACTTTAAAAAGGGTTATTGGTCCATGTAGTACTTACCATAACTATTTTTCAGACGTACATACATACATAATCATTTGTCACCGTGGTGCGTTCTTTTATTAACCATAGTTAACTATGGTTAACTATAGTTAACAATGGTCGTTCCTTTATTACAGAATAGTTACGATTTGTAACTATATGACGTCATCACATCGTTCCTAAATTCGTAACTATTTCCAACTCATCTTTATCATATGAGTTGAAAGTGTTGATCTGTCAAAGCACAAATGTGAGAAGGTTTGTTAACAAAAAATAAAAATTGAAGAATCAAAACAAAACTTTTGGTGAAGTGAAATAAATTAAAATTGAATTTTCTACAATTTTTAATGAAAAAGGAAAATATATTGAAGAAACTAAACATGATTTTATGGTAACTAACGATGAAATAAAGTTTGCCAAAATGTGCGTTTGGCAGATCAACAATATCTAACAATGAATCGTTCCTAACCCTGAGGCCACACGAGCCAGTACTGGCTTACAAGTTACAATACATTTAAATTTTCTTACTAACACTTACAAACCTGAGCAACTTGCTCGTCAACTGGCTTGCCATTGCCATTTTCGAAGCCAGTTGGGAAGCCAGTAGAGAAGACAGTGGCCTCGTTCAGACTTGTATATTAAGCTATATATGTAGATAGCTTTTCGTTGAAAATTTAATGAAAAATTAAATTAAGGACCTAGAAATTTTAACATTTCCAAAATAGGCAACTGTCAATTATGATTGAAGGATGGCTATGATTATGATGAATTATACAAAATCTCCTAAAATTCCCAAGTTTTTGAGAGTAAATGTTTTGCTTGGGAAGAATGAGAGTTTTGGGGATTTCGGGTGACATTTCAGAACATTCTGTTACCGATTTGTCAAGCCATAGACTGTCAAATTAAATTGAAATATTGCTACGGAGACGATGTATTAAAAAACTTAAAGATATCTTAACTTTTTGGGATTACATTTTTTGCGCGGGAAAAGGCGATTTTAGCGGCTTTGGGTGACATTTTGGAACGAAATATACCTCGTATGACGTAATTTATGCTGTTTTCCATTGGTTTCACTCCAGGTTTCACTCATTCTGAAATTCAATGGAACAGTCCAAGATGCTTCTACTCAATTTTGGGGTTTAGTATCTGTATAGGTGAATGGTCAAATAAAAATTATTTGCTACCACACAAAAAGTGAAATGTAAAACACGAGTGTATCAACTCCGAACTTCCAAATAATTTTTTTTGTAAGATTTTTTCTTAACTTGTTTATTAAAATTTACCAAAAACTTTGATTTTGGATGAAAATTAAATTAAAATGAAAAGTTTAAAAAACATGAAGTACAGTGCTTCTTGAGTGGATTCTGATTTGAAATCGAGAATCGAATTTCTCTTCTCAGAATCGTCAGAAGCGTACTTTTTGTTCCAATGGAATGATTTCAGAAGACTTCCGGACGCTTCCGGACGTCCAAAGGAAAACGGCATTAGTTTCTTACCTATCTGTCAACGTATGAACTGTCAAATTCCATTTAAGGATGGCTAAGATGATGATGGATTAAAAATTATTTTGAAAAAAATCGAAATTTTTGAATTAGATGAAAATCAATCCATGTTAATTTGACGCGACAGAAAAGTCTGTCAATGCACCCGTCAACGAATTGGCAGATTTTGCATTTATCATCGCAAGACTTGATGAAGAATTCGAAGTCATTTTTTGTTAAGTAAGAAAAAATTCAAGTCCGATACCAAAGCAAATTCAATAAAAATGTGTAATAGATAGAGAACGCGAAAAAAGCGGGTCCTGCAATTCTGTCTGTCCTCGCCCGTACAGCTAAACGGCTGGAGGGATTTTCTTCAAAACTTGGTACATATATAGTGTTTTTTGACTAATATGCCCATATGTTTTTTTTTTTAATTTTTTATGACCAAAAATAACGGTATACCTGCGATACAATTTTTTTCGCCAAAAAGGAAAATAATGTTTTTCACTAAAACGGGTTCGAGGATTTTGTTTAAAAAATTTCAAATAAATTAAATAAGGAAATGCTACTTTTTAATAATTTTTTTATATTTTCATAAATTGAATATTTTGGGTACCTCCAGTACAACCATTTTTTTGGTTTTTAATTTTCTCGAAAACAGTTAATTTGAAAATTTTCATTTTTTTTATGGTAAAAGTTACAAATTTTTTTTTTGGAAAATTAAAAAAAAAAAACATTTTTTTTTTATAAACTAAATATTTTTAAAACGACTTGGCCAATATGTCCAAACTAAGGTGTAAGATAGTTTTTTATTATTTTGTAGAATAATCGTTAAAAAATATCTTTCTAAATTCAAAAAAACGGTACCTTCCATACAAGTGTTGAAAAACCGTTAAGAAAAAAATTATTTTTCTCGAAAACGGCTCCAAGAATTTTGATAAAAATATGTGCGTTTACTATTTAAGGTATGGCCAATATTTTGATCAAAACAAATTTTACCAATAAAGGTTAGACCGCACTAGACGGAACTGCACTGCAGCGGAACTGCGATTCAAAATAATTTGTATGAAATTGTATGAAGTTCAGTTGCCGCTTAGTGCGATATAGTTCATACAATTTCATACAAATAATGTTTTGCCGTGTCGTGAAGTGTAGTTCCGCTGCGGTTGTGTGCGGTCTAACCTTTACGGTTAATAACGGTACATGTCATAGAATCAATTTTATTGTTTTCAAATTCCTCGTTGACAGCTGCTCCGATTTCAAACAAAATTTTTATACAACAGCTCCTTCACAATTCAAATAATTTTGCATATAAAAATTTTCAAAACAAATTTTCGATTTTAAAAAAAAATATTCAGCATTATTCTGCTAAACGGTGGATCGAACATTCGATTCACTTCATCGATTCACGTTTGCTCGTCGTCTATATTCTGCTAAACGTCGGGAAAACTACTTTACATACTCTTATTTCGGATTTTTCGAAATACTCTGAGAGAATTAATTTTGTGAAATAATTTTTATCTGTCTTAGTTTGTAACTTATTTTCTGAAATCCAACTAAATATTTGAATCATTTGTGGTGATAAATGCATATTTTGCATTATAAATACAATTTTCGTGTCATGGCAAAGCGCAAAAAGCGTGAATAGTTTAAAAAAAGCATTTTGTACCTATTTTTTAAAAACCTTTTTGTTCTCTCTCTCTCTGTGCAAAACTGTGTTACTTTATAAGCGAAAATAACCCGAAAGTGTTAAGTAAATTTGTTGCAAAATATGTTAAAAAATTATTGAAATAAAAACGAAAAATACCCAGATCCTCAAAAAGAATCATATTAAATGCTTTAACAAATTTGAAGTAAATCGATCTACACGTTTAGTCTCTAGCTTGTTGTAGATTGAACGTACAGCCACAATATCGATGGACTTCTGCGTCATCGTAATGCATTTCTTATTAATAATCGTCTGTACAGCACGACAAACGCAACAAATTAATTGCCGGTGTCAAAGTGAATGTTTTTTATAGGCGTGATCGATTCACTGGTTTATGGGAAAGTCGAACTGTACAGCGGACGGGGAATGTTGATGTTTCCCTTCGATAGTATAGTACAATAAAAATTGATGATTTTCGAATCATGGTTCCCCCCGACGTTTAGCAGAATAGAGCTGATTGATTTTTTTTAATTCAGTGTCTTTAAAACGGGCTACTGAATTTTTTTTTGTATTTTGTGTAAAATTGAATTTTAATAAATACTAAATGTTGGTATACTAGATTTTTTTTTTGAAAATGAGCGAAGAATTGTTCCAAAGATTTTTTTTTCTTTTTCATAAATTCATATTTATCAAACAAATCAGATGGCATTCTTGATTTTGAGCTCTAACTCTCAAGGCCATTAAAATAATAAATTTATAGTAATTCAGAATAATAATTTATTTTTTTTTTTTATTGATATCATAATATTTTGGAACCAATAGCTATGTACTTGTACATCATCAATTTCTAGCTACGTTAAAGTTGTTAGCTATGAGAGCAAGTTTGTGCGATCCGGTCGTGCCCAATTTTTCTAAATGAGCAATTGTATATTAAAGTTAAAAGTACGTTTCAAAGTCAAAACGAACTCCTTTGACCTTTTACCTAGAAAATATCTCTACTCTATTTTACTTCTATTCCTGTAAGAGCTTTAAGCTGACTGTACCATACGTCATCCTACATAATATTTCTAAAAATTCAAACATTATAACCACCTGAGTTCCTATTTAGAAAAAAATGTTCCACATACGCCACCGTACACCTTTAGTAAGGTACATAACATGACAACTAATACATGGGATTATTTTCGGGAAAATATAATGGCTGAGAATTTTATTTTCAGCGAAATTTTGTATGACACTTCAACGGCAATATCGCAATATTAGAGTTAAAAAAAAAAATCTTAATTCAAGGTGTTTTGACCAATTCAATATTTATAATTTAAAATTTGAAGTTTTTACTCCTCCGGCTTTTTTGGTCATAATAGTTTGTTAATGAAAGATATTCATTAGATTTCCCAACGTTTCGACTAAGTTTTCAGTCTTCTTCAGGGACACTTTATTAAACAATGAAACAAAAATAAGAAAAAACATTTGTATGTATATTAGGTTATTATGATTTTTGACTTACAGGTATTATCGACAAAATTATTTTGAATTTTTACATTAAAATAAATATTTAAAAAAAGAAAGAAGAAAAGAAAAAAAAAAGTGTTTAAGTAGGTACAATAAGCACTTCTTAGTATGAAGTTTAGTCAACACAACTGTTTAAAATTTAAAGAGAAATAAAGAAAAATATATAAAGAATAAAGAGAAAAGGCACAACAAAACAATTGTACCGTTCTTGGCCTTTTTTGGGTAAATCATTATAACTGCAATTTGTTTACACCTTATCCATATTTACGGTATCCTCGAAAGTTATTTTTGACTAAAAATAAAAAAAAATAGTCATGCTATCTTATTACACTCAAATTGGTCTGAAACCCGTTTTAAACCCTTTTTTGCCTAAACTATGGGCGTGGCAATTTTTTCTCTTAACGGCATATTTACAGCAAATATTTGGAACAATTCTGGCATATGTAAAATTTTTGTGCATATGTACAGCCGTTGCCGACTAATTAGAAACGATTTAATTTTTGTTTAACATTGTCCTAAGTTTCTAATTAGTTGGCTCAGCCAAATCAGAGGTTTTTTTTTTATTTTTTATTACATTTTCCAAAAACTATTTCAAATTTTATTAATAAACAACTGACGATATTAGAAAATTGAATAAGAAAATCGATGTTTTTATAATTGAACACAAAATCGTTTCCAATTAGCTGTCAATGGCTATAGGTACTGAACGTCCAACCCATGCACCAGACATACTTTTAATTTTTTCAATATATTGTTATGAAAAAAACCTAATAAAATAAAAAAACGATTTACTTTCTAGAAGACCCAAGGAAATGCGCACGGGGAGTTACCTTACAATTTCCTCATTGGCGGTGATGGTCAAACTTACGAAGTAAGGGGATGGAACCATGAGAGTGGTCTGAGTATCTTGCCACAACAGTCGTCTCTAGTAATTGGCTTCATTGGTTAGTTTTTAATGTAGAAATATCAACGCAAAAAATCAAGCCTCAGACGCAAACTACTATAATCAAATTGTTACGCAACTCAACAATAAAAAATGAAGTGATTTTCGTCTGACTAACGCAGCTAACAGCTTCCTTATTCGCAGTTCAAACGAATTACAATGGTTTTCTGTTTGCAGGCAATTACACCTTTGTTCCACCAACCGACACACAATGCACCAGCGCCCTGTCTGTGGTTAATGAATCTATGCAAAGGAAGAAATTGCACAGCTCCTACCAAGTTTTCGGCCTGCGGAATCTATCAATCTCACACTATGACGGCGAAGCGCTGTTCAATCGAATTTCGAAGTGGCAGCGGTTTGTAACTTTATTGCATGTCTTGTAAACAATTTTATAGTGTTTGAAAATAAATGTTGTTTTGTGATGATTTCAATAAAATATGTAGGTATTTTTTATAATTTTATTTTCTAAAACAATAATAATTATGAAGAATCAGTTATATCATATTTTATGCTCATGAAAATGGTTGATAATCTTAAATATGTAGATAGTGAACTGGCTGAAATACTTTTTTAAATTAAATTCTTATATCGTAGGATTCATAAAATAATTTAATCAATTTCTAATTTACGGAAACTCCCAGCAAGGGATTCAAAGTGGGCAACAAAATTAGTGCCGCTTTGGTTTGATTTGTCTGGATTTCGGCTGGTGGTTATTCCTTGGTCACTAAGAAGCTTCATTTGGTCCAATCGCAGCAAGGAATCCCTTTTCTTCGTAAGCTCTATTTTCCAGGATTCTATCATTTCACTCATGGGCATCTTGCCACCCAGTTCTAGGGGCAGACAGTCCACATCCATATGCTTTGGCAAGTCTTTTTCGCTTACGTAGCAATTGAGACGGTTCTTTATTTTGGCACTCACTCTTGTCTTGACAAAGTCAACTAACCATTTCAGAGATGCAGGAACATTGACTAAATGTATTTCCTTATGACGTATTGGCAGTGACTGTTCGGCCCATTTGAAAACTCTGGCGAATTCTGTTGGATTCCAATTGGTCACATGACCAGTAGTGATGCCCGAAAAGTCTCCAACATGGGTCAGACCAAGAATCTGGGTTTCATGTTCTTCCATAAGAGTTTCATAGGTTATGAAATGCGCCTTAGTTTGTTCTCCGCTGGAGTAAATTTTTGGATTGAAGTGTCTAGCATTAATTATCACAACACGGCGTCCTAATTTATCACGAATGGGTGAGGTAAAAATGTAGCCAGCCGAAATTATTTCATTGAGTCTAGTTCCTAAAAAGTCAAGGTCGTATGACATGTGTGGAAATGTTCTGCGTAAGTTCATATATTTGAGCAGAACTTGCTGAGCCATAGGAACGCTAAATTTTTTTACACGCAAGAATCTTAACAGAAAAAGGTCATCAACACGTGTATCTTGAATATCTTCGTTTTTGTTTATCCAGGATCGCAGTTGCTGCAGACACTGATCTCTGGAGCATTTATCTTCACGCAGTTCCTTTTTGGATATTTGGAGGAGTACCTCCGAAAGTTGTGATTCATTGAATTCACCCTCAGGTGGGTTGATGATTTCTGATCCTATAAGTTGATCACCGGGAGCTGCATCACGGGTTGAACCCATGGTGGAATTCTGAAAATATAACAGAGAAGAAATTTTGTGAAATAAAGAATCAATAAATGTATAATTTTAATAAATGCAAAAGTGAATTAATTCTAATTTATTTATTTTATTAGTTTAACTAAATTAAAATAAATAGTACAAAAATGCTCTTAACTGGTTTTCGCTCTAAGCTGACAAGATTAGTTATTTTGGAAGCAAAATTGTTTATCATATAATTAAGGTAAAGTAGGTAAGAACATAATGAATCTGCAGAGGAAAACTGATACAAACGTACAATATAAAGTTATTTGGCCATGTTTTTTTTTTCAAATCAATAGTTCTCAAGAAAAAAGTGTGATAATCGATTTTGTGCAGAATTACATAAGGTACAATTTTCACATTCACATTTTTAACTTATGTAGTTTACCAAACCCAAAATTTATTTCCTCCCCCCATGTTCCTAAAATCAAAAATAACGGTACCTTACATATACAAGTGTTTTAAAACTGTTAAGAAAAATATTTTTTTTTTCGAAAACGTCTCAAAAAATGTTGATAAACAAATGTGGACAATTTGATTTGCATTGCATTGTTATAACCATTTTTAATATTTTCGACGTTCTAATAATTGGATGAATCAATCAAATTTATTTTTTTTTTATACAGAAGCTTCAAAAAAGAGTAAACTATATAAGATATCAAAGTTTTTTAATAAAATGTTCAACATTTTTGTTAGAAAATTTGTTTTTTTTTGTCAAAAACCGGATTATGAAATTTTTTAAAATTAAATTATTATCTGTATATTAATAAATACTTTAAGTAAGCACTCCAATTCGTTACCTAAAAATATTTGAAAAATGTTGTATACAAAATTAATTTTTATTTAAGATCAACCAAACATGAAGAAGACTGATTTTCGCGATTAAATTAAATTTCTTAAATTACAAAAGACAAATTCTAATTTTTTTTTGAAAACATTCCGGTACTTTTAACACAATTGAAAAATTCTTATATTATTACAGTCAACAGTTATTAAGGGGTTACTACCCGGTTGGAAAAATTTCAAGTTTCTGTCTAGTTTTCAGTTGGGAAAATCTAGACGAGGAAAACTTGTAAGATACTTAATAAGTCCTTGCTGGATTTCAGTACCAAAATTTAGACGAGGGAAACTTTTCAAGCGGCAGTCAACTTGCTTGACCTATTACTATTGACGCGATATAGCACCATCTTCAAAAATGTATCAAAATATTGTAAATTTTAATTCCAATTAACACTCGCAGGTGTTAGTTCCCAAAAAAAAAAAGGAATTAATCCCCGCGGGTTTTAATTCCTTCTAAAATTAGGAACGAACAACCGTGGGTTTTAATTCCAATTTAAAATGGAAATAACCCCCATCTGGAAGGCACCTATGGTATCAGTCTGCTTTCAAAGTTTTTGTACTAAATAGTACTTTGGGTGGCCCGCTTCGCGGGTTCAAGGATTTTAACACCCTTTTTCAAAGTGCTTTCCAAGTGTTTCTAATAAACAGTGATTTGGGTAAAAGTACTTAAGAATCATGAATGAAGTGTGGGTCTTAATGCATGCCAATTTCAAAAAGCAAAATCCACCCGCGGGTCTTAGTTCTTTTTTGTGGTTGACCTTATTACCACTTTAAAAAGGAATTAACCCCGCGGTTGTTATTTCCTTTTTTTTTGGGAAATAACACCCGCGGGGCTTAATTCCGTGGGCGTTAATGCACTGAATTTCTCGTCAACCAATATTAGCATTTAAGACGTGACTCCCTTTTTTTCGAACAAACCTTACAAGAAGAAATTGGAAGATGCGTTACTTTTAAACATTTAATATGGTATTCTGGCAGTTTGTTCAAACTGAAATCAATAACGGTTGAATTATACAACTATTGGCGCTCATGAAAGTTCAATTATTGGCAGTGCCAATAATTGTAGCTTCGGACACCGGGTTACTGAGAAAATGACTTTTGAATGATGGGATGCCTCTGCCTATAGTTGGGTCAACAATTTCGTAGTCGTTACTCTACCTGTTTTTCGTTTCTCCAAAAGTCTATCTTTCCTGTTCTATTTACTATAATCCGTGTATGCTAATAAAACTACCACTTAAGTTAAATTCTATAAACTATCTGGAGTTGTTGCGAAAAGATTTAGCAGAATTATTGGAGGACATTCCTTTGTTTCAACTAGCTTTTTCTTATTTCTAACTTAATGGTTCTTCAGCCCGCTATGGTCGAGAGGTTAAAAATTGACTATATATGAAGAGTACGCGGTTATCGTTGGATATAGGAAAAAATTAGAACCGTTCAATGGCCTGTACGATCGCCTGACACTACAATATGGGATGGTTTTGAATGGGAAAAATGGAATAAATCATTTATTCAACCAAAATAGCATTTTTAAGTGAATTAGAAAAGCGCCTGCTCGAAGCGTCCTCAGAAGTGAGGCAGTAGCTAGGATCATTAATATCAATATCAGTGATATACGAAAACGGGCTCTAGCATGCATAAAAAATCAAGGAGGACTCATTTCAGCACCTGTTATAAATGTTTAAGTCTACACATAAATTAAAAATTATCGATAAGCACACAATTCATTTTATATTCTTATAGTCATTCGAGCGTTAAGCAAAAAAAAACCTTTTTATTAAATTTTACCTGCCGCTGGTTTTCTAAATTATCTTACAATATATGGGTTTTTCGCCAAACTTGTTGTTAACTTTTATTTTTATTATCGTTACATACATTCGAAAAAATTATTAAAACATCATGTTGATTACGCATTTTTTGGAGAAAATTGACCCCAAAATCAAAAAAATTAGTATGACTGAGAAAAGACATAAAATTTATTTAAACGCAGTTACAAAGGCTGGTATTTCTTCTAAAAATAAAGGCCTTAACGAAGTTTCTATCATTATTACTAACAGCACAATTACCGTAAACATGGGTCAGGGTACACCAAAGTAAGACTTTTCTTGAATCCCCGAAAAATGATATCAAAATTGGAGACAGGCCCTTACTGTAAAACAATTTTTTTCTTATTCTTATTTTTTTCTTTTTTGCCCTGAAATACTATTGACGAATTAAGGGACACCCTGTATATACATAGAAGGGTTAATTGGATTTAATAAAACCTTAATACAACAACAATAAAACCTTAATATTTCTTCAATGTTTAATAGACATACAAAAATTACATTTTTTGTATGTAGACTTTCGACATTGAGCGAGTTTATTTTTCATTTTCCCAATATCAGCTGACTGACCTATTTGTAAAATAAAGCCAACAAGAAAACTGACCGCTTTTGACCTTACTCTAGAATAGCAGTGAAAATGAAATATGGTTGTTCGTGACAATGTACATTTTTCATTGACCAGCATAATTGCTAATACATACAATTATTAAAATTATAAAACAGACAAAATAAAACTAAAGTAAAAAAAAAAAGACATTTGAGTAAACATAAACGATATAGTCATAATAAAAGCAATTCTTTAACGGACGTTCAAATAAGTTCAAGAGCATTTTTGCATTTTGCACAATATCTCTCTCGATGGACAAACTTTTGGTTTGCAGAAAAATATACACATATATTGCTCATCGAATACATCGAATAGATGCAATTCAGCAATTTCATTTTCATTGTTTGGTTGAGGGGAATAAACTACTACGCCCATTTGTATCATATGAGTAATAAAGCATAAAAAGTTGAAATACGATTTTTCGCAAGGCTTTTTCTGACTTATGCCTCCATCAGTGCAATGTCGAAGAAGAGATCACAAGGCCGACACGAACGGGAAATACAATGAACTAGTAAAAGACTGAAGAAAAGAAAACAAAAAAACCTTACAAGAAGAAAGTTATGCAATAATTTTGTTATGTTATGCTCGGCATCGCAGGCATAACTCAATTTGGTCCAAACGGGTTTGAGTCTTCTCTTCATCCGCACTCTATGAATTTTACGAGCAAAATTAGGCAATTTGTCTTTCAAAAGCAAAACTCGCAAAGACTTACTTGGAAGTATAGATTTGGTATATTGTATGTATGTAGGTAAACTAAGATAGTTGGTTTTTTTATGTGGTTGGGTTTGAGCCATCATACACTTGCAGAAAGAAACTATGTAAATTTATTTTGTGTGTATCCAAATAACTCCTACTCTAAGGCTTGTTCCATGATGCTGTTCCTCTACTTAACCTAGTTTGACCTTGATGGATCTTAAATATAGTTTTTTTTTTCTTATTGTTGTTCAGTAGTTGTTGGCCTAAGAGGTATTTTTGGGTTTTATTAAATGTTTTGAAATCATCGTGCAGCTTGTGTTTGTAGTTAATGTTTTTCTGTTTGTCATTGAAACTTTGTGTTATGATCTAGTAATATTTCAAGGTCGGAGAGATAATTTGAATAAAAGTAACGGTTTTATACGTTTAGAAGTAAGCATAATGTTTGTTTACAGAGGCATTAGGTTGTACTTGCAAAGAATTTTCTTATACATATTGGGGCGTATTCAGAGTCATTTAAGAGCTGTGTCTAAGTTAAACCTAAGTTTAGTTGAATTTTCGGACGTTGATTCTATTTTTTAAGTTTATCATTTCAAAATATTTGAAGCTATTTGTGTAGTATACCAAGTTTATTATTTTATAAAACCAACAATTTTTATTGAATTTTTGAACAACAACAACAACTTAAAGGCGCAACCACCAATTGTTTGGCTGGAGATATATCTATTTCGTGCTTTGCCACTTTTGCACTCATCAGTCTCCTTTTTGTGGTGCTGAGCTTTAATCCAATTTTATTTGAAAAACTTTTACCGATCAACAAACAATTTGTAATTGAGCCAAAATTGTCTAAACTGTAGTTTAGTTAAACTTCGGTCTATCTGCGACTATGAATATGCCCCATTATGTATTTCAATAAGCTATTGATATAATGAAATCTTACACTTTCTCATCATCATGGTATTTAGAAACAACACTCGCACCGTGCTCGCCTAGTTCAATTTATCTAGATGAACTTATCTGTGAGCCACATTTTTTTTATTGTTTAATGATTAATAATTATTTAACAGAAATTAGTTTTACTTAAAGGGGTTTAGTAAGAAAATTTTAGGAAATCAGAACACAGAGGCTAGCATATGTATGTACATACAAACATGCATACCTACATCAATAAAAGATTGAAAATGTTCGAATGAAAGAACACATCTTAAGCTCGTCTATAACAATCTCGCACTTGTTTTTTTCATCGTAACAATTTCTGTACATTTCTTTTGGAAAGGGTATTCAATAATGATTTATTAATCGTGTGTTTTATCACCGCTCATTCAATGTCCTTATACTCGTAGATCGTCCCATGAAAATAAAACAGTTCAGATCAAAGTGACAAAAGTTTTATAGACCATTAACTTTTTCCTTGAAATTGGTTCTAAATAATAACAACAAAAATCCTGTTAAATTTTAGCTCATTATATTAACGTTAACCCGGCCCCAAGACGTCTGAAGTTTTATATTGGAAATCCCATGTATTTTTGTAAATCCAAATTTGAAAAATCTTAACTTTGGTAATGTTTGAGTTTTGCAACACCATGTAGTCAATTTTGTCATACAGTACGTTCTCGATTAACGCAACTCCTCGATTTTCAATTGTGAAACTGTTAATTAAAAACAAAAGTCAAATTTTAGACAAAATTAATAAAGTAGCTTCAAGTAAATCATTATGCCGTGAGTATAATGTTCATAAATCTAGAGTCAGCAGAATAATACGAAAAGAGGGTGCAATAAGAAAGTTTGTTTCTAATGCTGAATGTGGACCCGGAAAGAGGACTATACATTATAAGATGGCGAATGCCCGACGATGGGAAAGGTTTTATTATTTATGTGTTATTGAATACAAATTTGTTGCATTAAATATATTATATAAGTGCTGGTTTTCTGATTTTCGCTTTGCATCTCGAGTTGAGCCTACAAAAATATTTACTCGGTTATTTCAACTACCTCGGTTATTGCAACCACCCTTGTTTTAATTAGTTGCGATAATCGAGAATGCACTGTATTTATAAAAATGTATCTGGAAAAAAATTTACAACGGTTATTTCCCTACTTATAGCCATTTTAACAAAAACGAAAATTTGTATTTAATTTTAATTTTAATAAATGTTGTTAAAATTTGTTTAATACATTTTTTTAAACATGACAAAAGTTACTATATGTGTGCAAAAATTCAATTTTCTTTATCAATCATTAATAAAGGTATGAGTTTTTAAAGTTAGATGTACAAAAATACATGGGATTTCCCATAAAAAACTTCAGGCATATTGGGGGCCGGGTTAACGTTAATAAAATGAGCTAACATTTTACAGTTTTTTTTTTTTTATTATTCAAAACAAATTAGTCATTCAAAATAAGATAATGACCTCTATAAGGACCACCTTAATGTACATATATGTATAACTGTTACACTGCTCCCTTGTTTATGAGAGACGCTCTCGTACCCGCCAAAGTAAGAATTAATTTTTGGATAGTGAAAAGTTATCCCTATAAAGAGCACGATTTCACATATGCTTGTTCCCTTACAGTAAATTTGTGTGAAATGAAATCAAAATTTTGGTGCAATGTTAGTCGTTTTAGTTCGATGTTAAATAGGTGCCATGAAATAAAGTCCAAAACCATCAAACTAGAAATTATTTAACCGTGTCATGAAATAAATTCCAATCAAATAAAGTCCAAAACCAAATTTTGGACTTTATTGCACCCCCAGCTGGGAGTCCAAAACGATTTTGGACTTTATTTCCAAATATAAAATGAAATAATATCCAAATGCAAATTAAAAATTATTTTTGTTTTGAAAATTTAGTTACATATTGTTAGTTTCATAAATTTCGCACGAAATCTTTTAGTTTAGTACAAAAACTTTGATAACAGACCGACTGCGCCTGCCAGACGACTGAGCATACCCTAAGCGGAGGGACGGGGGAGTCGCATGAGCGGGACAGAGGAGCCGAAAAGGGAGTTAAAATCCTTATTGAACCCGCGAAGCGGGATACTCAAAGTACTGTTTAGTACAAAAAACTTTGATAACAAAAAATTTAATAAGGTAGTTTCATAAATTTCGCGGGCCTGTTGTCAGTCGGTCTGCACTGTTATTTCATTGGACTTTATTTCATGGCAACGTTAAATAATTTCTAGTTTGATACTGTTATAAAATTATGTAGGTATAGTCCAATCCAATTATCCAAAAAAATGGAAAATATCTTCAAGAATAGGGAAATTTTATTGTTTTACTTTAAAGGGTACCTTAGCCCATTCAATAATTACAAAAAAAGTGCTAAATTCGCAAAGCGCGATGTAGTTCTGCATTTTTGATGTTGTTGGGGTATGTTAGAGTAGTCTATGTCTATAGCCAAGTTTGCAACTTCGAAAAACCTGTGCTCATCGCAGGAAAAATTCAACAGTGAAAAAAAGCCAAAATTACCCTATTTTTCCGACATTTTACTTTATAACTTTGGAAATATGCGACTTAGGAAAAAACCGTCCGCTATAAACTTGTTTTTTATAAAATTTTCTACAAGACCACATCAGTTTTAAATTCATGCATGTTATATTTGTGTTGCTATCTAAAGCCTAGTACTCAGCTCGAGTGTAAATGAAATTTCTATATAAAAGTGACACTGATTTCACTACGATGGAATTCGAAACGAGAGGTGAGTACCCAAATTTGAAAATGAAATGTGAACCGCTTCAAAATCAATTTCATTTCGTAATTTTCATATCCCAATGTATGACCACTAGGAAAAACAAATTAAAGGGTGGAAAAGTATGACATTTGTCTATTAATTTATTTTGGTGATAATAAAATTTAAAATAAATAAATTAAAAGCCAAAGGAATTATTTTGGATCTGACAATAACTTATTTTTGAATTGCGAGTGCTATACCGACAGGCCAAAATCAACAAACTTTGGATTTAATACAGTTTTCGTTATTTTTTTAATTAAAAATTGTTTCAATTTGACAGTCATAAAAATCAATATATCACGTACTTGAAACCCTTAACTATCATAAAATGTATTTATAATATTTATATCTTTTTTAAGCAACTTCGCGCTTCGGGATTCTCAAATCACGAAATTCGAATAAAAACAGCTTCTGCGTCATCAACTATTTAAAAAAAACGTTTACTCGATTTTCTCGACGAGTTTTTGTCGTAGAGTAGTTATTTTTGTTTATAATTGTAGGTTAGAAAATTTCTAGAATTTTTGTTAAAAAAAATTGAAAGCCCGACTTTAATAAATTGCCCCTACCCGTTATATTAACAAATATAAAACTAATTACATATTTGTAGACAAAGTTTTCACCTATAATTATGTATAATTTGTTTTTCGAAATTTTAAAATTTGTCATCAAATTTTGAATTTAAAAAAGTGAGTATACAGTTGTCGGGGCACTTACACACACTTTAAGTCTTAATCTTAAAAATGTGAGCATTAGAAATGAAGTTAGGATTTTTTAACAGGATTAGAAAAAAATTATTTCTATCCTGTAGAAAGTTAAAACCCTTTTTATGGAATGATGACTTTTTTTTTAACTATGTACAACAAGTTGGACAAAAACAAGAATAAAGTGGATCGTGTTTTTATAAGTTGCATATTTCCAAAGTAATAAAGGAAAATGTCGAAAAAATGGGATGATTTTAGCGTTTTTTTCACTGTTGCATTGTTCCTGCAGCGAGCACAGGTTTTTCGAAGTTGCAAACTTAGCTACAGACTACTCTAACATGCCTCAACAACATATCGAAAATGCAGAACTACATCGCACTTTGCGAATTTATTGTCGAATTTGACTGGGCTTATTATTGTGCGTTTGTTATAAAAAATAAATAAATTGGGTGGTACAACGGCTCGTGAAGAACCAGGGCCTAGTGACTAAAAACTCGCAACCATTCCTGTGTGCGCCTGTCGACAGGAATGGAAGGTTACCTACAATTTTATGCCGAATCCGAACGGCTAGACGAGAAGCACTTATTCGTGACAAGTAGATACGCTTGGAGGATTTGTCAATTCCTACCAAGAGGCAGTAGCCCTGGAAAAAAACTTTTTAGTTTTTAGGTGGACTTAAATTAATTTTTTAAATGCACATTTTTACAATGCACATTTTACATTAATTTATAAAATAAATTTAAAAGAAGATATTTTAATTTGCACATACAATCAAATTAACAAATTGGCTTGGAGTGGAAATTCTTCTACTCTTTCAATATTATAAAGAACTATCAAAATGATCTATTATCATAATTTCACATACGCAAGACTTTGTTTGACGACTCAGTTGAATTGTAGTGTTTATTGAATTAATCAATTAGAAAGTCTGAAAATCATCAGTATAAGATCATGAGTCAGCAAACCAGAGTTAAAAAAAAAAAAAAAAAAATATTCGTACAAGGAAGTGCAACTACTTTCATAACACATTAATAAAAGATTTATTAATTACTATTTTCGTATTAAGAGGTAATCGCATGACCGATCTGGGTAATTGCATTTTATTTGCGAATCACATGTAGTAGGAAGGTAGATACATAATTAAACGATCTTGTAATAAAGTAATTTCTTGAAATTCAAAATTTTATTTGCGAATCCACTAAAGGTTTAATGTCTCGTAACGGAGACGGAGAGCGACATTATTGAAATTTAAAATAACAGGATATTTACGTCATGCTAGTTAAATGATATTTGGTATTATATTTGCATGCAAATGGCACTTTGTTGGTAACTTGAATTATATTTGTACACTTTAGAATTTCCTCCTAATAGTTGTAAGTTTATTAATAGTAAATATTGGATATTCAAAGTTCAAACAAACGGAATTATTGAACTTTGACTTTGAGGCTTTTACACACGAGTTGGTATGTATATACATATATGTATGTAAATGATACCTTATGTAGGAACAAAACTTAATAATTTCCCATCTCGAAGCCTATCCACAGGTATGAGCGTTTCAAAGAAAAAAACATTATAAATGGAACGTTATGAAAACATGCGAATTATTTGATTATGCCCTCTTTTTGTGCTCCAACTTTAAATCCCACACATCTTTCATCCATTTGAGTATGAAACTGCTGCCGCTGGCTGTTCATGGATATACGGTTTACCCTTTTTCACTTTCTATAACACTTTTATTTTTCACTTATGTAACGATTGCAAATTAAATTGGCCGTTATTTTTTTTTTTAATTTTGTAAATGGTAACACTTGAAGGCTTTTTCAAGAGGGGTTTTCATCACTTTTTGTTTTCTTCAAATTAATACCTTAATTAGTTTTGTTTGTATTTGTTAAATTAACATTAAAAGTAGTCAAACAATAATTGCTTTATTATTTAATAACGGTACCTACCTTTAATAATTTTTGTTTTACTTTAAGTCGTGGCACTAGCTGTAGCTGAAGAGTACGCGAGCACTATGAAGTTTTGGACTAGGTCGGTGGTTTATCAGCGTCGCGTAGTTAATAAATCAGCTCAAAGATGCGAGCTGCTGCAGAAGTGATCTTTGCTTTCTTAAATTGAAATGTGAACTTGCCGTGGAAGCTGGTTAAAACGAGTAGCTTAGTCGAATTGATGATAACCGCGTGTGTGCGACTCGACGAATGAATTTAAAATGAATCTGAAAGCATTCAAATGCCACCTAATGTACAGACTGCAGACTCTGCTGTTCGTGGCTAAGACAGAGAGTATGTATTGTATATGGTAGATGTATCTCTTGTAAGAAATTTACCAAAGTTTGTTTTGTGAGTGCATTCTACACTTTTCCCACCTTATTTGTAAAGATACATTCAAACGGTCAATAGAATAAACCATGAATTATTTTTTTTTTGTTGAGATATTACGAATACGCCAAAAGTAAAACAAATAATAACGGTAGTGTTATAATACATATGTATGTAGATACCTTAAGCTCAAACAGACAGCACGAAACAAAACTTAATTGCAAGTTGAAAGGTTGATTATATTGCGTTATACCTTATCATTATGTTTTTTTTTGGCATTGAATTGACGAAGGAATTGCAAAAAATAAAAATCATTAACGATATTATGAGAACAAATAATAAGGCGTGTTTTTTTTTATTATTATTATTAAATTTCGAAAAATAAAAACTGTAAGCTGAAATTTGTGTTTTTTTTTTTTAATTTTGTTTTAGGAAATTTAAATGAGGAAACAAACCAATCCTCTCTCAATAAGATACAAAAATTGATAAGAAATTGTAAATTCTTGCAAATATGGCTAATTAATAAACAAATTTATTCAATTAAAAATAGAGCAAGGTTATTAAGAAATTTGCTTCAAAGAATTTAATACCCGGGGTTTAGACAAGCGAGTAGAACTAGTAGCGTTTATGTGTGTAAGTGTATCAGAACACGAGAGAGCCAACTAGTAGCCCAAATAGTATATTTTTGCCTGCGAGTAGCCTGCCAGTTATCCTGCTAGTGTATTGTATTGTTTTCATTTATTTGTTTTGTTTCCATAGTTTCCATAATTTGTATATTTTTCTGTGTGAAATATTTAAAAAAAATCATACTAGTTGACAAAACGCGCAGAGAGCTACTAGTTACACATACATCCATAAAACTAACACTATGATACAAATGCTACTAGTTCTACTCGCTTGTCTATGCCCCGCCGGGTTAGGTATAAGGATTGATTGGGAAAATGAACTATACTTCGGGTCAAATGTATTTGCTCATATAAATTTAAAGTAATGATATGGCCAACACAATTTTAGTTGCCAAGGCCAGATATATTTTTTTAATGTTTTAAATGTCCTGAAATGGAATCCGATGTTAATAGTCTAAGATCCCGACACCAAATTTTGGGAGTTGATGTATAACCAAAATCTGAGTATGAGGGTCTATATAGGTGCATATTTTGTGATATCGAAATCAAAAGTCTGGCAGGTTTTTTCTCAGCTTTTGGCGGGGATGGGGGTTGAAAAAAGATATATTTTTAATTTCTTATCAGGGAAAAACCGCCGGCCGAAATTAAATTCCGACTGAAAATTCAGACAATTTATGAGGTAACAATGGGCATACATGGCGTATACGTACTTTATTTGTAATTAAACTATAACACCTGACACCCGTATTCATAAACGCAAATCAAACGTGAATTATATTTATTCAGTTAGTTAAGTGCAAAAATGTTTTCATAAAACAAAATTGAAGTTTATTAACGTTGATTGACGTTTAATTAACTAAGTCACCAAAGTAGGTGTATTAACGAGAAATTAAGTTGACAGTGTTGAAAATAATTGAAAATTGATATATTTGTTAATATAAATTTAAAATGGCATATCGATATTGTGAATTTTTGCATCGAAATGCAATGTTGGATATGTTTAAACCGACATCAACGCGTAAATTACCCTTTTTCAAAAAGCGATTCAATCCACTAACTGAGCTAAGTGAAAGTGATTTTAGGAGCAAATATAGATTCTCCAAGAATACATGGGAAAACTGATTGCTGTTGCTAGCGAAGACCTTAAAGGGGACAGACGAGGTTGACACATTCCCGTAAGATTAAGTGACGTCATTTTCAATTCAGCTATGTACACGAAATTTACGATTTAATGAGAAAGTATGTGTGTAAGATCTCAGAATATGTGAGCAAGTATTTGTGCTCTTTGGTGACATCAGGGATGTTGTTGTTTGTAGTAGATTTTCGTTCGTGTTGATTACTAAACGTCAATTAGCTATTGCACGCACTTTATTTTTTTATTATTAGGAAAGTCTAATTCATGAATTATCTTTTAATCAACGTTTTAGTTAATTTCTAAGTAAGAAAACAGTTAACACTTTTTTATTATTAGGGGTGTGAGTATTAAGCGATAGGTAACTATGTATGAACATTACTTCTTCTTGGATTTTCATATTTGGATGTAGGAAATTGTAGGTACATACATCAGATAGTTCTGAATCATCCCCAAATGAAGAAAATATAATTTTCAAATGAAGAAATGTCATGAAATTCATCAATTACTTGAAATTATCACCCTTATTACGGTTGTCGTTTCACTAAAACGATACGTCCCTGGAGGTGGCAATTGATGTTTAATTTAAAACAAATTTCACGACAATTGTGAGAGGGTTGGAGATTGGAGAGACTGTCGAAGATTTGGGTTTATTTAAACACCAACTGTCGTCATAGAGCCTTGTCGTTTTACTGTCAATTTAGTGAAACGACAATCGTAATAGAGGGGTGTATGCATTTAAGGATCGTCATTTTTAGAAAATAATTTCCTGAAAATAACTGTATTTTTTGTATAGAACATGTGAAACGTAACATCCCCCAAAAAAAACACATTTCCACGATAGATTTTTGTATATGGACTATTTTTTGTTTCTTGTTCCTCAAGACAAAAATGAAACATGCATTCTTATCAATTTTCATTCACGAACCATTTTTACTTGCATTGAAGGGCAAGTATTTGGTTCCGTGTCAAAAAAAAACATTCTTGGAACACAGGATATTTCTATAAATTCTTTTTTTTTTTCTTTATTAGTATGGCTGATACGCAACGTTCCCACCAAGTTTATTAGTGTTAGAATTTATTTCTTTTCAAACGGTTTTGTGTACCAACTTACTTTTTTTCCCGTACTATAAGTTTGTTAAATTCGACTAAAAATTAATATAATGCTTAATACAAGAATCAACATTAGTGGTTAATTAAATTATTAAAATTTTTGACTTAAAAATTAATTTTTCTAAAAAATTTTCTTTTACACAAATCACAATATAATTTAAACCACAATAAAATAACTTGTTTCAGTGAAAAAAATCCATACATATAAAAAGTGTTGCCGTTTTGTTTTTAAATATATTGAACTCCAGTTTCTCCAGCCCCCCCTAATCGAAAAAAATTGTAACCCTTCCTATGTAATTGATTTCTTTTCTGGTTTTAAAACCTACCATACATGCCCTATCTTTTAAGATAATTAGTGAAGGCTAGATAGCCTAAAAAAGGCCATTATTCAAGAACCCGGAGAAACTGCTCCGATTTTGATGATTTTTTTTTTAATGTAGGCAATTGAAATTCGAAAAAAGTTTACAATTCAAAAATCGACGCTCTTCACATGTTATTTTTTTTAAACTCAAAAAACCAAAATTTTCAAAAAAAAAAAATTAATTTTATTTTTAAAATAATCTTAAATTAATAAATATCACTGCCATAGATTATCGGAAGGTTTTTTGAAGTTATATTATAAAAGTCCCAAACGAAAAACCCACAGTAAACCCCGCTTATAGTCAAAAGAATAGGATATGACAGCTAAAAAGTGTTAATACATATGAGCTAAAAACTATTGTACTATTGTATGGTTAATTCTGGTACTAAACGTTGTTGGAATACAATTTTTTTTAAACCACCAAGAGGTAAAACACCACAAAAAATATAGTCTTCGCATAGTCTGAACAAGATGCCTTTGTGCGAAGAACATGCGCTATTTTTACATGCATTCACAGGAAGTGATACAACATCGACCTTCTACAATAAAGGAAAAATTCAAAGAACAAAAACATTTAAAGGATGCTGCAAAAATATTCAAGCAACCGAGTCAAGACAAAGACACCATTTATCAAGCCAGTGAGATGCATTTTAGATTTATATGGTGCACCAAAATCGTCGGTGTTCATGATGTCCATGTGTAATTGAACAGTTTACCGTGCACAGCGGATGCAGCGATAGAACATTTAAAAAAGTATATCTTCAGATTCAATATTATGGCTAGGTAATTGTTTATCACCAGTCAAATGGGGATGGAATTTAAATAACGTCTTATACCAAATCCCATGAACCAGTCACCTGCTCCGGAAAACGTATTAAAAATAATATTCTGTCGATGTAAATCTGGCTGTGGAGGGACTTGCGGTTGTCGAAAAACAGGGTATTTCTGTACGCAAGCTTGTACACTGTACAGCATGTAGTGGTGATAGCTGTAATAACCGTCAGCCTAATATAAATTTGAAAAAAATGAAATAGAAGAGGAAGACATATTATATACCTTAATAATGAATTGAATTTGTGCCAAGGTGCCTAACTATGTACCTAAACAGAAAAAATACTTTATTTTTTTGCTTTTCCAAATAAAATATAAATGTTAACATTAACAATGTTCTAAAATATAACATAATATTAAATATTATGTTCTTAATATTGACTATTCCTGTTTACGTGACCTTTTTAATTAATTAAAATTATATGATAAATATATAACATATATTATTTAATATTTGGTTAACGTCATTTGCCTGAAGAAGACTGTATTTATTATATTATTATATTTTGTGTATTATATATAATATTTCCTCGTTATTAAAATAATAAGAACAATTTATTATTTTAAATAAAATTTAAAAAAGGATGTGTGTATAAAAGCTGGTTTAACTGTATTTTGAAAAAAATTTGTTTGAATTTTTTTTTATTTCTTTGTTTCAAAGTTGCGAGTTTGAAATTTTTTTTTAAAACTATTCACAAGCGCAACTTAATTTAAAATGAAAATTAAAATAGAGATTTCTGGCTTTCCAAAAAGGTATAGCAGGGCCTTGCAAGTTTTTAAATAATTTTTTTTTCAATTAAAAAGTACAAGTGACCAACTCCAGAAATAATTGTGTTTCGCCAAAGGTATAACAGTGGGCTCTTCAGTCAGTCTGTTATACCCTACTAAGACACAAATTTTGTTCGATGTTTACCGACTCTGGAGTTGAGGTCACTTGTACTTTTTAATTGAATTTTATTCATTCACTCCACTTAAAACAGAAGTAGTTTCAATATTTAAATATTTAAATTTCGTCATCTTATAATTTTTTTTTCGATTTTAAGTAAATTTTTTTGAAAATTGCCCTCCCACCTAAACGGAGGGAAATAAACCCTCCTCCCATACGATTGTTTTAACCAAACTTTTTCGTTACAGCTTTTTGGTGCATCTTATACCAATCACACTGTATTTAAAAAAAAAATCATCGAAATCGGAGCAGTTTCCCCGGGTTCTTGAATAAATGCTATCTAGCCTACACTAAATCAACTAATTGAAAACGGTCAATTGGCCGAAATAAATAATTCGATTGTAATATGCCACATAGGGTTTTGGTCGTTTTAATTAAGCCATTGGCCGTTTAATCTTAACATATATATATATACACATTATGCACATTATTATTCTCAGCTTGATACAAAACAAAAACAAATTTTATATTGCAAGTAACCTTTTGGTCAGGGGAACTATAGGTTGTTTAAACGTTTGTGTGTGGGCATGCGTATTATGAAAGAGATTATTGAAAGTTCCATTTTCTAATGAAACACAATACTCGCGTCTTATATTATTGTGGTAGACATTTCAAAAGTACCCAAAATTCCTCGATCTTAGGGTAAGACTTGCGATCGGTCTCATAGTTAAATGACGTTTAACGTTAGACGTGTTAGCCATACTAAAAGAGGTACATAAGAGAGATATAGAATTTTCTGTGTTCCATGAGCAAAAAAGTTTCTAAATTCCGACAACTTACATTCCATAAAGATATGTTCAATGCCAAAACGAATTCAACTTCAAATCAAGATATCGGCAACCGACAATCAGATTAAAAGATTCGTATAAAGTCTATTTTGTTTTAGCTACCAACAATAATGAGCAACAATGACATATAAATGTTGGATCGTTTTATATGGTCGAATTCTAATAAACATGATGGCCAACTTAAGATCACTTTCGAGTTTGAAACATTGCAATTGCATAATAATATAAAAATGTATACAAATAAAAAATATATGGGTTACTATTATCCTCATAATATCCTAAAAACAATAACTCATTCAATCACCTCAGTTTCTACTAAAAAAAAGTTCCACATACGCCACAGTGCACATGCAATAAAACTATGTAGTTGTGTATTATTGTGTAAATTCACAAACGCATCACTGCGCAGATGATGCGCAATCACTTTCTACAAAACATTCATAAAATGGATTAAACGCGCATCATTTTTTGGAAAAGTGTAGCTAGCTCCATTTAGAGATTGTGACTTTTTACATCGATACAAAAATTGATGTCGGTTTGATGTATTCTATGAATGTTTTGACGAAACTTATTGCGCATCATTTGCGCAATGATGCGTTTGTGAATTTACACATTATTTTTGGAAATACATAAACGGAATGGAATCTATTTGATAGTTTTGACAAGAAAAAAAGTTTCATGCTAACTTTGGATATTTTTAAATTAGCAGGATTATTTTTTTTTTTTTGGGAAAACCTAAGAGCAGTAATTGTTTTGATTCCACTGCATATTTACCGAATTTACTGGTGTAGTCAAATGTTGTTTTTTCAAAAGTTGTCATACTTAGACCCTTTTCACACAAGGAAACTGAGTTGCCAGAAACTAGCCAATTTGTAGACAAGAAGGGTGAGAGGGCAGATTTTTTTTCTCTCCCTTACGTCCTTCTCGCCAACGAACTCCCAGTTGCCGGCAACTCAGTTTCATTGGGTGAAAGCAGTCTTATAACTTTACACGTCTAAAAACAACAACAGATGAAGTTCTGAGACCATTGAGTCCTTGCTCCTGGTGTACGCATTGCACTCTATTTATTACTATTCGCCGACGGATATGCGTCAAAGAAATATGGGCTCTAAGTATTAAACGAATTTCGACTATAATCTAGCTTAGTTTAATTTTTTTGTATGGGTTAAACTCGGCTTTATGGTAAATTAGACTCAAAATTCGTTTATTACTTAGGGCCATGGTTTTTGAATTGTGCTTCCACTAACACATAGTTTCCTTGTCCGCCAAAATCACCTTTTCAAAGATATTTTGAGTGAATAAAAACGAGAACGTTTCGTATATCCTACATGAAACCCAGTATCTGCACACCTTTTTCGATATTTTTCACTTGGAATTAAACGCTTTTGTTCAAAATATGTGCTTTCGCGAATTTATAGCCCAGTTTAAAAGAAATAACAAAACCGGTTAGTATCTATTTTAATCAGTTGTACGCTTTATAGCAATAAATTGAAAATATTAAACATCCAAACAAAAAAGATATTCAAACAAATCAATCTTTAAGATACATACAAAATATTTTTCCACACCAATTTGCCCATCGTTATAAATGAGTGTAATAACTTGATAAGAAGAAAAAAAGAAATTTAAATATTAAAATATTGAAATTACTTCTGTTTTAAGTGGAAGAGGAGCCCACTGTTATACCTTGGGCGAAACACAATTATTTCTGGAGTTGAGATCACTTGTACTTTTTAATTGAATTTATTCACTCACTCCACTTAAAACAGAAGTAATTTCAATATTTTAATATTTAAATTTCTTTATCTTCTTATTATAAAAAAACCTGACCCTGGGTATTTATTTTCTGGGTGCACGTATTTAAACAAATTCCCCTAGAATAATAAAATTCATAGTATCGTTTTGCTGTGATTTTTATAAGAGTCGGTAAACATCGACCAAAATTTTTGTCTTAGTAGGGTATAACAGACTGACTGAAGAGCCTTGGGCGAACACAATTATTTCTGGAGTTGAGGTCACTTGTACTTTTTGAGTGTAACTTGAGTTGTTATGATGATCAATGAGAAATTAAATTAATTTTAAAAAATACTTTATTACGGAGCATATGCAATTTTGATTAATTAACAATTAACATGGAACAAAGAGAGGATCAATGTTGTCTAACCTTTTTTTGTTTAAATTAAATAAATCTGTAGATATCGACAAAACAAAGAAAACCAAGGAAGAACACATTCAGTGATTTAAACAAAAATCGTTAAAATAAATTGCATTTATAGATTTTCCACTTTACTTTTTCGGCACTAGGAATATAAGATGAGTTTAATTACAATTCGTAGGTTTGGAAAATAAACGTTAAAACGCGGTTTGCACAAAATTATACAAAAAAAAAAAAAAAAAAATCAACAAACCAAATCATTCTTTAAACTATTCTATATGTTCCTTCTCTTATCTTACAAATAACAAATATGGAGACAAAAATGTTTTGTTTTTTTTTTTTTTGTTTAATAAAATATGTTTTTGTTTCTTGAGCTGCTACTACTTGTAGGCCTTATAAATCTGCCATGCACAAAATGCTGCCGATAGTAATGTGACTCCACGATGGAAGTACTTGGTCTTAGAATTATCTGAATATGCTAAAACTACAGGTGAGGACACATCTGCCAGCGGTATGCTTTTTAGTTTCGTAACATCGTGCTCCACCTAAAATAAATCATCAACAAAAATGTGAAAGCACTTCTGTATATTGTTTCTTATTTGTTTGTTTTTAAATAATTCATACTTATCTATATTTAGATATTCTGTCATTGAATATTATTCTCTATGTTTAGTCATACCTGGTACTGGCAACATGGATCATAGTTCCATGAAACTGTATATAAGCCGGTGCAGAACACAGACACAGCGCACAGTGGTGCACTGAATATGGGCCTTTCCTGCCATAGGACGCCTGAGATAATTGATGCTAGACCGGAAACAACGGCCGTCTTGTGCAAGCAGTTGCCAACAGTTATCCAACGGCTCGTCTCATCTCCGAGTCGAGTCGGCTCGATTATTATGTAATCGACTTTTTGCTCGAGTCCCTTGTCCAGTTCGGCTTCGAACGATTCATGTGCATTTCCACTGTCGTAGACTTCCCTGATGAAATGAAATTTCGGTTGTTTGGCTGCTGCACTGAAACCAGAATATGGAAGAACATCTTAAAATACAGTTCTTATAAAGGTTATAACTTTTAACACAACAAAGAAATGTGCATTTTTTTTTTGGAATGTGTACTACTGCAACAATACACGGTAGCATTTCCGCAGGCCACATTCCACAAGGTTCAAGGTTAAGGACTGAAAAATGAAGCTATGTTTTGCCAATTAAAATTGGTTGATCACCTTCTTGAGAAAAAGGTATGACTCTGTGCATTATCAGATAAAAAATTCATGAAAACGAAATTGATTTGTGCAAAAAAGAAACAAATAAAAACGCAAATTTCTTTAGCAAGTTTATTTTTTGTTGGCTGATCCTTTGTTTGTCACTCATAGAACTTTTGTACTGTATAATTCAATTTGATTTAAATTTTTCTTAATTAAAAATTGTCTTCCGACTTAAATTGTTATTTAATAATAAGTAAACATACCCGTCATCTGAATTATTAACCATTTTTGATTTATTTTACATTTGGAATACGACTGGCTGAACCAATTGGATAAGCACTCTTTTTTTATTTTTCTATTGTGAACGGGTCTTAGAGAAATGTCAGCTGGAGTAGACAGTACTGCCAGAAGCAAATTTATCAAATTCTTAAGGCATAAGCAAATTGAACCGGCGCATACGACAGCGCAACGCTCAAGACAACCGTCAAGTGGATAGTCCCCTTTCACATAGGAAAACTGAATTGCCGGCAACGTTTAAGGTAAGACCCCACACAACTGCATCGGAACTACTTCACGACGCGGCAAAACATTATGTGTATGAAATTGTATGAGCTATATCGCACTAAGCGGCAACTGAACTTCATAAAATTTCATACAAATTATTATGAATCGCAGTTCCGCTGCAGTGCAGTTCCACCTAGTGGGGTCTAACCTTTAGTTTGTATGTGAACGGGGGAAAGAAGTAAGGGGAGGGGAAAAATCTTCCCGGTCAACGATTTGAAGAGATTTTTATCACATTCCATCGCACCCTGTCCGTATAATGGGCGTTCTACCAACAGACTTTATGGGGAAACAAACAAAAATCTTTGTCAATTTTGTTTCTTCGTATGTAATACTACGTTTTCATTAGAGCCGAAATCATGGTAATTTCGGAATTTGACAAAAGTGTTTTCATTATCAAATTTGCTAATTTCGTTTGATATCTCATTTCATTTTGAATTTGGAATGGCAGTTAAACGATTGTTTTTGGTTTTCTCTTTGCGTTTAGACATTTTCATGCAAGAGCTTTTTAAAGCTTTTGAAATCGACTGCTGATGGATGGATTTATCTCATTTCGAACCTTATTTCTTGCAAATTTGGTTGAAATTAGCTCATTTGAGAACGAGAATTTGTGTAGGAAATGAGGTCAATTCGGATCTGATTCGGAAATTTGCAACGAAATTACCTCATTTGGCTCAGTGAAAACGTAGTATAAAAGGTACAAGAGATTTTTAAAGCAATTAAAGGAAAACGTCAACAAATCTCCAGAAACTAGTTTCCCTGTGTGAAAGGGGAGATGGTTCGGCGCCAAACCATTTGGATCGCTCGGAAAAACCACGAACCATATAGGTTGCGAGTCTTTCGGCTCTCTCGTGTATGGGAAGTTTTTATGTACTAGGTTTTCATTAGGGTCGAATAGAGATAATTTGCCAAATTACAGAAAATTAATTTTAATATACTAATTTTCCGTATGTTCATATACTTCTGCTAGTTGCTACCAATTCGAGCCAAAAGTTCTATCAAAACTCACGTAGGAAAATAGAGCTAACTAGAACTGGTAGATTTGGGACTTAAACAAGTACAGATTTTGTTTGACAGCTCATTTCCCACGGGATTTTAAGGCTCTCCCAAATTAAAACATTCTGGGCGACAGTGACCCAGCGGCTCCATTAGAAATATTTGAGGCAATACAGTGAAATTCCGCAAAGGCAATATTGCCCGGTAGATGAGAGGCAGTTATTGCTCTCCATAGTAAAGTCAATAAATTTTGACGTTTTGGGCAACGAGCAAGGCGATTTGATGCCTTGCCTTTGGGTGAAACTTTAACTTTTAAAAATAAATTTACATAGCGATAACCGAAAAACCCAACGAAAGTTTCGTTGTCTTGCCGAATATATTCCATTGTTTATCGCGGCGGCCGGCCGGCGGCTCGACATGTTTATTTTAGAATAATGGCCAATTTGTTTTAGAATTTGTCTAGTAATTCGAGCGTGATTGAGGATACATAATTAAAGCTTATTTTGCAGCAGTTGAAACAGCTTTATTTTGAATTCATCTCAAGATAAATATTAATTTCGACAAAAAAACAATTTATGTATGTAATTCTAAGTAAAAATAACACAGAAACAATCCTTTCCCATTTTGTTTGACTAATTCAGATTTAGCCCCCTCCTCCGCCTCTTGTCAACACAACATCCTCGTTATTGGAATTATTGATAGAACTAAAATCTCCTGTGTTGCACGATATTGATGGAATATTAAAATTTGAAAAACCCTTGTAATCGGTCACAGTTGTTGGTTTTATTGGTGATGGTAAATGAACTCCATTTGGTGGAGAATCACTCTCGAGCAAACTCTTTGGCTTTGAGTCTGATGTGTCAGCATCAAGAATATTTTCGTCTCCAGTCGATTCGACACCGCCGCCAGTTTGAACTATATCGTTGTCTTTTTTCATAAGCGGATCGAATTCTCCCAAGTCGAAATTAGTTTCCTCGGCAACACTATTTTCACCACTTAGATCCGATAAATCAAAGTCATAGTTTATATTTGTTAGACCACCTTTAAATTCGGAGGTAGTTGTTGTAAGCAGATCGTCAGGTGTTTCAACACCATCCAAGGACGCAGTATCAAACGGTGTATAGTTGAATATAGGTGAAGCGAAAAGCAAGTCCGTGGAATTATTGGACAACATCGATGAGCCTGCAGTCCCAACACCTGGCGACAATCGATCTTTGGATGTATCTTTAAGAGATAACGTTGACATAATCGGAGTTGTATTTTCATCTTTTGTAAGATCCACCAAATCGTCGTGCTTCATTGGGCCAATCGATATTGGGATCAATTGATTTTTAAATATGGCTGCAGATTGGTCATTGTCAATCGATGCAAGGAGATTGGTTTGAAAATGTCCAGATGGTTCAGTTTCTACTATTGATGATGATGATGTTGTGCCCAAATCAGCACTGTTGCTGTGAGACCGGATTTGGCTTATGAGGAAAGTTGGTGTTTTTATGGGTAAAACAGTTAATGGCGCACGACTTAAAGTAGCTTCAACTTTTTGAAATACGTCGTTCTGAAAACAAAGAAATTAGAATTTAAAAATGAAATCGGAATGCATTAAAAATACAATTTTAGACACTTATGTTATAAATGCATTATTATGTCGTAATACGGTATACAAAAAGATGTTCTTGTTTCGGGATTGTAAAAGATCGAAACATCAAGTTTTCAGAGATCAACAGAGTTTTCAGAGATCAACAGCAATACTCGTTATATATGCATTTATAATTTTATCTAAATAATTCAGGTGCGTTTGCTTTAAGTGAGTAGTTATTAGGCTAAAAGGTAATTGTATCGAAGAACTTGCAAACATTGTAATCATAGTACATACAAAAGCCGACATAAAATTTTCAGAGTACATGTATAACCAAAATTTGCATATGAAGGTTTATAAGTGCATGTATAGTGACTTGAAATCCAATAGCTTGGCCCTTTTTTCCTCAGCCCTTTTGGCGGGCATGGAGTTTGAAATTTCGATTTTAAGAGTTTTGTGACAGTTACCTTTTTTACACACCACGAAGTACCACACCGAAGCATATTGTCGGCAAGGTTTTTTGTTCGTGTAAAAAGGAAATATGTCGAAAAAGCAGTTCGAACTCTGGAAATCGAAGTAGTGCACCGGCATGCCGCATGGCATGGCGTGTGAAAAAGAGCGAACTAGTGCTTTGACGCAGTTTTGTGTGTTGTTAATTGTTTTTTTTTCAACTGGTGTTTTTATCCCGTTAGTTTTAAATTTACTTTTTAATTGCAATAAAATATGGAATTCAAACAGGAAAAATGTGTTTGGGTGCATTCTGAAATCTCTATTTTCAGAACAATTCGAAACTTTTTTCTTTAATTTGTCAACTATACACTTTGACATCTGATTTTTGACATAATTTTGCGTCGACAAAGTGGCGTATGAATGTCCATATAGAAACGGAGTACTTTGTCGATGAGGTCGATCGATGTGGCGTGTGTTAGGGGTAAGTGTTTAACTTAAACGCCAATACAGAGATAACACAAAAATATTTATCTCTATCATTTTGCTATTCAAAAGAGTTTGATGTGAGACTAGAAATATTTGAAATTGCAGAACAACTTCTTCCTGTATTTTGTTTTTCTGTGAATAAAAGAAATCGAGATAAATCGATTTACTAAAAAAAAAAAATACGAAAAACTAGGAGATGATGTATATCTAGTGGCTGACCAAACATGGCAACGGGATACACTCGACTGACCAATGTGTTCTTGTTTGATAAAATATAGAGAATATTTCTACAAAAATTTCAGCTTTGACGAATGCGATTTCATTTTTGTTTACATGTTTTGGGTCTGTCAGGAGCGATGCCAACGCGTCATAAGGCTTGACCTTAAAACTTTAAATTTAGGGTAAAATCATAAAAATCCAGTGGATAGTTTTCGCGCTATCCGCCATAACAACACAAATAGCAAATTATAAGATTATATATGTGACCAATTATTTAAATATTTTAGTTTTGTAGAATTGTTATTGGGCTTTTTTGGTCAATTTTATTTAATTATGCAAATGAAAACACGTACATACAATTTACCCCGACGTTTCGCTGGAGTTTCTCAGCATCTTCAGGGGCGTAGACACAATAAACGCCCCTGAAGATGCTGAGAAACTCCAGCGAAACGTCGGGATAAAATGTATGTACGTGTTTTCATTTGCATAATTAAATAAAATTGACCAAAAAAGCCCAATAACAATTCTACAAAACTATAGCAAATTATACTTGTTCAATTCGGCAAGAGTTTGAAATATTGACACGCCCATTGTTGGTTTTTGGTTTTGAGTGTACTGTTAAAAGTGGATTGCAACATAATCTTGACCTACTTCGCATTCTTATCTTAGAGAAAAATGGATATCACGCCTGTAGAAGTAAGTCAAGTTGTCACACTACTGCAACAAGGAATAAATCAATGTACCGTGGACCCTCAGCTATGTCTAAGCCAGTCTTGCATATCAAAGATCTACGGAAGGTTCAGACAAACGTGTAGGTTAGTGTAAAGGTCAGGATCTGTGTGGCACCGGATGTTATGACTCATTCATCGTGATGGCGTTCCTCCGAAATCGTACTTTGACTAGCGTTGACTTCCAACAATAGCAAAGACAGGTACGATAAAGACTCGTAAGTTAATGGACAGTTAGGAGACGACTTAATGAAGCAGACCTAACCCCAAAATATTCCGTCATGGTACCAAAATTGACTGCAACTCATCGACAAGTTCGAATACGATTTTCATTATGCACTACAAATGGGAAGTTGAGCAATGTATGCGACTTACATTCTCGGATGAGTGCAGAATTAGAAAAAAAAATCTCAAATCGCTATTTTGAAAACCCCACCCCCGCCAAAGGCTGACAAAAAAAAATCTGCCAGACTTTGGTTTTTGCTACCACGCTATATGCACCGACAAACCCTCATACTCATATTTTGGTTATCCATCTACTCTCAAAATTAGCTGTGAGCTCTTGGTCTAAATGTGTTTATATTTCTACAAACTGAATCTTCTCTATACAAAGAAAAGCTTCATATTAACAACGTCATACATTTTTGTATTTTAGAAATTAAATAATAATATTAAAAACTAATCATATGTAACCTTTTTTTCCAGAGCGAGAACTTGTAATTTATTTTTTCTAGTTTAGCTTGGGGTTCAGCGCGCGCTTAAGGGGTTGTGACTACCCTTAAAGTGATAAACACAGCACGAGCGATTATGTAGGGTGGAGGGGATTTAAAAGGAGAAACCCATGCACATTGATTTTGAATGTCTGTAGATCACAATGGGAAGGGAAAATTGAGCTGTGTAGAGCATTCCACATTCGTGTAGTGCGACTGAAGAAAGAATGTCTGTAATTAACAGTACGTCCGAAGTTGGGCTCAAGGGTAAACTGATGGGCATTCCTAGAAGCGCGAGTATAACGGTTGAATTGTTTAAGGGGAGGGCCTGGCTATTTCAATAGAGCACTGTTTGTTAAAATAACGGTACAATAACGAAAGGCATGAAACATTTTGACGGTGCTCCAGAGATTCTAACGTTTCCTTTACAGTTCTTTCACTTATCATTTTAATAGCTCTCTTTTGAATTATATCCAATAGACTCAAGTGGGTTGTTGGAGCGCCTGTCCAGATTTGGGAGTTGTACTCAAGTTTTGGACGAATAAAGGCTATGTAGATCATAGCCACATCAGAACGGGAGAAAAATTTCTTGCATCGACGGAGAAAACCTAAACACCTAGCAGCATTTTTGGCGATGTCAAATATGTGGTTCCACAAAAGGTGGTCTGTGACACGCATACCGAGGACTGAAAGCTGTTCAGTTTCCTCAATGCAAGTGCCGCTTATTTACAGCAGCATAGGGGGTGGGTTCCGCTTTAACAAGAGCGTTTCCTCAATTCTCTGACTTTCCCTGACCAAATCATGTTTCCTGATTGTTTTCCGATTATCGGACACCATGCGTTAGATTACTATATATGGAAGTTAATCCAAAATTTTCAACCATCAATCCCTTGCGTGGTTGTCACTTTTTTTAACTTTAAAACTAAGCGTTAACGATTCATCACAAAAAGATCGAAGCCCATAAAATTGTGTATGATTGTCCGTATTATGCGTAGGTATTGAAAATTTCAAAAATTTAAGAACCATTTTATTTTGGAGTTTTATTTGGAAACTAACTTTTATCTAACTTTTCAATTTTTGTTTGACAAGTGATAAATGAATTTATAGGACGGGAGGCGACCGTAGGTTTACCTATCTCATTGCGGCTTTGGAAAAAAATGATGCCAATTCATAGCTTTAGTCTTAACGTTAACAAAACCGCTGGCTAGTCGGACAAGGTTTTTCAGGTGGCAATTAGTAGAAAACGCACTTTTTCGGTTGCATTTTTGTCTTAAGACACCTAAACCATGATGGAATTTTATAAATGGGGTTTCAAATGAAAGCTTAGACTGCACTCTTTACAAAACCAGTGGTGGACAGACTTTTGTTGGTTGTTGTGGCGAGTCCGACCACTTTGGTAAAAACAGCTATTTTTGTATCCATTGCGTTTAACACGTGGACAACTATGCAAAACTATTTCATATAGTCTAGAAAAAAGCTTTTACCACTTAAATGCATTTTAAATACAAAGGTTAAAAAATAGCTCTTTATACAAAAGTGGTCGGACTCGCCACAACAACCAACAAAAGTCTGTCCACCACTGGTTTTATAAAGTGGGCAGTCTAAGCTTTCATTTGAAACCCCATTTATAAAAATCCATCATGGTTTAGGTATCCTTAGCCAAAAATGCAACCGGAAAAGTGGAAAAGCAGGTCTTGTCCGACCAGCGGTTTTGTTAATGTTAAAACTTAAGCTATGAATTGGCATCATTCTTTTCGAAGCCGTGATGAGATAGGTAAGCCTACGGTCGCCTCCCGTACTATTATTCCTCTTTAAAAATGGCTTATATAAAAACATTTTCACATTTTTGGATTTTGTATTTAAATGTTATGTTCCTATTTAATTAATTAACCCAAACTCACCTTAAAATCGTTCATCTCCTTTGATAGATTTGTGATTCCATTGAGAATGTTGGAATTCTTCTTTTTTAATAATTCCATCCGCTTCATATTCTCTGATATAAGATGCAGACTTTCACATGCCAACAAAGCACTTTCCCAAGGTGAACTATATGATTTTTGACCAGACATCAATGAATTGAAATCATCAATGGGCATTTCTAAACTTTCAGCATTTAGTTTTTCAATAAATGAAATTGCACAACACTACAAATATACATTATGTGATATGATATTACCATTGCAATACAAAAAAAAATTATATTAATTAGACTTACAAGATTGGTAAAGTAATAACCACCTTCACCACTCATCAGCCTCGAAGCATTACTAAAGCGTGTTATAAAATTTATATTACTATGTAGACGTACTGGATTGGCTTTGAGTACGACAAAAATCAAAGCAGGTAAAAATTCATCAGCACTTGCCGGACCACCAGAAGCATGTTTTAATAATGCGAATATATGTCGACAACAGCGCACCGTACACTCGAGTTTTTCTTGTGGTGAATAGTAAGAATCTATTCCGACTAGTTCTGAAAATAGAATTTTGTTTATATTATTTTAGTAAAAGAATTTAATAGAAGCCAAAAATATAAAAAAAAAAAATAAAGAAAAGGAAATGGTTGAATCTTATCGGTACATGGATAACAATTTGTTCACATCAAAATTGAAGGCCGTCATATAAAAAAAAACACCAATCTTACACTCCGTTTATAATACCAATTTCATATAACTTATAATTGTTCAAGGACTTTTTGCATACCCAAGCTCTACTACTATCTCACAAAATGACACCAGTGCTAAAATCAAACACTGAATGACTTTTCCTATTCCCTTTCTTCTGGCCAAATAGGAGTTTAAGTAGTTAATCCTTCTTTCAGAAAAACAAACACAAGGTCATTCTGATGTGTCTTGGTTTATCAAGCTGAAAAATTTATTATAATACAACATATAACATATGAGCATAAATTTATGACACATGTTTTTAAGGTGCTTTGCAACACTGATTCTAAAGAGACCAAAACTGAAAAGATACTTGTACATATCTGTATCCTGTATGAAGTTAAAATACTTTCTATGAAACGATGACTTTTTTTAAAGTACAACAAGTAAAATATTACCCAAAACCCTTTAAAGATAATGGGATATTAATAAAATTTATATCTGGGTGTAGTTCTCGCCCCTAAATTAAACTGGAAATTAAACACTGAAGAACGGGCTAAGAAGGCCTGCATAGCTTTCTATGCCTCTAGCAAAACTTTTGGTAAAAGGTGGGGCCTCCAGTCAGCCGGAATGCGACCTATTCTCACGTATGGTTCGATTGTGCAGTTGCCAGCATTAAAGAAATCGTATATCAACAAACTAAGGAAGGTTCAAAGAACAGCTAGCATTGGCACCACAGGGGCTATTCGATCATGTCCAACAGATGCTTAAGGCGTTTTTCTGCACCTTTTACCGCTAGATTTACACATTGAATACCTGGTATCTTGCAGCGCGATAAGACTAAAAGAATCGAACTCCTGGTTTGCCAAACCCTATGGGCACTGACTACTGTACCCCTTCAATGAGCATCGGTAACGATTTTAAAGTTATATTCCCATCCACAAAGGGTTGGAATGATGACGTCGTGACGAAAGACTTCGACACAACTATCTTTACTGATGGGTTAAAGATGGAGTGCGGTGTTGGTTCGGGTATTTTTTCAAAGTCCCTAAATATATCCAGGTCTTTTCGGCTACCTGACTTTGGTAGTGTTTTTCAAGCTGAAGTACTGGCAATCAGGGAATCATGCAAGCTACTTAAACAAGATCCAAACTAGAACCGAATTACGGCTATTTTCTCAGACAGTCAAGCGGCTGTTAAAGCCATTAATTCGTCTACATCATCCTATAAATTAGTACGACAATGCCAGGATGAGCTTCTGAGTCTGAACACTAACCTCAGGGTCACTCGTATCTGGGTTTCGGGTCACAGTGGCATTGGGGGGAATGAACCGGCTGACGAGCTGGCCAGGCAAGGTTCAGCCCTTCATAACTCACTTGCGGAAAGAGTCAGTATTCCTCTCGGAGTTATGAAGGGCAATATATTCTCAATTTTTCTCTCAGAATCTAATCGTAGTTTAACCAACTGCATCATTTCTAGAAAGATCTGGCCTACCTATAATAAATCCCGAACTATCAACCTAATGTGCAGACCCAGGCGAGACATAGCAAGGATTGTTGCAACATGCACTGGACACTGGTCAATAGGAGAACATGCGGCGAAGCTTGGCACCCCCTACATACTCACTGTCGAAGTTGTGTGGACCAGCAGGAAAAGAAAACAGTCTTTCATTTCCTCTGTTAATGTCCCGCTTTGGACAGAATGAGGCAACAATCCTTTTTTGACGACCTTAACGAACTCTCCGGAACGAAGATCAAAAATTTGACTTCTTTCCTCAACGCGACGAATGGCTCATGGTGCTCGAGGACCGGTCTAGGTTCAATTCCAGTTGACGGCATAATAATTTATAAATTAAAATTGAACATAAAGACTAAGCAACATTTAAGGAATCTAATGATTGGTGTGGCAGCCATGAAATTGCAATAATTCCAGCCAAATACAATGGTGGTAGTCCATTCAAGTGGTTGTTGAGAATTCAAACATTAAAATTCAAGGTAGTTACGTACGGATCGGGCTGGTTGTGGATAATGCCATATTAAAAAAAAATTATAACTGTAGAAAGGGCACTAAAGTGATCGGAAGAAAACAAACAAATACCAAGAAATCATACGATTGTTATGCTGTTTTCTGTCAAGTTTCGTTCTCGAAGGCATCACATTTGGTGAAATAGTATACAGGAATATACAAAAGATAAAGATGCTTAAATTCGCTTGAATATAATAGGTTTGTTCCCAAGATTTTTCTATTAAAATCGACAATTCTTTATGCATGTTTTATGTTATCTGGAAGACTGTTATACGTTTGAAACCCCATCTACTGTACAGTTCGCTGTCCTCTTGTTGTTTGTACTCGTAGAATTCTTAAATCTTGGCTGATTCTTAAGTTGTACTCCGAAATATCTTTGTTGGTTACATTTTCACGAAGGTAACTTGGATATATTCCATTTTTCATCTTAAAAACAAATATCATAGCACACATGAACAGTCTTTGATTAACGTAAAACCAATTTAACGACTCAACCATGAATGATATTGGTGTGTATCTGTCACATTTTGAAATAATTCGCATTGACTTGTTTTGTAGCACTTGAAAGCTGTTCTTTTCGTATTGATGTCATACCAAAAGTACACTGCCACAATATTCAAAATGTGGTTTCAGTATAACATTATATACTTTAACTGCAGTTCGTCGATATATTTTGTCTAATTTTTCTTAAAACACCTATTTTCTTTGATATTTTTTTGCACATATAATCTGTATGATCTTTGAAAGTTAGTTTATTGTCTATTACTACACCCAGATATTTAATTTTATTAACTATTTCAAGTTGTACACTATCCACTGAAATAACGACTTCACTTTGAGGTAACCTATTGTTTAAAACCATAACTTTCGTTTTTTTGGTATTTATAATTAGCTTATTCATTTAAAGCCAAATAGTAAGAGCACTAAGATCTTCGTTTATAAGGCGGTTACAAGTTTCAAGATTTGGCCCCGAAATGTATAATAAACCGTCATCAGCAAAGAGTTTTATTTTACAATTTTTAATAACTTTCACTTTATCGTTAATGTATATTTGAAAAAGAGGTACGCTAAGTATTGCTCCTTGTGGTAGTCCGATATCTGTAGAGATTGATTGGGACACATTTTCATGGACTTTGGTGCATTGCGATCGATTTGTTAAAAAGGATCTAAACCAGTTTAATTCCGAAGATCTTATAACATATCTTCTCAATTTATCGAAAAGTACACTGTGATTCACTGTTTCGAAAGCTCTTTTTAGGTCAATAAAGACGGCCACTATTATATTACTTTGTTCAGTTTCTTGTTTCCAATCACTTAACACATAATTAACACGTTTCACATTAGTGATTTGCTTTAAATCCAGATTGGTAAGTGGAAATAATATTTTGGCTCTCCATGTGTTCTAATATTTTTTCATAAGTAGGTAACATATTTATTGGACGATATTCTTTACAACTTTTAACATTATACATTTTTTTTTTATTGGAACAATCAATGAATGTTTCCAAGAAGCAGGAAAAATACCAGTAGATAGAGATACATTAATGACACGTAACAGAATAGGGCCAATTATGTCTATGCCTATTTTTTTCATAAGTTGGTAATATATTTTTTGGACGATATTCTTTACAACTTTTAGCATTATACATTTTTTTATTGGAACAATCAATGATTGTTTCCAAGAATCAGGAAAAATACCAGTAGATAGAGATACAATAATGACACATAACAGAATAGGGCCAATTATGTCTATGGATTCCCGAAACATTTTGACGTTTAAGAAGTTAAAATCACTTTTAGTACTAATTTTATTTATTGCACTTGGTAATTCATCAGAATTTATTGCACGAAACTTAAACTCTATATTGCACTCATTGACTAGGTTTTCATGTTCTATATTTATCACAGATTAGTTTAATTCTAGTATACTAGACGAAATATTTATTAAATTCACAAAATATTGCACTATTGTTTATTTTATTACCGTTTTCAAATTGCACTTCAAATATCACATCTTTTCTTTTATTAAGTACGTATTTTTTTAACTGCCTCCACATGTCTTTTTGATTGTCGGTTGATTTAATTTTTCTTCGTATAAAAAGGGATTTTGCGTTTCTAATTTGTTTTTTATACGTTTTTCTATATTTACGATAATTTTCCCAATCAATGCGATTATTTGTTATCACAGCTTTTTTATATAAGTTTATTTTCAAGGACTTTATTTGTTGCAGAGCAGAATTAAACCATTCTGCGTTATTAAAAGGTATTCATTTTGTAGTTACCAATGTTGAAGTCTCTCGCTTTAGTTCGGTGGCAAATCGTTCAATACACCAATACTATAAGGCTGATCAGAAACAAAATTATGAAATATTGGATTAGATCTTAATTTACACCTAAATATATCAGCATTGTATTTGCAATATTTAATTATGTTATTGTTCACTATTTGCGGATTATTTTGATTAATTAGTATTTCTATTGATTCATGATCACTGATTTTTAGATTATGATCAACTTTAGCAGTCGCTAGTTGGTAACTATAAGATATAACATAATCAATTAGGGTTCTTGAGGATGGTGTTATCCTAGTTGGTTCCGATACCAACGTCGAAAGACATTTGTCAGGAGGGGAAATTGTTTTACTCTCTTGTGAGCGCTCTCTTCTGCCCAAAACTACCAAATTTGTGAGGTGTGGAGCAGGATTTCGGCAACAATTGTTGACAATTGGCAGTTTTGGTCAAGGTTGGGAACAGACCTAATATTACTTACTTTTCCTGTTTGGAAAGCTACTTTTTGTCGATTTTTGACATTAACTTCAGTAAGCACCTATATTATAGACAGGGTCTACCTTAAAATTAAATGCAACATTTTAAGTGTAGTACCTATTCCTAAATAGACCTTTCTGATAGGAATTAAGGGAAAAGTTTGAAAATAAATTGTGTCTAACCAAAGCAATTTGAAATAGCTTGGCCAAAGCAGTGGTTTTGCAAATGTCTGACCAACATTTTTCGATAAGAAAATTTTGTAATCATTTGGCTAAGCAACTCTTAAGGAAAATCCGGTTTTTTTCAAAAGCAGTTCATATGGTTTTTAAATTGAATACATTTTGAAATTAAAATGTACTCACCAGTTATTGCGTTGTAAACAAGTTCTCTCGATTCAGCGTTTACTTCATCAATGCTGCAAACCAAATGTTTAGCAGTTATCCAACTCAGTTGGCGGATGCGTTTCTGAATTTGGGCATCACTCTCTTCGTCCGAAGTAAAATAAGGTGAAAATAAAAATCTGAAATGGAAAAATAATCATTGGGATTTTATCAAAAAATACTCGTGTACTTATTTCTTTTTTAAATTTACTTGTGATTCTGAGTCATTACCACCTTCTCAAAGAAATCAATGGTGGCCTCACGTTCTTCGGTCGTTGTTATTGCAAAACGCGAGTCCGAATTGACCACTTCGCCGAGCTTTGTGTAGGCATTTTGAACAATTTCAGATAATTCGTCGATGTTCTTATTGCTGGTGTTCATGTAGGAACGAATTGCGTTGTCGAGACGTTGGATGTCATTCTTTAACTTTCGCTTTGCGTCGTCGGGTATTCTGAGTTGTTTGAGTTGTAATATAAACTGGCTTTCTGTTGGATCAGGCACATATGGCCGTTGTTCTTCCCTACTTTGCACTAAACAAACAAAACAGGTGACACATTTTTTTAAAATGATATGATATAATTTGATTATACAAACATTTTGGTGAAGGAAAGGACTTGGGAAAGACGGAAAACTTCTTCTTCAATGTTCCTTGATCACTTTGGTTACTACTGGCATGCCGAGATGGTGACAGCTGCTGTTGTGCCTGGTTAAGAATACCTTTGGGAGAAAGTCGTCCAGGTTGTGACTTTGGTAGGGCAGGATCGATTTTTGAAGTAGTAAGACCAATTTCTATATAACAAATTGATTTAAGAGAGTATTGAATTGAATTGTTTATATTTAAGTTTGTTCATTATGTTTTTTACGTCTTTTTCTTTTGTCATTGCGTTCCCTGAAACATTTCGAACAGAGTCCATCGAATTGGGCATTTCCATAAAACCCACAGCCTTTGCGACACTTCAAGTCTTGTTGTCCGATACGTAATAGAGGGGGTTTTGCTAAAGCCATTTTAACGACTTCGATTTATTTGCCCAATATTGTATTTATAAATTTTGTTGTTAAATAATAATTTTAGTGACTTCACTCGTCCATTTTTCGATTATTTTCTCTGTATTTTGGGTTTTGGCTTTGACATTTGTGTGACAATCAATAGTGGCCAATTCACAATAGGTTTTTTTTTTAATACTTTTGTTGTGTTAAGAGCAGTACTAAATCAGTGCTGTCGATAACGTATTTTTATTTTTCAATAAAGTCTCTCCCAAACCAACGCGAAAGGGGAACATTCCCCGGATGCAGTTTGTGTTGTTATTTAAGCCTAGTACATACTTGTGAACCATCTCGTGAACCCATACAAATTTCGCTTTTCACCCGTGAACGTGCTCGTGAAGCTGAGTGGAGAACAAAGTGGAGAGTTTTCGTTCACGGGCAATTCACGAGCAAAATGTACGTGAACCCTTGGTGAAGCTTTGACATTTGGATAAAAGAAAAATAAAATGTGTAATGTTTCAGTTTGTGCGCATTCCTCATTTATTTTCAGTTTGTTTTTTGCGAAGCGCTCTTTTAGAATGTGAAACAACTTGAAAAATTAAAAAAAATGCAACAATAGATTCTTTCATAATGAATTTCACAGCAAAGTTTTATTTTGTGGTAGGCATTTGATGCATTGAAGTTTCAAACGCCAATCGTTCACGAGCGCATTCACAAGTGTGTACCAGTAATTGCTTTTAAGGTTCTCCCAAACCAACGCGGAAAATTCGCTATACAGGGCGAATCATTCACAATGATAACAAAAATGACAAAAAAACTATGCTTAATAACAACAATAAAAGCAGTCGCGAATTTGCCGCTTTCGAGTTGGTTTGGGAGGCAAGGCGAAAGCGGCACGGAACATTTGTCGACGGAAGTTTTAGTGGTTATTTAGCATTGTTAATTTGTCATTTTTGTTACCATAGCGAATGTTCCGCAATGGTTTGGGAGAGCCTTTATGGTGGATTTACATGTATCTGCATTTGGTTTCTGGAAAAAAAGGGATGCCAAATACAAAATGTATATTTGTTTGATAGACATAAAAGATCAAAATGCAGAAGAACTTCGTTTCTGCATTAATAGCCCTTCCACACAACCCCCTGTGTATTAATACATGTCAAATTGAAAGTGGGAAAGAATTCCACGCGACTGCCGAATTTGTGGGAAAGAAATGGCTTTTCATATTTTGCTTCCACACTTACTTGTATTAATACAGTACCTAAAACCTACAAAAAGTGTGATAGAATGTGGGATAGACTGATGGTCTTGTCTTCTGGACGCCCTTCCATCAGTTTATTCCCACAGAACCTGTATATGTAGGATGGAAGGGTTGACAACATTGGTTGTTGTCTTATACCGTTACAGGTATAAAACCACAAAAAAAAAAAACTGACCTAAAGCCCACTAGAGGGAAATTTAATTTAGCAAAAAAAGGTCACGAAAAAAGGAATTAGTTTTTTCATTTTATATGTCCTATTTTACCTGCTCTATAATATTCTATGTATTTAAACAATTAGATGAGTAAACAATATTAATTGTATATCTGTTGCGCTTTGCAGAAACATAGAAAACAATACACATAAACATTATATTAATGCATTTTTATATTTAACCATAATTTTCTCCAGCATATAAAATGTCACATAGTTCAATAACCTTTAAATATAATATCTGCAACCTGCTTAACAGCCGATTGATATGCAAATTTGTTACACCGAGGTATAAAGTTTTCAAACACTAGTTGAATTGTCAATTTCCGTTTCGAATTGTAATAAAGAGGTTGATTGAATTTTGTAACGTTGTTAAAGAAGGCAATTTTTTTTCTGATTTTGGGTACTAGGTACCTACATCTTACCCCCCCCAAGAGTTTCACCTTGACGTCGTCCAGATAGAGATCTCAAAAGGATCGAGAAATCTCTGAGAGAGCTGTACGCATATATGGCTAAGCAGACTCAAAAAAGCTAAGCTTCCGTGACTGGAAGCGGCTGAGCTGGACGAGGAAGATTCTTGCTAAGACAGAGGCCAAGGACGAACCCGTTGCCATGTCAAAGCTCAAAGAAAAAGGCCAAATAAAGACGACAAAAAAGACCAGAGTGCCTTATCCTCCAAAAATACGAGAGTCAGCAACCCACAGGTGAGAACGGAAAGTTCAACTTACAGTGGTTAAAAGCACTTAAGGGTCGAAAACGTTGGTCCAAGTAGTCATAGAAAGAGGAATAGGCACAACGATTCGACTCTCCAATCACAGCCAATAAGAAGCCTAAGACGGCAAACAATACAGGTACTTTGGCTGATTTGATAAAAGAGAGCCTTCAGGTGGCCGTTATCAATGAGGGGAGCTCCGAAAATCGGCTTAGCGATGAGCAGTGGGCTCAAGTGGAAGGGGAGTTACTGGACCGTGTAAACGACGAGGTGCTTTCCTCCACCAACACGCTGCCAAGATTCGGGCCGCTGTCGACGTTCAAGGGGTTTAAAGTTCTGACCTGCCGCGGTGATTAATCCCTTAACTGGCTCAAGAGAACAATAAAAGAAATGAAAGTACTTCAAGGTGCAAAACTAAAAGTTGCTTACAAAACCGACCTCCCTACTAGACCCAAAGTCCGAATTAATATTCCGGGCCCTCGTATGATGAAAGAAAGGCTTGAGAGTTTCTTACGAAGACTCAACCCTGACTTTCCGAATGCGGATTGGAAAGTCATGGAGATGGAAGAGCCTACGAAAACAGGCAAAGAAGCAATCGTCATGCTCAACTATGAGACAATGGCCCTACTTCCATCAAGAGGATTCAAGTTATGCATAAACGAGGGAAGGGTGCGACCGGTAACGGTAGCCAACTTACAAAAAAATAAGAAAAATGATGGATGGGCTACAAATAAATCTACAGCACAGTAAGTTGGCCTCTGCCACCTTAATCTCGTTTATGTCAAAAAACAACATAGACATTGCCCTAATACAAGAGTCATCGGTAAACAGCGGCAACATCTGCGGACTCAGGTCCAAAGATTACATCTTGTTTTTTAAAAAAGGGCCGACAGAAGGTAACTATCATACTTGTATATTAGCGAAAAAAAACATAAATCTTTTCCTCTTATCTCCCTAATGTAGCTCAGATATGACGACGGTGAAGTGCTAAAGGGGCCCCGCCCCTGATCCTAGCCTCCGTTTTCATGCCAGGTGATGAACCGGGCCCTCCGCCGTCAGCAGCATTTGATGACCTGGTAACAGCGGCAGGTAAGAACGGTTGGGATCTCCTAGCTGGCTGAGACGCAAATGCACATCATCTGAAATGGGGCAGTACAGATACAAACCAAAGAGGTGAGTCACTATTTGAATATATTATTAAGAACAACATGTTGATACTAAACCGTGGTAATGAACCAACCTATATGACCAAGAACAGAAGAGAAGTGCTCGATGTGACGCTCTAAACAAATTCTGATTCCATTGTAGTCAGTAAGTGGAAAGTCTCTAGTAATGTTACGTTTTCGGACCATAGAATGATATCATTCCAAATAGAGTACAAAATAGAAAATCACAAGCCCTACAGAAACCCCAGGAAAACCAACTGGGAAGCCTACAACATAGCGTTGGCCTCATCTGGGGGCCGATATAATAGTCAACCAATCTTGAACAGCTCTGACATTGAAAACCGAGTTAATTAACTTACACTAGACATACTCAAGGCTTACGAAAATTCCTGCCCCTTAACCAAAAGCAAAGGCAAGCTCAACCCTGTATGGTGGTCAAACGAGCTGTCCGTTCTGCGGAAAAACTCAAGGAGGCTTTTTAATAGAGCTAAGCATAGTAACAACCCTGCTGATTGGGATATTTTCAAGATCAGTAAAAATGAATATAAAAACAGAAATACCTATGCAAAAAGAGCAGCCTGGCGAAAATTTTGTACGGATATTGAGTCCACAAATGATGCTGCCAGGCTAAGAAAGGTCATGTCGAAGGTTCATAATCCTCCAAGCTTCCTAAAAAGGCCGGATAAAACCTGGACAGGATCGTGCTCTGAGACTTTAGAGTCACTTATGAGCACTCACTTTCCAGGCTGTGTCACCGACACGTCTCCTGAGTACAGAGGCCCTAACATAAGTAAAAACTCTAATATTGGTAACCTAATTGTAGATAGCAGGAATGTAGCTTGGGCCATTGACTCCTTCTCCCTTCTCATCATACAAGTCTGCAGGGCCCGATTGAATAATTCCAATTATGCTCCAAAGCCCTAAAGAAATAATTGTTCCAAATCTAGTGGTAATTTATAGGGGTTGTTTAAACATCAACTATATTCCATCTAGTTGGAGAGAAGTCAATGTCATTTTCATTCCAAAAGCTGGCAAGCCCACACTGAACCGAAGGACTTCAGACCAATAAGCCTATCTTCCTTCCTTCTTAAGACCTTAGAAAGACTGATAGAAACATGCATTCGCCTAAAACTTAGTGATGAAGTTCTCCCACCGGCCCAACATGCATATATGAAGGGCAAATCGGTTGAGACAGCTCTTCATGAGGTGGTTGGCACGATTGATAAATCAATCCATTTTAAACAATTAACGCTGGGAGCTTTCCTTGACATAGAAGGGGCCTTCAATAACGTCGAAAACTCGGCAATTCGACAAGCCCTTGACTCTATAGGCATCGACCCGACTTCAAACGATTCTATGCTGTAAACGGTACTCCACAAGGGCGGGTCTTGTCAGCCCTGCTATGGCTTTTGGTCGTTAACCAGATTTTGGTTAAACTTAATCTAAATGGTGTCAAAGTCGTTGCATATGCTGATGACATCGTGATCATGGTCTCAGGGAAATTTGTCCCGACCCTGTGTGAGCTACTACACACATCCCTTAACGAGCTCAGTAATTGGGCCAGTAGCTGTGGACTTAACATCAACCCACTCAAGACACAACTGGATTTATTTACGAGAAAACGAAATGTAATCCCTCCCACCATAAATGGGACTCCGTTACGTATCACAGGTACGGCAAAATATCTTGGTCTTGTAATTGATCGTAAACTAAACTGGAAAGAGAACATTAAAGAAAGAGAGAAGAAAGCCTCAATAGCATTCTATACTTGTAGTAGAATTTTTGGTAAAAGATGGGGTCCAAGCCTAAAACCATTCATTGGATGTATACAGCCATAATAAGGCCTATCTTGACATACGCATGTCTGGTTTAGTGGCCAGCACTAGACAAGTCAACCAATCTCTAAACCATGACAAAAATCCAAAGACTAGCGTGTATTGGCACAACCAGTGCCATGAGAACATCACCGACCGTAGCCCTAGTAACTTTTCAAGAAGAAGATAAACAATAACAATATAAAATTGTTTTTGTTTTTTGTTAAGTGCACTTTTATTAATATTTTAATTTGGAAGGTTTTTGCGACCTATAGTGCAGAAGCAGATGTGTTTCGCTCTGACAACAACAATTGAGCTCTTCAGTAAGAATTGTTGTTGCCTTTCTTAGACACATGTTTTTAGTCGATGGCTACCGACGTATTTAAAAAAAAATTAAAACTAGTAACTTTTCTGTCACTCGCCCCAATTGACCTTTGCACGAAGGAAATGGCGGCCAATAGTGCTTTGCGACTAAGACAGTGCAATCATTGGAAAAGGGGCATCTTTGGTCATAGAACGATTATGAATTTTACTGACATAGACATTCAAACAGACTATATGATACCGCACACTGATTTCAATCCGGTGGCCTTAATAGATATCCCTACAAGGGATGTCTGGACGGAAAACTAGGTCATAAATTCAAATCATGTATCGGTTTTCACGGACGGTTCCAAGACGGGCGAAGGGGTAGGGTCAAGCATCTTTTCAGATAACCCACCTTTAAATAGATCAATAAAGCTTCCTAACTTCTGCAGTGTCTTCCAAGCGGAAGTATTTGCAGTTTATGAGGCAGCAAAGCAACTTGCCACATGTGAGCTAGTAAACAAGAACATTGACATATTCATAGACAGTCAGGCGGCCATCAAAGCTATCTACTCAGTTGTCACAAAGTCAAAACTCGTGGAATGTTGTCGCAAAGAGTTGAGATTACTCATCGCAACAAACACAGTTACCCTACGTTGGGTCCCAGGACACTGTGACATATATGGGAATGAGAAGGCGGACGAATTGGTGAAATACGGGTCATCCACTGACCCCAGCCAAACTGAATCGTCAGTACTTATGCCACTGGTGTTAGAAAAGAGCAGAAATCACCAGAGCTTGCTTGAAGCCGCCATTGATAGGTGGTCACAGATAGACACGTGTCGGGTTTCGAGAAATCTTTGGCCGGATATTTCTAGGAAAAAAACTGAATACTTACTCTCGCTAAGCAGGCCTCAATTATCTTTATTGGTTGGAATCCTAACTGGTCACAACTCAATGGTAACCCACTTAAACAGAATGGGCATCATCGCATCCGACCTCTGTAGAGGGTGTCAGAATGAAGAGGCAGAGGAGGGCTCATTTTATTTCCTTTGTGAATGCCCTAGCCTAGCTAGATAAAGGAAAACAGCCCTCGGAGAATACTTTTTCGACGAAATGGGCGACATCTCGTCCCTGCCACTAAAGAACATCCTGAAATTCATTCAGATTTCGGGATGGTTCAGGGAGGCACCCCTTACCTAATCTTCCACTTATTCCTTTCCTTACCCTTCCCTTTCCTTCCTTTTCGCAAACCCTGGGGAGCGCAATGGAGCTATTGAGATCCGAGTGAGGTGTTTCGGCTTGCCGAATCATCACCCCTTACAACCTAACCTAATATAACCTACATTGAGATATCAATTTAAGTATTTCGAAATTATTCAGAGGTCGATTTGTTCGAAATCAATTAATATTAGTTCGTGGGTACACCTTGCCCCGGAACATAAGTCATTTTCAACGATTATTTTGATTATTTCCCACGTTTACGCAAGTATTTTTAAGGGGTGTTTATGTAATCAAATCATCTTTTGGAAAGTTATATCTTTCTGTAAAGCGGAAAATTATCTCGTTGCATGAATACCTACCCTTATTTATCTGTAAGAAAAGAGTGCCTTATTGCCTCCAATCTAGCTGTTTATATTGCGCAGAATATTGTATTTCTGCCGACCAACAACACGCTCACTGGAATGGTTGATATTCTTGAGTTGTTTAAATTTCTAATAAAAGACAAGTAGTAATGATTGTATCCGTATATTTATTTTACTTAAGTGCCAGAGTACAGTCCATGATTTTATATTTTATTTATACAAAAAAGAGTTCATAAATAAAAAAACAAACAACACAAATTCCATATAACAACATGAAAGATACATTGAGAAAAAATGAATTTTCTTATCAAATATTTTTCAACACTTTTTTGTGCTTCATACATCAAAGTTTTTGTCAAATAACTCATCTTTTGAATACAAAAAAAAAAACAGTTGACAAAATTCGATTTAGATTTGTAAAAATTTGATAATAAGCACTAAATTAAAACGTTCTCAAAAGATTAATTTTCATCTTTTTTTTTTTTTTTTTGTTGAGGAAAAAGATGTTCTGTCATTATTATTATTTATGTACATAAATATTAATAAATAATTATTTATTTATACACATATCTATGTAGGTACCTTTTATAATAATATCTCACAAAGAGTAATAGTTAAGGTAGAATGAATGCAACGTTTAGAAAAAGTAAAGAAAACCTTCGATAGGTCAACAATAAGAGATCACAATTCGCTGCTTTTTTTGTTTGTTTTTAATTTGAATTTTTTTTAAATTTTTGTATTTAAAGTTAGATAATTTAGGCATTTTATAGTAACAAGATTTTATATATTTATATTTTTTTTTGCTTACTCATGAAAAATATAATTAATACAAAATAATAATTTTTGAAATTGCATTTTTATGGACAACATTTTGGACGTATGTTTGTTCTTACAATAACAACAAAAATCAAAGTAAAAATTAAATAAATATACATTGAAACGGTTGTGAAACGTGTGTTTTAACATGTTACTGCTGAGGATTACAATTTCTCTAATAATGCCATTTGTGTATATTGTATTTTTGTATATGAATAAGTATATCTACATCTAAATAAGCTCCTTTTCGTAAAAAATATAATAAATATCTACTTCACATAACAGTTCCCTACGTTTTGAATTATTTCAGCTACTATTCATTTGAAGTTTTAACTATGTATTTTGTTAAAACGGTTTTTTTTTGTTTTATTTTTGTTCAAATATAAAGATCAACTACATTTAGGTATTTTAAAAAAATCTAGTTTAAAAGTTTTTTTTACTGTGGTTCTATTTTCTTATACAATTTTGATCTTGTTACTACTGATAAGAATAACATTAAATTTTGATTAGATGTCCTTTTCTTTTAATCGTAGTCTTTTGTAATACAAAATAATATGAGTTAATTAAAATATAATATCTCTTCGGATGTAATCAAGCGTTGAAACTTGGAAGTTAACTCCTACATACAATACCAATTAATTTCATACCACTTCGCCTTTTGATACAAGTTATTCGAAAATTATATCCAATCTTAATAAAAATAAAAAAACGCCAAAGAAAATGCTATTTTCAAGCTTAAAAATAGCCTGGCTTTCCATTTGAATACTCAATTTAGTTTACAGTTATTTCGTTTTTAAGGTTTTTCGGTTGCGGTTCCTCTGTATTTCTGATCTTCGTAAAATGATTGATGTAACCGTTCGCATGTGGTGTGTTTAAAATAGTCCTATTGTGAGTTTCATCCGGAAAACATTTCGCCCGAAAATGTTTTGTTCGCACGGATTTTTAAAAGCTATTGTGATTTTCACCCTCCATTTTACAACAAGAAGTGTGGCCAAAAATTAAATTAAAATCTTTTCGCCGAAACTTTTTCGCCCGAAACTCACTCACTCGGAATTTCTTTCAGCGGAACTCACAATAAAGCCTAGTACGCTGCTTGTGTGAAACGAAAAATCCCATACAAAAATGACATGACGAAATCATAAATGAAAAATTTCGTTCTGCTTTTCGTTCTGTGGTACGCTGTTCGACCAACGAAATTGATGATTATATCAGATCGCTTTGAGAAGTCTCCACTCTTTTTTGGCACAGATTTAATTGACCGGACAGTTAATTGTGTGCGGAAAAATGATATTTGGGTTTCTTCGTGTTTTTATTTGTTGGTAATTTCATTACAGCGTGGCTATTGTTTGATTTTTTCGTTAAATTTTGTTTTATTTATTTGCAATTTGTGAAACTCTCCAATAATATTTTTGCGCTGTGTTTACGTAAGCATTTCGTTGTCTTTTTGGAGAACAAAGGAAAATTTCGTTTCGCATCAGCAGCGTACTAGGCTTAAGGCTGAATATGTTTGTGCAATGATTCTGTTCTCAACAAGAAAAAAAACACATAAAAGTAGATATAGAATTTTGTCTTCCATGAGTAAGAATCTTGGTGTCTCCCCCAAACTAATGCAAAACATTAACTCTGCAGGGCGAACAAAAATAATAAATAAATAACAAAAATGACAAATAAACAATTCTAAATTACAAACAAAAAAAACTGCCATCGGCCATGGGCGAATGTTTTGTGTTCTGCCACTTTGTATTCCACAAAATTTTACGGAAAAGTTTGGTGCAATATTTTCTGAACGTACTTTTTAGGTAGAGCAAGTGAATGGGAAGTGTCAAAACTTCAACTGATTTGTTGCGGCTTGGGATATCAAAAAAGTAAACTACTGTGATTTTTGGCCTTCAAATAAAAAAAAAACATTGCGAATCGATATTATATTAATATTGAAAATCATTGAACACAAATTTAATCAACCTTTAGGCCACAAGAGCTAGTATACTGGCTTAAAGCCCTTCCACACTACTCGACTGTGTATTAACACATGTGACATATGAAATACAAATTCTATGCCACATTTTATCACACTTTTTTTTAGGTTAAGGTATTGTATTAATACAAGCAAGTATGGAAGCAAAATTATTATTTAAAAAAAACGAAATTTTTAATTTAGACAAATGTCAACTAATGTGACACGGCAGAAAAGTATGTTTACGTAACAGTAACAGACAGTATTCTGCGTTGACAATCGCACAACTTGACAGACTTGAAAAAAAAAATTGAGGTAATTTTAAATCAACGCGTTGAACATTTGCGTTGACGTAGAAACAAGAGATAACGACTTTCTGTTTTTGTTTTCATTTTCGTGATCGAAATACGATTTTTCAAAGATTTTAGCAATTCTTATAAAAAATGTGTGTTTGAATCCTAGATAGGCTATCTTATGCCGTTTTCCATTGGTTTCACTCAAAGTTTCACTCGTTCTGAAATCCAATGGAACAGTCCATGATGCTTCTACTCAGTTCTGGGTTTTGCATCTGTATAGGTGAATCGTCAAATAAAAATTATTTGCTACCACACAAAAAAGTGAAATGTAAAACACGAGTGTATCAACTCAGAACTTCCAAAAAATATTTTTTGTTTGATTTTTCTTAATTTGTTTATTAAATTTTGCCAAAAAATTTGATTTTGGATGCAAATTAAATTAAAATGGAATGTTAAAATAGAACATGAATAAGATTGCAGTTTGTTGTGACGTTTGAGTTTAAATGTATTAGTGCTTCTTGAGTGGATTCTGATTTCAAATCCAGAACCGAACTTCTCTTCTCAGAATCGTCAGAAGCGTATTTTTTGTGCCAGTGGATTGGTTTCAGAAGACTTCCGAACGCTTCTGGACGCTGCCGGACGTCCAAAGGAAAACGGCATTAGTAAAAGCTGAACGTGGCCAGTAAAAATAAATTGAAAGCAACTTGCTTACAAGTTGCGTTCCATGTACATACATACCTACGTCACAAAATATTATTCTCGTATGTGCACCTTCCAGTTAATATAATATGTAGCCAACTTGCTTGCCAGTACTGGATCGTGTGGCCTCGGGGTGTTAAACATTTTTCATTGTTGTCGAAGAGCTTTCTTCCTGAGAAACGGTTGTCTAAGCCTTGATTTTAACTCCCTCTCGGGTCCTTCATAGAATCCGTAGAATCTTTCTCATTTGAAGTTAGATTTCCATGCAAATTATTAAGTCAATTATATTACCATGTATTTTTATTACCGGATTAGTTAAGCCACAAAATTAAGAGAATAATACAGCAATACAGTCGGATATTCTATTTTATGAGTTTGGCCATTTTCAATGTATGTTAAAAATCAACTAGTTACCATAAGGTACACGTAAATTGATAAATCATTACCTTGCATTGAATACAGAAATTATCCCATGAATAAAAATGAGTTTGATTTCGATTTTGCATATTTCACTTTTATACCATATTGATTTAAATATCAAAATATTTTATATATCATGGCTGGCAGAAAGTCAACGCAAAACATTAGTCGCGACAACGTAACTTTCCTCTGTCGTCGGGTTTAATATGGCGAGTCGCATCGACAAGCGAAATTTTAGTTTTATTCTCCAATTTTTGTTGGAGCAAAAACTAGATAATTCTTTAGTTAGCATCAATGAGAACTTGCTTATTTTTATCCATGTAGGCCACCTATCTCTTGACATTAAACTAACTTAAATTTGTATCATTCATTCACGCTACTATAAAACCTTTTACTTCACATCAAGGCATAAAATTCTGTTTTTTTTTTTTTTTATTTTAATAAAGTGAATCACTGTAATTGACTAACATTTCATCATTTTCATCCTATGGACCTACATTTTCAGCATTAACCTCTGCCTTTTCAAATTTTGCATATAAATACTTTAAGGATCTTAAAAGTTTGATTTAAAAATGTTGTGAGAGCTTTCAAATTTAATATGTAGATCTTTTACAATAATTTGAAAATTCTATTTTCTCTATGTTATTATTATTTCGAAGTCCGTTCTAGTTACAATCAACTGGAAAGTATTTCTCTCTATATCTCTAACTATTCTATAAAATAATTCGTCTCTTTTTTAAATCAATCGATTTGTTTCTTCTGGATTGGCCTCTAATCTGTAATAATTATCATCGGGTCATTTGGTTTTGTTTGTTTGAAAAAAAAAAATAATAAAATATTTATTTTTACCCTTATATCAATACTTTTGATTTTATGATTATTATATATTTCGGCTAGCTAAAATATTTTAAACCTGCGATTAGTAAAAACTTTTCAATAAAAAGTTCCGAATCGAGTACGGCAATATGGGCTGCTCTACCGATGAGCGCATTTGCTGTATGTGGGAGGGCATGATGTACATCATATCGTGCGAGTGTCAGTTCGGGACGAGCCAAAATCGGTGCCATAATGTTGTGGACCATTTCCCTGTGAATAGAAGACAAATTACTGTAAATATTTTATTTAATGATAATGGCGCAAAATTTTAGTTGCTTTAGTACGATGTTGAATCATTTTTAATATGATACTAGGTTAAAAATTGTATTTGGCTAATTTCAAAATGAGTTAAGCATCGTACTATCTCCAAACATTTTAACAAAGTTAAAATCACCAAATGGCTATTTTATCTTTTTAGAATATTATTAAATCCATATGACACTTTGACGTTTATAAATATCAAAATTAGTTATATTTGTGCAATGTTTGCACGAGCTGGCACTTCTGTGGAGGTTTTCAGCTGAAGTTTATGAAGGAAATTGGGTTTAAAAGTATTTAAAATTTTCGTAAACTGTTTTAAAATAACCACAATATAAGAACGCATTTCACAAACCGGCGAATAAAAAATTCATTCGAGTTTAACTTTAATTACAAATTTTACTTGTTTATGTTGTATGAATATTCGCAGCTGTGACCACTCATGAATTAAATGTCAAAATTCGCTACCATTCGCTATTTGCATTTCGCAATTCATTTCTCGTGTGCAAGGCACTTAAATTCAATCTCATTTTGTTCACTTCTGAAAGTGCATCAAGTGATTAAAGACTTAAACTAAGTTTATTTATTTAATCCGTTAAAGTACTAACACCAGAAAAAAGTGTCGATGGCAAAACGCAAAAGCAATTTCTTGCTTAGTTTTTGTTTTCATAAAATATTAATTCACAAAATTTTTCCGGTTGTTGCAATTATTTTCAAAATGTAGGAAAAGTTTTGCACAATCTGGTAGAAACCATTTTAAAAAAGGTGAAACGTCAAAATTATTGCTTTTCATCAACCGGGCAATGTGGCCATTGCCAAGGCTGTATCCAAGGTAATGGCAATATGCGAGGCAATTTATGGTCTCAAATATTGCCAATGGAGTCCCTGAGTTAAATACATATACAATGACAAAATCATTTGGATATAGTGTT